>BLKR01000820.1:0-395899 GCA_011170035.1 Teleogryllus occipitalis | reverse complement strand
GTCTCTCGCCGGTCTCTCTATGGCGTCGCTCTCTATGGCCTCGTCTCTCGCCGGTCTCTCTATGGCCGTCGCTCTCTATGGCCTCGTCTCTCGCCGGTCTCTCTATGGCCGTCGCTCTCTATGGCGTCGCTCTGTATGGCGTCGCTCTGTATGGCCGTCGCTCTCTATGGTGTCGCTCTGTATGGCGTCGCTCTGTATGGCGTCGCTCTGTATGGCGTCGCTCTGTATGGCGTTGCTCTCTATGGCGTCGCTCTCTATGGCCTCGTCTCTCGCCGTCTCTCTACGGCCGTCGCTCTCTATGGCCTCGTCTCTCGCCGTCTCTCTACGGCCGTCGCTCTCTATGGCCTCGTCTCTCGCCGGTCTCTCTATGGCCGTCGCTCTCTATGGCGTCGCTCTCTATGGCCTCGTCTCTCGCCGTCGCTCCTCGTACCCGCACCCGTCGCCTTGTCCCTTCGCACTCGCACTTCGTCCCCTCCGAGCCTCGCTCCGCCGCGCCTCTTCCGTGCTCGCGCGGACGAATTGGGAAACGCGGGTGTTCTTCGTGACCCGACTCAAGTAGAACTAATGAGAACATTCCTTCGCCAACTCCCGGTTTCCGTGACGGGAAATCCACCATTGGCCGAGACTCGTAATCCGAAAGTATTTTATTTCCGAACCGCCGAGTGGGTTGCGGAATGTCGCTGGGGAATACGCTTAATTTGACGCCAGTTGAAGAACCAGGGAAACGCTTATTTCCGTTGAGCAAAAAAACGAAAATATGGTGAAAACTCGACAGATGTTTAATTTTTACTGGAAAATCAATTATTAAAAGAAATTACATTTGATGTAGATATTCACCCCGATACACCAGACTTACGTGGTTACTTGTTAAATCATTTTACAAACATTTGATTAAGTAATGAATTTTCTAAGACTTTGACTGTAGAATAGATATTACATTTTGACAAATGCAATGGACTGAGTAGCAACAAAAGTAAAATTCTCTAATAATAATTATATTAAAACTCACAGGTTTTTCAATATCTCTAGTGCAAGAGAATAATGAAAAGAAGATGAAAGTACCGAGCACGAATGAATGGGTATGATCACCGCGATCACCCGCAAGAGAAACACCGGAAGCTGAAGAGAGGGGGGAGTCCTCCGGCAGAAAACCCAAGGCCACCTTCCGCTTCCGGGCAGGTCGAGGGCGCGGCCTGCGACGGAGGATCTTTGGAGGAACGCCCTCTGCGGAGGATCTTTTTGTGGCGGCAGCCGCGAGCGCCGATGAGAGCAGCGGCCAGCAAGGGAACTTCCGGTGGTCCACAGAAAAAAATCTGGGCTCTGTTGACATGTTATAAGAAATTATTATCTGAATGACAACTAATTTTCACGTAAGCTTCAATAATTTTATATTAATTAAACTAGCATAAATAAGTTTTTTACAATTAAATAGATTTATCAAATTTGTTATTAAATACGAAATTAGGATTTTTTATAGATAAATAAGAATTTATAACTTCCTATACGTGCATTTCATGTAACCTAATAAAATGTTTCTCTATTCACTAAAATGCACGTTTTACTAATTCATTTTTCATTTTAAATTGTACAAGCTAGCTTAATTTTCATACTAGTGCTAAAAAAGTTATGAATTGAGTTTTTGTGAGGTACCATAGGTTGGCGACTGCTGAATTAGAGCGTAGAAGGCGTTTGAAGTTACGTTCACAAAGGTTCAGTCTTCCACATTGGTTGGTGCCAAACTTAATGTAGTAGGTAGCAGAATTAAGGAAATCGCTAGAAACAAACCTCAGAGTCATGTCCTATTCAGAAATTATCGATGTTCACGGTAAAACAATGAAATGATCTTATTGCTTGCTATGTTTTTACTTCATTGGCATATTAGGTTCTAGTATCTTTGGCTTAGCGTATTGAAATTACTCGATTTTGGAGCACTCTAAGAGTATATGTGACAAAAAAATGAAGTACACAACCAAAAAAATGCATTCTTTGAAGAAATAGTTTGATATTTTTCCCTTCAGTCGTACAATAAGTCAATTAATAATGAAAAACATTAAATCATGGCATAGAAATATCCTCGTAATGGATTTGGTTATTTTCTCCCCTATATTTGCCGAAAATTAAAGTTCCTGACGACAATGTTTGATACAATATTGTTCTAAGAACATTCTATGTTAAAAGCATTTTGATCACTGTTTCGTGAGACGTGGTAGGAATTCTTTCTAATAAAGATATCAACGCGTTCCCGGAACATTCGCCAGATAACGCTTCAAAGCACAATCTGGCAAGATTGAAGATGATGAATCAGCTAAATCAAATTTGGAAAACATTGCCCTTGAAATTATCATTCTATAATCACCACCGCGGGGGAGGGTAATCGACAATCAGCCACCAATTTTCTACGGCTTTCTTTCACGCCCGCCTTCGCCGAATCGTTTGCGAAGACCGCCTTCACCGTCGCCCGCCGTCTCCTCCTCCGAATCCGTCCCTGATTCGCGACCGCCGTCACCGCCGCCATCAACCTTGCCGTCACTACCGCCATCAACCTTGCCATCACCACCGCCATCAACCTTGCCGTCACCACCGCCATCAACCTTGTCGTCACCACCGCCATCAACCTTGCCGTCACCATCGCCATCAACCTTGCCTACACCACCGCCATCAACCTTACCGTCACCACCGCCATCAACCTTGCCGTCACCACCGCCATCAACCTTGCCGTCACCACCGCCATCAGCAACGCCGTTACCATCGCCGTCACTATCACCGTCACCAAAGGGCAAAGCCACCACTACACAAGTCTCTACCGCCGTCACTACCGCCGTCACTACCGCCGTCACTACCGCCATCTCTATTGCCGTCTCTACCGCCGTCTCTACCGCCGTCACTACCGCCGTCACTACCGCCGTCACTTCCGCCGTCACTACCGCCGTCTCTCCCGCCGTCACTACCGCTGTCACTACCGCCGTCTCTACCGCCGTCTCTACCGCCGTCACTACCGCCGTCACTACCGCCGTCTCTACCGCCGTCTCTACCGCCGTCACTACCGCCGTCACTACCGCCGTCTTGGGCGCCGCTGGGGTCTACCGCCGTCTTCTATTGCCGTCTCTACCGCCGTCACTACCCGCCGTCTTCCCGCCGTCACGTCGTCTCCCCCGCCTTCACTACAACCGTCACTACAACCGTCACTACAACCGTCACTACCGCCGTCACTACCGCCGTCACTACCGCCGTCACTACCGCCGTCACTACCGCCGTCTCTACCGCCGTCTCTACCGCCGTCTCTACCGCCGTCTCTACCGCCGTCACTACCGCCGTCTCTCCCGCCGTCACTACCGCCGTCCCCACCGCCGTCACTACCGCCGTCACTACCGCCGTCCCCACCGCCGTCCCCACCGCCGTCCCCACCGCTCCTCCGTGGACGCGCGAGGCATTTCGTCAGGCGAATGACGGAACGACCCGCGCGACCGTCGCTGAGCCGCGCGCTTCCATGGAATCCTCGCGCAGCCTGCGACCCCTCCGCGCTCCTGCGCGCTCCTCAACTAATCTACCGGCGGCGACAGCGCCCACGCGCCCACACGCCCATCAAAGCTCTGCTGCAAAAAGATAAAATTCGGATTCGCAGAATATTCTGTTCACTGCTCAACACCACCTGTCGCTCGTGGTCTGGAAGGGTTCATAAGTCGAATGTCAAACGTATGGCCACTGGATTCAAGGAAAATAAAATGATTAGATCAATGGGCGTTCTTGGTATGAGGTTCTTCCCAGACATAAACTCGTCATTTTGAATTGTGGATGTGCGCTTGTTAAAATGAAATGTAATTAATCAGCAATGTCGGCAAAATTTCTCATGCAATACCATTGCATGTGTACTACACATTAAGCGACAAGACAAGAATAAAATACCAAGGATTTAAAATGTACGAGTACAATAAATGTACGCAAAATGTTCTCTATGTGATATTCCATGTCGACACTGCCCTGTATGTTTCTAGAAATATTCAGTTGGTATTTTTGAGGGAATATAAAAATGTAAATATCGTTCATGAAACCTAATATTATACAATAGTGAAAGAAGATTATTCATGCTCATTATCTTTCACAATAGCAAGTAATTAACTTCAGTAGAGTCGCGATTACATTGTGGTCATTTGAGACTATCAATACCTTTAGGTACACAATTATTGGTAGTCAAAGGGTTTCAGGATATCAAGAAGATGAATCACTTTGAACGGTGTTTTGTTCGAGTTCTGTGCGAGTTTGATGAATTCTTCGTGTTGTAAGCATCTACTTGATAAAGACTGAAATAGAAAAGTAGATGGAAAGGGATTTTTAGGAACAGACGTTTCACTCCTGGCCCAGGGACCCGAGACCTCTTGATGAATTTTCGTGAACATTTTTTCTGTGACATTTGTTTTGCACCCACCGTGCTGGGGTGGGGGCGGTTGTGCAAGTGGCTGGCTCTTCTCGGAAGGCGATAGAGCGGCGCAGGGCTGGGTCGCGCACTTGCATCGCCGCCGATTGTGCACCGATAGGAGGCGCGGCACCCAGGGGCCTTGACCCCCGCGCGAGTTTACAAACAGCGGAGTAGGGAGGGGGGTGGAGGAGCCCGCGCCGCGCGATAGCACACCCGGTTGACGGCGCCGTCGCTGGGTCAAGGTGTGGGCGCGCCCCCTGCGCCGACGTCAACGCCGCCGAAGCCCACGACATGCGTCACGCGGCGCGTGCAGGGCGCGACAGCCACGCGGCCACGGGCGGCGCTGGGCGGACTGGTGCAGGCGCGGGCGCTGGCGCTGGTGCTGGCGCTGGCGCTGGTGCTGGCGGCTGGCGGCTAGCGCAGGGGCTGGCGCTGGTGGCTGGCGCTGGCGCTGGCGCTGGCGCTGGCGCTGGCGCTGGCGCTGGGGGGACTGGCGCTGGCGCTGGCGGCTGGCGCTGGCGGCTGGCGCTGGCGGCTGGCGCTGGCGCTGGCGGCTGGCGCTGGCGCTGGCGCTGGCGTCTGGCGCTGGGACTGGCGCTGGCGCTGGCGCTGGGATTGAAAGCGTAGCCTTCAGCAGCGGGAGTCTGTGCCGGAGGCGCCGCGTTCCAGGCACATAGGGCGAAATGCATTGTGGGCGTCATGTGTTGCAAATGAGTGTGCGCTTCGCCCTGAGGAAGGTCGCAGCATGGCGGACCGAAGCGTTGGCATCTCCGCGGCGTCTTCGAGACAACCAAGTACATACGTTCTTACTATTGATTATGATGAGTTACCCTCCTTGCTTTGGACGAAATAAGAATGTGCATGTGAAGTGAACAGCGTAGAAATTTTGATATGGAGAGCCCAGTCAAGATCCACAATTTTCGATAATGTACATAATTCCGAGAAAAAATATAATAATATTCTGGAAAATAAACACACTCATCTTTGACATGTTATTATTACATATTTAAAAACTTAAAATAGACAAGTAGCAAGGAGTTCTTTCAAATATAAAATCCTGGCATCCATTAATCAATAGATTTTTCTTCTCTGAAGAATCGGAAACCAATCGGGACGAATTGAACTTCAAATCCAATACAATAATTAATTTTTTATGACTGTTAATTTCCATTCACGATAATATTTCGTTCCTCCACCAGCAAACTAGCAGAAAGCGGAAACGAAAGTCTGCGACGTCGCTAATCTGCGAGGGCACTGGGCCACGCCATCGCAAAGAGTCAAAGAGTTTATCTGTCGCGAGAGCGCGCTCGGAAGTTGCGAAGCGCCGCATCAGCTCCGCCCACGGCGCACGCACGCCCCTCGCACGCCCCCCGCACGGCCCCTGCGCGCAGGCCCTCCCCTCCCCGCCCCTCCCCAGGGGCGCTTTCCTGCTGGGGAAGGGGTGCTCGAATTCTGGTTAATAACAATAACAACATTTTAAAAAAATTATTACTGCAAATGAGCGGACGCTCGGTGACAGTTAATCAAAAACAAAAGTATAAAACAAAAAATTAAAAGAAACAAATCAAACAAATGAAGGTGTCATCAGCAAAAGGTGCTAACTGACAAAAGCCTAATTTTACAGCAACCACAAAAAACTCTAATTATCAAAATAGTGATTCTGCACTGGTTTTGCGTCTAGATGATTTCTATTTGCCTCATTGTATGTACAGAATCAGCATTGCTACGTTTGAAGAAGGCTATTACAGAATATTGGTCATTTTAGGAACAATCTAGTGGCAGTAGGTTCTATATGCAGCAGTTAGCACCTTTTGAAGTCTGACACACACAGTAAATACAATAAATTCTGTATTGGAATATTCATTGAAGTTGGAAGAAACTGAATGTTTAAATACGTTTATAGTCATACACTACCCATCAATCAAGCAATTGACAGTAACTTGTCAAGTCAACATAATGGAGGCCAGTTCATAGCAACTTTAGTACAAGGGATTTTCTTGTAACGTGTTCACCAGTTTCGTTTAATACTCTTGGTGTGCATCAGGGGCGGATCCAGCCGATTATTTTGGAGATGGTCATTATAGATTTTTGTTAAATAATAAACATATTATAATGCATATTTTTTGTAGCGTGTATATGGTACTACACAATATGATTGTTTAAATAATTACATAATAAGTTCCATTCCAGGTTCCATAAATAAATATTTAAATCAATTTTGGCAAATAAAACAAGGTAACGAATGAAAACTCTAGGCCTTGGCAGGGCCCCCCTGCCCCGTTTCCCCCTGGAATCCGCCACTGGTGTGCAGTAACCCCGCCAGATAGCACCTTTTGCATCTCACCGTAAATGGACGTGTTTTCGCTTGAACTGCGTCCCTTGTAGATTTTATACTATTTTCCTGCACATTTGAGCTATATATTCTTCACCCTTTGACAATCATCATAATTTACCTGCCTTTTTTTACCTTTATTCAGAAGTTTTATGATGTTCGTTACGTGTGGCGTGAGCGCCTTGTCCGCCATTTCTACGCAGATAGCACCTTCTGCATCTAATGCCGATTTTCGAGTATCGAAAATAACTGTACGCTCACGAGATTGCACCGGCGACATAATTCCCTCGCATACAACCGTTCTACATTGAAATGTAACTTTCGGCAAAAGTGTCAGTTAGCACCTTTTGCTGGTGACCCCTTCAAATATTAAAATAGATAAACAATAATAAACAAAAACAAAATAAAATTGAAACAAATATACAAGTATAAAGAGGCAATTGTATTGGGTAAACAAGTTTGTTTACAAAGAACAAAAATTTACGAGACTCCGTACGTCTGTCTATATATATATATATATATATATATATATATATATATATATATATATATATATATATATATAATATACACACAGAAATAACAAATACTCCATTGGCACAGTTGTTTTTAAACATATTTTCGATATGATGTATTTGCAATACATGTTGTTTCCTATTCTTCCCCTCTCCTTTGAATCATATTTTTTTTAAATAAATTTTACGTGATCAAAATAATGAATTTATATTTTGATTCCAGATTCGAAGTGATGCAAACAGCTATAGAATTAAACAAGCTTAATAGCAACATTAATGAAACAATGTTTATTACTTCTTAAAGAGGCGAAAAACATGAATTCATTTTTCAATTTAACCATCATGATTAAGACAGAAAGCTATCTCAAGCTACTCGCACATAATAGGAAGTAAGAAAGCAATCATAATGCCAATAAAACTGTTATTACGTATAAACTGGTGTCGCAAAAAGCATGACATGTGACGTTTCTCTGCCAGTGCGAACGCGTCCTCGCGCGTGATGCCGTGGATGTGTCCGCTCCCGCGACCAGGCAGCGGCAAGTGTCCTCGTGGGCGCTGAGCGGGGGGGGGTGCGCGCGACGGGGCAGTCGTCGTGACGAAGCAGCCGTCACGTCCGCCACCTACTGGCATGCTAATCGCCGCGAGGTGGCGAGCTGAGGCGCAGTGCATCGACAGGGCGACGGGACCGCTGTCGCCCCCTCGCCACCGGCCTTCTTCGGACACCCGGCGATCGCCACCTGCGAGGCCGGCCTTCTGTCTGCTCGTTTCCGCGGTCGTCGCTGCCACTTCCAGCGTTAACCAACTGCCTTCTTGGTTACATCCCTCGTCGATCACGGTTGCTTTTGCACCGGTTGAAATTCGATGGCAATTGATTACATCGTTCTTTCCTTTGAAAGTGTATCATCGCGTTAAGGCCGAAAAATTGCTATTCGATGCTGCCACTTCCATTTATTATTCTCATATGATAACTGAACATTGCAATGTTCATAATTGAAACAATGTTTTGTTCTCGAATGTAGTAATATGATTGTCACATCTTAGCCTATCTTTGCCACATAAGCAATTTTAACCTTGAACTGATGTTCATTTAAGAAGAAGATGCTCTTATACGTTCTAGACTATTGATGGGACACATGATTAAAGGGGATAAGCCCACTACAGGGGAAGCGAGCGAGAACAGGACAGGGAAAGAAAACCGCGTAGTCACTGGTTGAATAATATACTGCCTTGTCATCATATATCATACTGTCCTTCAATAATGTACTGTATCTGTCTATAAATGAGCGGACAAAAGAATCGAAGTGATCGATCAGAGCAGGCAACCTCTAGAATTTGTAATATAGGGACCAACCCAGCCGCTTGGCTGAAGTCAGGAATTCGCCACCATCGGGTCTATAACCTTATACCTGTAGGTCTAAATGATCAGATGCCAACATGCAACTACGTATGGTGCTTGTTAGCATGTACGATATTAGGTCTCGCTTATGGTCTCTTTTCATTCGAATTGCTATATATTGGACATTAACTGATATCAGAATCGTGAAGAAAATACAATACTCCTCAGAATAGTTCCTTTACAAAAACGTTTTCAATTTACTACGCTGAACTGCAACTTTACTCTTCTCTTACATCCCAATCATGCATATCATTTTATCTCCCACCATCAAAGTGTCCCTCCCATAGCTGCAGCCTCCGCAGCCGACGCTTCGTCACGCGCCACAAGCGCTCTCAAGGCCGTCTGCGTTTTCGCTAGGACGTTCGCCGCCTCCTACTCCACCTTGTTCCGTGCCATTTCCTCCGTCCGCCTTACGTTGACCGTCCGCCTCGCCCTCACTGTCCGCCTCATCTTCACCCTCCGCGTCGTCCTCAATCCGCCTCCTCCTCACCGTCCGTCTCATCCTCACCGTCCGCCTCGTCCTCACCGTCCACAACGTCCTCATTGTCCGCGTCGTCTTCACTGTCCGCCGCCTCCTCAGCGTCCGCCTCATCCTCATCGTTAGCCTCGTCCTCACCGTCCGCCTCGTGCGCACAATCCGCCTCATCCTCACCGTCTGCCTCGTCCTCACCGTTCACAATTTTCTCACCGTCCGCCTCGTCTTCACCGTCCGCCTCGTCCTCACCGTCCGCCTCGTCCTCGCCGTCCGCCTCATCCTCACCGTCCGCGTCGTCCTCAATCCGCCTCCTCACCGTCTGCCTCGTCCTCACCGTCCACAATTTTCTCACCGTCCGCCTCGTCTTCACCGTCCGCCTTGTCCTCGCCGTCCGCCTCATCCTCACCGTCCGTCAATCGTCCTCACCGTCTGCCTCGTCCGTCCTCCTGCCTCGTCCTCACTGTTCTCGCTCACCGTCCCTCTCGTCCTCACCGTCCACAACGTCCTCATTGTCCGCCTCGTCCTCACCGTCCGCCTCGTCCTCACCGTCCGCCTCGTCCTCACCGTCCGTCAATCATAAAATCCGCCTCCTCGCGTCTGCCTCGTCCTCATCGTCCACAACTTCCTCACCGTCCTTCTCGTCCTCACCGTCACCAACGTCCTCGATGTCCACCTCGTCCTCACCGGCACGCTCGTCCTCACCACGTCCGCCTCGCCCTCACCGTCTGCCTCGTCCTCACCATCCACAATTTTCTCACCGTCCGCCTCGTCTTCACCGTCCGCCTCGTCCTCACCGTCCGCCTCGTCCTCGCCGTCCGCCTCATCCTCACCGTCCGCGTCGTCCTCAATCCGCCTCCTCACCGTCTGCCTCGTCCTCACCATCCACAATTTTCTCACCGTCCGCCTCGTCTTCACCGTCCGCCTCGTCCTCACCGTCCGCCTCGTCCTCGCCGTCCGCCTCATCCTCACCGTCCGCGTCGTCCTCAATCCGCCTCCTCACCGTCTGCCTCGTCCTCACCATCCACAATTTTCTCACCGTCCGCCTCGTCTTCACCGTCCGCCTCGTCCTCACCGTCCGCCTCGTCCTCGCCGTCCGCCTCATCCTCACCGTCCGCGTCGTCCTCAATCCGCCTCCTCACCGTCTGCCTCGTCCTCACCGTCCACAATTTTCTCACCGTCCGCCTCGTCTTCACCGTCCGCCTTGTCCTCGCCGTCCGCCTCATCCTCACCGTCCGCGTCGTCCTCAATCCGCTTCCTCACCGTCTGCCTCGTCCTCATCGTCCACAACTTTCTCGCCGTCCCTCTCGTCCTCACCGTCCACAACGTCCTCATTGTCCGCCTCGACCTCACCGTCCGCCTCGTCCTCACTGCCTGCCTCGTGCTGCGTGCACTCGAGTGTCGAGGCCGCCTTTGCATGTCGCCTGCGACGTGGGACGGCTTCGTCCGCCTCCGCACGAGGCGAGGCCATCGCCGCATGTGATGGCGGCGCGGCAGAGCGTGGCAGATAAAGTACCCCGCGGGAAATTTCACAATTTGCGGATTGCACTTCCATTCCCATTTCCTATTCTCGAACGTCGCTTTTTTTCGTAGGGGAACATTACTCGAAGATCTTCAAGTTCTCATAGTTATATACCTTGTTATACTCGCGATTCATAAAAGAGATGATATAGATAACATGTAAATGATACAACCCACTAAAAAGTAGTTATCTTTTTGTCCTCTAAGCTTTTCAAATTCATGCTTTGTGAGAAGTGTTTAGCAATTGCGCTAAAATACATTATAGTCGTTGTCTCGTTTGACCCAGTGCCCCATATCTCTTGTTTTGTCAGTATTATGCGAACAGTGCCGATCATACCATTAGAGGTAAGGTCAGAGGTCATTCAGACGTCAATTCTCTGATTTCGTCTGTTTTTTTGTTTGTTTGCTTTTTTGCGAAAAGCTCTGAGACACGAAGTGATAACAAATATTTACATCACAACTTACCGTGATATTTCTACCAAATTATTTTAAGCTAAATATAGAGAAAAAAGTAAAGTAAAATTAATGTAAAACATCGCTATGATTTATTTTTGTGTTATATATTAGCCAACGTTATATATATATATATATATATATATATATATATTACATATTATATATTATATTATATATTACATATATTATATTATTAGCCGACGTTCGTAGGTAGCAGAGATACGTTTTAGATAGGTGCGCCTCTTACAGTTCAAAATACCTAGGGTTCGAAGGGTCGCGAATTCAGATGCCACCATGGGCATAGATGATTGTTTGTGTGTCCTAATTACATACATGGTCTTTCAACTCTTTTTCTTCCGTTTCTTTTCGGTCTGATAGCACAGGGACTTGAAACACTTGCAACGAAGTGCGAGTTACTCGAAAGCACTGGGTTGAATCCCTCGTGAGACAAGGACGTTGTTTGATGTCGCATGGTTGGCATGGCGATCTTCTGCCCTTCTTCGCCTCATCTTTCAAACTTCCTTCCTTTCAATTTCACACAGGAATACCCTATCCCTCAGTCAGGTGTATGCAATTGAGACACGGTGCCTCGGCAATACAATAACCTGAGATGGACCGAATCTCGCAGCTGAGGAGGGGATGGACTCCACTGAGGAACGAGAGAGATCGAAATGATTCCGGCGAGTCGGAATGGATGAGTCAACAAAAGATCCGGAAGGTTAAAGGTGATATAATTAAAAAGAAATAATTTAATAAAATATTACTACAATTTAGCCCATCGCTCAAAAGAGTCACGATTACTTGATTACTACTAAACTTTCAGTCTTAAACAGTTGCTAGCTTTGAAAATTTTCATCTGACAAACACTTTTACATGTTATGCTAAAATGTTTCTTGCTCATCTATTTGAATTGTATAAAATGTTTTATTTCATTAAATATTACGTATTAACTCTTCAGTAATATCACTGAGGAATTATCTCGTTTTATCTAGTCTTTAAATAAGTGTCTCAAATGTTACAATATATTCCGATGAAATCCACTGTTGATTTTAAAGATATAAATTGAATGTTAAGAGTATAATACTTTTCTAACATCACTACGTAAATTTCTTTATATATATATATATATATATATATATATATATATATATATGTATATATGTATATATATATATATATATATATATATATATATATATATATATATATAGGGGAGGGATTTGGGATCTTGGCAAAAAAAAATATGTTCGTTCTATAGCATATGTCGTTGTCTGTCTTGTCTTCAAGGCAAAGAACGAAAGACTCTAAAAATAAGATATTGCGAGGTCGCAGGGTATCGAGACAAGAAGCGTGTTATTGACGTTGTTAAGTAATTACATCCGCCGCGTCGAATGCGCCCCGTTGCGAGCGCGTTTCTCAAGACGCCTTCAGTATTAACTTTAAACGTATCAAGAAGAGTCACGTGTAACTCGTCCATGACGGACGAAAACGTGCACGAGATATCCAGGGTTCTTTCCGGCCTGTACCGAAATTGGACAACATGAGCACAGAATACTTTTGCTATTACGGAATATTATGTAAGCAAACGTCAATTATGTAGATTCTTCCTGTATCCTCCGGCCATTAAAAATGAGGAATATTACTCCGTATACGAGAAAGTAAAAAACAGAAGAATGTCCACAACTTGCTTTAGTATTGATGTTTAGCTGGTTGCCTAACGTGGCTAGTACATTACGAACCAAGAGCATTTCGTGTTTGTTTTCTTCTTTTCAATAACAAATATGTAACTTTTAATCAACTATCCGTCTTGAACCTTAACTTTGAACGAACATTAAAAGTAAACTCAAATGGAAATCAATAAATATACAATATTATATTTATAATACATAATATACAGTAGCAAATATACAGTGTTTTTAACGCAGTTTTATTCGCGTTCTGAACAAGGGGCAATTAGAGGACATATTGTGACGAAATGTGGGCTTAATGTTTTCAAGATTGAAGATGCATTAGGAGCAAGAATGCTACAATTCATTTCGCATGATTTGATCGGGAACACCGCCACCGCTAGGAGTCGCACAGTCGCGCAGTGCCACCGAGGCGCCGAGTGCCAGCCGAATGTCTTCATAAACAGGTGCGCGGCGTTGCCTGCGTTTTACGCGCGCCGCGTCCTGTTTACCGCGCCCGTCAGCGTCGCGCCACCGCCCACGCCGCCGCCCGCGTCGACAGCGACCTCCGCGGCGCCGTCGCCGCCGCCGCCGCCGCCTCGGCCCTCGTAAAAATGGCATCCGCGACGCCCGCGCCTGCTCGCCGGGGCGGGTTCCGACGGGAGCTTCTGACAAACGATCTCGTCAGAATCGCGGGATCCACCTGCCGCTGGTTATCCAGGGCAGAAGCACAGTCGACTCCGGTCGTAGTGAACTCGGATATAGTGAACCCTCGGTTATAGTGAACTTACGTCACTGGTCCCGTTTCACTTATATTATAAATATGCGTAAGAAGATTCGGTTATAGTAAATCTGAACCTCGGCTGCAGTAAACGTAGGAAATATGTCCTGGAAATAATCTGGATTTAGCATGTTATTAGGCGAGTAAAAGGGCCTTCGGAGAGTGGGACGGTGTTCCAACAGTGCCAGAGGGATTGAAAGGAGTCAAGACTGCATTACCATACTTAGAGACAGAGGACAATGCAGAATCAAGTATGGAGAGAACACGAACTTTGTAGAAGGATCTAGAGAAATTTCTAATGAAAAATACACGAATCAAAGAATTGAAAATAATTGATTTTTTAATGACAAATAAATATATTGAAATTTTCAGTTCGTGCTGTTAACGGATTTTGCTGTGTCTCTGAAGTAATAAAATCAATCATAGAGGAGAAATTCGATTTAATTTTGTCATCATCGGATATAGCGAATCTCTGATACAGTGAACTGAACTTGTTAGTCCCCAGAAGTTCACCATACAAGGAGTCGACTGTGTATGTTACTAGACGGGAGCTAGGGACAATATGTTTGATTGTTGGAATCTGATGCAATTTGCGATTATTCGCGAAGGATGAAATAGAAGAATATATGAAACTAATACTTCAAAAATTCTGTATCGTTGTGTCTTATTTTCCCCTCATAACTAGGACATTCATTCGTCATCAACAATATAATGTCGGTACCATTAGATAATGGTAAGCAACTATTTACGCGTCATTTCACGAATTATATTTGTAGCGTTCCAGGTATCCAATTCCTTTGAGTTGTCTCGAACTATATTGGCATGAAATGTTAGTTTTACATTCGCACACTTAATACAAACATGAACGACCATTACAATAAAACAAGAATATCTAAAGAATTACACAGAATTCTAATATCTTTTATTAAATCTCTTCTGGAAAGCCATTATTTCGGTTTATTCATCAATTTTTGCTACGATCACTAACTCCACCTGCCGTACTCGACAAGAATAGCCCCCTTGCTGTTGCCAAGAAACAACATTCTACACAGTAGTTTTCTGTCTTCACCAACGAGCTAATTGGAGTTAGAAGTAATTGGCTTCGTGATCAGCGCCGCTGCATTTGCTTCACGAGAAGAAAAAAAAGAAAGATTTTAAAATTTTCTACTCTTAAGAACACAAAGTGATTTAGTTTTTTCCTGATTTGAGAGCTCAGGTACATCAATATCTAAGTAAAACAAATGGAATAATTCCCACATTTGAAATATTTTCGTTAAAATATTAACGTTAAGTATTTTCTAACACGTGAAATTCTATTTAGCATACATCAATAAATCAATAAGTATCAACGCATACCAAACTAGCCTAGCTAAATAGATAAAAGAGATTTAGATAACTACAGTGTGCAGGGAAAATTGGTGTCGGCGTATCTGATTACGGCGTGGACGGAACGAGCGGAGGAGGTGAGGGCGTTAACGGCGGGAGAGGTCAGCAGCCGCCGTTAAGACGCCGGGGCGCTGGGGCGGAGGGGTGGGGCGGGGCGGGGCGGGGCGGGGTGAGCGAGTGCACCGCTGGCCGGGGGCGAGGGGCGACGTAGCTAACGAGATGGCGGGAGTGCGGGCGATCGCGACAACAGCAATGGCCAGGGCGATAATGGGGGCGGGAGTGATAGCGAAAGGAAAGCCAAGTGGGCGATCGTTGTGGGCGATGGGGTGATTGTTTCGAGAGGAGTGTGCTTGGATCGGGGGAGGCGACCGGCGATTACCGCGTTCACTTCGCGGCCGGACGTTTCATTAGGTTTAGTCGTGGACTAATGCAAGACAGTCTAGAAATGCTGTGGTCTGTGATTGGAGCCACGGCGGAAGAAAGGGGCCTGTGAGAGAACTGCGCTTTCTCGCTGTTGGGGTCACTAAGGAACATCCATTCAGGGAGAAGGAATTGATTCAATCGAAAAGCACATCGAAATATTGATCAATTATTCACACAAAGTAAATAATAAATACGACTAATAGTAGTGATGCTTATCACACACTTTATTTCGCTGCCGTATTACATTTCGCATCAACTATTAAGGCTGAAAATATGGATCAAAATCGTGTGGTAAATGTCATTTCTACTGGTTAGATTGCGTAATAAAAGTAATGTTTACTTTTAAAATGCCCAGTGACATCTTGTACAGAACAAGTATAATAATAAGAAGAACTATAACAAGCTCCCTCATTACAACTGACATTTATTAATGATAATGGCATGACCTTCTTTTGACATCAGTAATGAAAATGTTATAAGCAGATTACTTATAGAATGTAGAAACAAGATGCACAAATTGGTCTTAGATGTTCAAGCACCCAACATTTAGACATTCCTTTGTAGGTTATGTTTGACTTTAAATGCATATTCAGTTACCTAAAGAACGCTTAATGTCTGTACGACATGTTTACAGTAATACTTAAAAAAAAGGAGATCTTGTAGTTTGTGCAGTAGCTCACGACGAAGGAGCAACGGGATTTGTTATACGCAGTAAAACTAGAGAAATGTAGTCCGTGTCGTTATCATGTACAACAAAAACTTCTTAAAATATTTCTATACATGTAACATTTCCTTCTGTCGGTACTCAATTCAACTTCCTTAGACATCGCGAAGGCTGTACGTACATTAATATTTTACCTCTGGGGAGTTTGCTCTGGGATTCCTTTCCGTGTGTATTCGCGTAGTTGAAATTTCGGCGCATATTTCCGGTGTATATTTGGTTAGAGAATTTTACCATAATTTAAGGGTTCAACTGTTTTCATTAATGCAATGTTTACATATTTACATTGCCTCCCTCGAGCAGCAAATTCCCCTAATCCTGCTCTTAAGCAACCCCCGTTGTCTCAGAGCAAACGTTAGTTAAGTCACATTATAATGATAAGAAAGCACACAGTTCGCACTCGACTGCCAGCGCCCTCCTGTGCGTGGGTCACGGCGCAGGCGCAGAAACGATCCCTCTTCTCCAGTTCTTGCTCCTCGCGTTGTGAATCTGGAAAGTCAAATATGCTTTTTCCATGACGGAGACTTCTCGACGTCTCTTAGCCGCATCTTTCATACACCAACGTATAAAACAAAAATTAAAGTAGAGAATAAGCGTTAGGGATGTTTCCGTTTCATTTTCATGGAAGTGTTTTAACTACTCTTGCCACAAACTGTCTAGGTTGGGTAAATGTTACAATACTTGTTCTTTCATCGGTCAACTTTCGTAGTATAACTTTGTTTTAAAAACAGTTTCATAAAAAGTTCAATTCTGGAAAGTGTTTGCTTCAATTTATTTAGGTAAGCTCGTATTTGGTTTTCTTTTATTTTCGAATAATTATTAGTTCCTTTGAAATTTGAAATTCAGGGAACTTGAAATAAAGGAGCTCTTCGGAGTTGCGCTGCAGCCATTAGAAATCAAAACTCAGGTCTCATTGACGCACGCATTAGGTATTATAAAGAGAAGAAAATGCGTCGTTTCGTAAATGATGAAACATTTATGGCCTTTAAAAGGGTAGTAGCATAGCTTGGATATTTGTCCTTTTGCCGTTCCAATAATGATATTTGTGACATTTCAAGCACGCTCAGCGCATGGCGTGTCTGTTCATTCCGGATTCCTCCGGCGTGGCCGGCGTCGAAAGCAGCTGTTGAAAGGCCGCGTGGGGCGCCTGAGCCATGGTGTGGGGGCGTGTGCCATGGCGGGTGGCGGTGGCGCGCGGACGCTCAAAGTCGATAAGTAGAAACAGATGTCACTCGGTCGCAGCGCCGCGGCCGCGCACGCGCTCTCCCACTTCCACCACACACTGACTCCGCCAACGCTGCCGAGGGAACACTGGCCGTGGAAAAATATTTTTCTTTCCTTCGGTGAGGCAACGGATTCCCAAGCATATAACACAAGAAAACAAATTGTACATGATAGATACAGAGTTTCACATCGTGCACGTACTTTACAGAAAGAATTAAAATGACATTTCACATTTGATATCACTCTTTTGTCATCTCAATGCCCCGTCTGTGAACGTGTAAACGATGACCTTCTGATGATCTATTCCTGTGAATCCATACTGCAGCCACCGCACAATATTTTGTTGTTTATTCTTTATAAAAGTTCCAATACTTCTTTTTATAGACAGTCATAATTACATTTATTAAAACACATATGAGTGTTACATTCCGAGTAGTTTCTTGTACAAGTATAGGGTGGCAACGTTTCAGAGGTCGAGTTGTGCCTCCATCATCAAGCCTTTAACGTGTCAACTAGAATAGGAAATTAAATAATTAATATAAATGAAGATTATACATATAAATATTAATATAAATAAAAATTAATACAAATAAATATATATATAAATAAAGGTATTTTAGTTCTATAAAATAAAGTATCTTTATTTTGTCGTTTAATTCTCACTACATTCACAAGTGGGATCGTTGGTGAGATTTCACTTGTGCCTGAATCTTCTGTGCCTCTCTCTTCTAGGAAGATCGAATCCCCTTGGCCGACGGTAGCGAACCAATGTGCAGTTCTGACGTCACATTCGAACATTAAAACAATCGAAATTTGACGTCAATATGAATTCTTCGAGACTAGAACTAGCATTCCCTAACATCTCTTCGTGATAAATTAAGATCAATAATCGCAAACAGAATTTTCAAACTAAAATTATTTCAGACCAACAGTGCGGTCGGCGTAAGCAAAGTCACGTGGCAAGAGATAATCAAAACGTCTCTCATAGCCTGATGTTTTGAAAATTATTTTTGGGTCGGAGAGCAATAGCAGAATAAATTAATTCCATGATAATATTCGATAGACTCTCTACATACGTCAACAACATATATATTAAATTTCCTCTCAAGCCATTTGATGTTTCATTCATAGAAAGCCAAATGGGATATTTCAACTGTCATATAATCTGGGAGGAGTTTTGAAACTGCGAAAAATTGTAAATACTTTTTTCAACATTATGAGACCTGCTCGGTAAAATTGAACACGAGTATGAATATGAGAAAATTGATGCAAAAATATTCTCGAATAATTCTCAAAATATAAAATAATGAAATATAATAAAATTGTATTCATTTTCGAGGAAAAATTCAAGTCTCATATGTCTTGAAATTAATATATTTTACTTAAAATATTGAAAATCCTCTGGCTGAAAATGAAAATTTGCTTTTCATTGAATATGTCTTTCGTTGAAATTAGTTGTTGAATTGTCTATAATATCCAAGTTCCTTGAAATTTAGGCAGAAGATATATTATCGGTCTCTCCACAACGGTTCTAAATATTTCTTTCATAAAATAAAAAATAATGATTATTCTCAACTGGAATATTCCCTAACTCTCTTTCAAGTGAAGCAGCATTAATTGAGATTTCTAAACGCTAGTTTACTTCCAAAACGTATTATTACATTATTGAAATTGTGCAGTTTTCCTAATTTTTATTCGAAATCGACTATCGGATTTTGAAAGTTTCCTTTGCAGGCCATTCTAAGTGACTGACATCACACTTTCCTCTCCCGCCAATCTTTCGCTAATATCAACCACATACATAACGCATTGCAGGAGAAATGAAAATCCCCTCTTCCCTCCTTTTCCTCTCCTCCCTTTCACAGAACCTTCACGCACTTGCCAACTATCCCCCACCCCTACCCCGCCCCGGCCCCGCCCCGGCCCCGCCCCGGCCACGCTCCGCCCACGCCCCGCCCACGCTCGGCCCCCACACCCGCTCCGCTCTGCCCCCACACCCGCTCCGGTCCGCCCTCACACCCGCTCCGATCCGCCCCCGCTCCAATCCGCCCCCGCTCCAATCCGCCCCCGCTCCAATCTCCGCCCCCGCTCCGCCCCCACCGCCCCCTCCGCTCACCCGCCCTCTCCGCCCCTCATCCCCCGTTTCCCCGATCCGCCCCGCCACGCCCCGCTCCGCCCGCCCGCCCCCGCCGCCCCGCCCCCGCCCCGCCCCCGCTCCGCCACTGCCAGCTCCTGCGCCTCACCATCAACCTCGAGCGCATTCCGGCGCGGCGATGGAGAGCCCCTCGGCGCCAGCCCCGTCCCCGCTTCCTTAACCCGATGCCCTCGCGGAACGCATTAGCCAAAGGACCTCCTGTCAAACGGGAAGCGGCACACATGAACATTTCCGCGACGCCAAATGTGCTCCTGAAGCATCGACTGAGCTCTGATGTCCCGCGACTTCTCCGAATACAGAGTTGTAAACAGCTGCCCAAGAGACGGACGATATACAAAAATTAAGCTCTCAAGAAAATTGTAAGTACGTCGTTAAGATGGAGCTTCGCGTCTAAGTGAGAGTTTCAAAGAGAGTGCTATCTTCGGGGAAATATATGAGACTCGCAGTTCTGCGAGACCTGAGAGCTTATTTGTGTAATATTCTTTCCTCTCACAACTTGTGACGCGGTGGGTGCTTCGACTAGCTTTAGGGTATTCACTGCATTTCACTATATATTTGCACCATGACTTTTCTTTGGCTTTTGTGTACCCCTCACTCCTGTCAGTCGTCCTCTTGGCGTTTCGTCTCAGAAACTCTGACACTTGTCATTTTGTACTAACCAGCTCGCTATATATCCAACTGACATCTTCAACGGATAACCTGAACTAGCTATCCGATTGTTCTATTACCTTGCAACATTATCCCTTTCTGAAAGTTTCAGTAGCTCTTTACCTTCGTGTCATTTATTTTTCATTGCCTTCTTTGAATTTCTCCTAAACATTTCACCATCTTTCCTCGACCCTGATATCAAAACCAACCATCCTACTAATATGTTTCTGAAAAATCCATTCAGCTTACTTCGAATCCCTTCATGGGCTTTCCCCCGTTTGTCTCTCTCCCTTCCTCCATTTATCTCTCTCCCTTCCTACATTTATCTCTCTCCCTCTCTCCCCATCTGTCTCCCACTCCCCATGGATCCCCCTCTCTCCCCATCTCTCTCTCCCCCTTTCTCATCTCCCTCTCTCTCCCTTCTCTCCCTCCCTCTTCCCTTCTCTCCCACACTATCTCTACCCCTCCCTTCTCCTGTCCCGTCACTCTCCCCTCTCTCTTTCTCTTCCTCCTCTCTTTCCCTCTCCCCTTTATTTCCTCCCTCCTCCCTTTCCTTCTCCCCTCTCTTTCACTCCCTCCTCTCTTTCCCTTTGCCATCTCTCTCACTGGCCTCCTCTCACTCTCCCCTCTCTGTTTCTCTCTCCCCCTCGTCGCCGGGCGTGCCGCCCGCGCATTCCGCGCAGACGCCGTCGTGCTAATAAGCCGCGCTAAGCAGAAGGCTGCGCTCAGTGCGCCGCGCCGCGCCGCGTCGCCCCCACCCGCGCATAATCGCGACATTGAGCGCGGGAACACTGGCGCGCATTCACGGCTCTTGTCAACGCGCGCGCCGCCGCCGCGCGCCGGACGCGCTAATTGATCTCCAGGATGTGCGCGGCCGCCGCTGCGCAGACGGCGCCGATCGCCCCCGCCCCCGCCCACGCCCACGCCCCCGCGCCGCTGGGCGACATTTCGCACGCCCACTGTGCCCTCTCCACGCAAGGGGTCCCTGCCCCTGCCCCTGTCCTTTCCGATCGGCTGAAAAGCGGGCTGGAGGTTGAATTTCAAGGTTGAAAATATTGCTCTTGTAAACCCACCCTCACTTTTGCAACAACTCGTAACACAACCACCCCCTGGACACACTCGCATCGCAATCACCCCCAAACATCCTTTCATTAAATATTGACATATTTCAAATAGGTCTTTCTCAACATCAGAAAAGATAAAGGAACAAGAATATCTCATTGATTACATTGTTACTTTATCCCTAAAAGAACAGGTATCTTTAATAAGATCGTTTTACAATGTGACTGTGACGAGTGTATGATAATTAGATACGAATGCAGATTGATATCAATTCAAAGTATACGTGTACCGTTGAGAAAAAAAGTCAAGAGGTAACTACAACCGTACGTTCTGCATATCAACATGTTTCGCATACAACAGACATGTTAATTGACGTTATTCTGTAGTCGTCAAAGAAATGTTAAATTGTTATTGTACCTTACAAAAGGAGGTTGTACGGTGTTACAGACCACTCATACATTTCTATTTCATTAAAACCCGCCTCTTTCCATGTGTGGAACTGTCTGTGGGACGAGAACTGGACTTTGTGAGTAGCAATACACTGCTCTACAACATCGTAACCTGGATTACATGTCGTGCCTCAGATACTGGAAGCAATTATAGCAGCAACTTACACGGCCGTATTGTTATTTTATTTAAGTTAAATTCTTCTAAAGCAACATGCTATTCATTTCCTGTGACTCAGTAGACTGAAAACGTTCCTGAATAGAAAACAGCTAGCTTCTCTTAAGATTTGTAACGAGTACTGCAAGTAGTGTAACCACTGAAGGACGCGGGGTGCACTGGGTTTATCGCATACCAACAAGTGTTTTGAGGAAGATGACGAAAGAGTAGCATTCAAAAAATTGCTTGTGCAACGTTTTGTGTAACGACAAACTTGTCGTTGAAAAGAGTTACGAACTGGCGAAGACCTACAAATATTTCTAAGAAATGAAATCCAGGTTTTCTTCATAACTGTATTACATGACTATGTCAACTCAGAATTTTGTTATAACAGCAAAACTTTTCCCCATAGCACGTCATACGCAGTTTTCAACTGTTTTTTGACGTAAAATAAATAAATAAATAAATAAATAAATAAATAAAAAAATACGTTCGTAGAAACCGCAGAGGTTTTAATTAGTCATATTTAAAAATTATTCCTGTTTTCGTGTTGTGAATGCTTTTTACGTAATATAATTATTAGTAATTCGTTTCTACAATGCAAACTACTAATTAAAACTAATTTATTTCGCATATTCAAACAACACATCAATTTTACTCTGATGCAACAAAAAACAAAATAAAAAAGAAATTCAACGTCCATTCACTGTGATTCTTTCCACTGCTAACCTAATTTACGTCTATACCTTCCAATGACGCTTTGGAGCCTTCATTAATTCACACACGAATACTTTTAATTCCTTTTTTTTTACCATAAATGACTATTACAACAAGGAAGAGTTACATTTCCAATCACTTTCCCAGAACTCATTTCCACGACACAATTCTAAAAATATAATTTTAGCGAGAAAGAGAAATACTTAAACCACTCGTAGAAAGAACTCAAGCAAACAGGCCTCGGAGCGGGGCGGAGCGGAAATTCATGGCCCACCACGCGTCCCTGCGGAGGCAGAGAGGAATTTTGCGGAGCGCAAGGATCATGCGTCTGGATCGTGTTCGCGACGAGCGCGGCTGCCTTTTACACCTTAATGCGCCTCGTGACAGGCCATTCAACCGGTGCCCCCGCTGGGAATGATAAACGGGGAGATAAGCCGCCAAGGAGAGAATGTCCTGGCAAAATATTAGCGAGCGGTCCAGCATCCGCTCGGGACGAGTGGGGGAAAGCAGCGTCAAGCCCCGCTTCCTAACACGCAGCTTGGATCAGATGGGCGCTTGAGTCAAAAGTTGCATGTCCCCGTGCGACAAATCTACTACAGCGATAAGGAAGAAATAAATGCATTTGTATTGGGGAAGAAAATTGTAAAATTATGGTGAAAATTTCAAGATCAGAAATGTGTTCGATCTCGAATATGGACGGAAAAATTATCATAAGTTCAATTTTATAATTCTAAAAACCCCTTGACTGCTCCTGAGAGACCACTGAAATGGTGAGAAAATATCATGGAGAAGCTGCTCAACATGATTTGAAACTCGCAACTCACACGACTATTGTTATAACTATAAAACTAGCATATACTATTTTTACATTCTAAATAATATTTCGCTTAACGTAATTGAGCACACCCAAAACTGAAACTCGATTCAATATTACAAATCCATTACATATTAAAAGAAATGAACAAAAAAAGTATTAAGCGTTTGGACTACATCCATTTTATTCGAGGTTTTCTTTGCCTTTAATTAAAATTATTTTCTTACATCACCATTTCGTTTCACTGTCAAGAGAATTACCCTTTTAACACCTTTTCTTCATCACAAAAACCTGATGACAACCTACATAGAACTCGAAGTCAAAAACTTTAGAAGACATCACGTTAAAAAAATGTGAATACAAATTTGGAGTAGTTCCTGCAAACGAATTTCCGTAATTGCGTAAAAGTATGCACACGACGTGAGGTAAATCGCGGCCTGTTGCAGCAGTGACCCCACACAGTCCCACGGTGGCGCCCGCGCAGCCCAGCGCAGCACTGCGGCGACGGCGCGGACAAAAAGCCGCGGGCGCCCCGAAATATGTAAATCACACCCGTCCCTGGTGGGCCGTAATTACGCAATTGAAGGCAATTTCAGTTTCCGCCCGTCGTGCGGAGGATGCGAGATAGCATCGCGGGGACGCGGCGGCGGCGGCGGCGGGGCGGCGGGCAGGGAGTGACGAGGGCGACGAGGGCGACGAGGGCGACGAGGGCGACGAGGGCGACGAGGGCGACGAGGGCGACGAGGGCGACGAGGGCGACGAGGGCGGGGCGACGAAGAGGGCGACGAGGAAACGAGGGTGGCGGGGAGGCGGGGCGACGGGGCGGCGGGGCGGCGGGGCGGCGGGGCAGCGGGGCGGCGGGGCGGCGGGGCGGCGGGGCGGCGGGGCGGCGGGGCGGCGGGGCGGCGGGGCGGCGGGGCGGCGGGGCGGCGGGGCGGCGGGGCGGCGGGGCAGCGGGCGAAGGGTGACGAGGGTGACGGGGGAGGTGGGGGGGGTGGAAGGTGCACGACGCCGCGGGGGCGGAGCGCGGGGGCTGAGGGCGATTGGGAATGGAGATGAGCCGATGGTGTGGGTGGGCTATGTTGAGACGAAATGGTTGCCAAAGGAAACGGAAGGTGGGTGTTTGCATTGATCAGGGGAGGGTTTGAAAGAAGGTGGAGCAAACGCAGTTGTTTATAAGAGATCTCGCGATCGAGGTTTCATTGACTCTTAAAGTGTTCTCTCGTTTCCTTTTAGATGTGTAGAATGTAGTGAATGCAACAACGCATGTGTTTTACGTACGCGTTGACATATTGTATCTATTGGACCGTTCAATATTTTTTATTCTATAAATTATTGATTAAAATGATTGAATTGATGTTTGATGGAATAGGATATTAAGATTGTATGTAGATAAGAACGT
Organism: Teleogryllus occipitalis; assembly: GCA_011170035.1. Taxonomy (NCBI): domain Eukaryota; kingdom Metazoa; phylum Arthropoda; class Insecta; order Orthoptera; family Gryllidae; genus Teleogryllus; species Teleogryllus occipitalis. The sequence goes on along the minus strand of BLKR01000820.1, from coordinate 371,190 downwards.
GTTAACTTCACGTATAATTTTCTTTGTACAATATCTGATCTTTTAAAACACTGTATTAAAACGTATTTGTTATTGTATAAGTCATTCGATTTATCGAATTGGCAAAATTCTGCAAATATTGTGAATTTAGGTTAATGATAATTATAACAATAGGCAAGGAGTATGAAATTGAAAAGAAAACAACCGAAAGAAGGAAAAAAGGAACTGCTAGCAAAAAACGAGAAAGGTTCGAAAGCAATGAGGATACGAGGCAATGAATAAGCAGCCGCGTCGGAGCGCTGATAGTTGACACAGGTGCAACATCTCCGAAACTTAAATAGTGGACTTAGCGACGAAACCTCGCAAAGAGCGCACTAGAAACGACAAGCAGCGGCAGCCGCAGCGACGATCGTGGAAGTGGCCGGCTCCCAGTCACGAGCGGTGACGACGAGCGACCGCTGAGGAACCGCTGCGCCAAGGAGGGGAGTTCCGACGCCGCCCTCCCCATCATTTAAGCCGCCCATTCATTGGCTGGAGGTGGGGCAGCGAGCGCGGCCCGCAAACTTCTTGACTTTTGTACTCGTCAATTACACGACTGTGTAATGCGTCGAGGATTGATCCAATAATTGCTCCCGGTAATGACAGCGCTCCCAACAACCCCGAATAGCCGCGCCTCGCCTCGCCCCCGCGACCCCCAGCCGCTCCGCCCTGTTCTTATCAGTTCGTTTTAATTGGTTCCGCGCTTCGGGTCAACTTTGGCAATTTAAGAGCCTATAATCAACATTTCCCGAGCACCGCAATTGGAACGGAGGACCTAAATTAAGAATTCCATTTGTGAGAGAAATGTAAAGAACTTGAGGAATTAATTATTAAATTTATTCGGCACACTTAGTTTGTCGCTCAACACAATTTTTTTTCTTAGGAAGAAAAGAAGGAAACTTCTTTTTTTTGTTCAAACAACGGATTTCTTTTCGTGAAAGAGCTCTCGAACGTGTACACTCGACCTCGCCGAGGAAGAAATCGAACTCTTGTCGAAATTAGTGAGAACCACTGGACTTGCGGGGAAGGGTGGAATTGAGAGATGCAGAACGAGAGGGCTGTCATGAGAGAGAGCGAAGTCTAACAGAAGCAGATATAATGCACAAAGTTTGCGTGGTTTAGACTTACGTGAGATTTCAAATCAAACTCTCTTATTTGTTATGCATGCATGTGGTAAGGCTTGAGAATTTTTCGAGAAAATGTTATTGAAAATGAACAGATAATATTAAAACGAGAACAATGAAGTAATTTTGCATGTTATGTTATATTATGTATGTCATGGGTAAGCAGCGTTATAGAAACCTAAAATTTGTTTTTTCTCCTTTCCAGGTAAGTGTCCAAAATGTATTCAACACGGAATCAACACATGATCAACATTACGTATGTATATATGTATGTATGTATGTATATATAGTTTAGGTTTTCCAACCTCCAATTTGTATCATCATTTCTCTTGTTTGCAAATGATTCGTAAAGGTGACGAACTTGGGGTGGGCCATCATAATGAAGATGCATCACAAGATGCCATTAGTAGAGGTATTTAATCTTCGTTTCGGGTTCCACTTCCAGGGGCGTTATGGGTCGACTCCCCCTGTCCCCCACCACTCGAAGGCCTTTCGTGGCCCCGAACACGCGCCGGTGAGGCCGCAAGGTGCGCTGCGAGTACATCACACGGCGAAAGCACAGGACGTGGAATGGAGGCGCCCGGTCGGCGGGCAGTGGCCGCCGCCAGCGGCTGCGGGGGCGGGCGATATTAATTGCGATATCGCCCCTCCGCCCGCCATCGCCCGCCGCCTCTATCGCCGCGCAATATCGCTTAATGCGCGCCGCCCCCGCCCCCGCCCCCGCCTCGCCGCCGCCGAGGTATTTCCGGAATGCCATTGCCATGACAACACTGCGCTGGAGAAGCGCCGAGCGCTATCAACGCGCTGATTAGCATACAATTACGCCGGCGATCCTCCCGCCCGCCCGCCCGCGCGCCGCTGGCAGTCGCGTCCTCCGCGCCACCCGAAAGCCCATCGAGCGATCTCCCACCCCAGGCTCCAAGCCCCTCTCCGCCCCGCCCAGCCCCTAGCCCCTTCCTTGGGCCGCTCCATATCGCGCCAACCTGAGAGGCGGAGGTGAACACAGGTGTGGGTTAACACGCTCGCCCCCGGCCCCATGTGCTTCGGGTAAAGCACACAGCCTCCCGGGGCGAGAGCCAGATAGGGAGATGAGCCGCTCCTGCGAGAAATGCCATCGCTGCTTTTCGAAGAAACGAGAATTCACAAGCGAAATGCACTAATGTTTATTTCAATTTAAAAACGAAAGGTACTCGTTTAATTGTTGAATACAGAACAAACTTGGTAATTTTTGCGAACACGAGACATGACGTAAATTATTTCGTGGAATTTAGAAAATTTTACTTTTTAGATTTCGTGGTAACTTTGTCTAGAGTTGCACGCTGAAAGTTAAACAAAAAATCAATGTTCATGTTCGCATTTTCCTCTTTCACTTCACACACTCGTGGAACTGAAAGATAAACACAACTGAATAAATGCCATATTTTTCTGTTCAGTGAAGATGTTCTCGTCTCTTCGTTGAGCGTATCAAAAAATATACTCAACATTGAGGCAGTGAGTCGCGTGAGAGACTCGCAAAACACTGCATCCTTTCATAAAAGAATTTCAACTTACATATTCATAGAGCAAGATTTCATGTACATAATTTATTACGGACAGAATAAACCTATAAGAAGCGAACAAAGACAATCAGTCGGCGAAACCATCTCCATGACGTGACACTTGAACATTCGTCTTACTTAACGGAGGTAACACACCGTAAGCCGCATAGATACTGCAGCCAAAAGAACACCTAGGAAGTTTCCTTGATGTTAATTTGCTCGTGGCCATGTATAAGCCAATTAGCTTCATGAAAATCGAGGCTTTGCGAAAGCAGATAGGCGCAGAGCCGCTCGTGGAGAGGCGGCGTGCCGGGCGCCGGAGCCCTCGCACTTGGCGCTGCCCCGTGCGCTTTGCGCTGCGCTCGCCTCAGGCTCTGTCCACCCAATTAGGGTTCCGTCTCAGAATTTTTAAGATGTGCAAGATAGCGATTTTCATTGAAAGCGAAATGTGCGTGGGAAAAATAGGGCTTTTATTTGGGATCTATTTCTACCAATATTGTTTGGTACTATATTTCATTACACATATTTCCACACCTCAAAATAATTCTTACTGAGTGTCAACTATCTCGTAACATTTAACTGCATCGATCGTCCAGACAACCAATTATCGACGTACTGTTGTGGCACAATATCTGGACTGAGGAATAGAACATTTCACGGACTCGCGTAAAATTTTCACCTTAATGTATGTAGAGACCATACATAATGTATGAATAACTACTAACACTGAAATAATTAATACGAGCATTATGCAGACATATTTTTAGTACTCAAGACTTTTAAAAAATTACATATTTACACCGTAATTTTGAAATAGTGATTCACAACATTAAAATTATTTAAACATTCTACAAAAAATGATATGTTTCCATCATATATGTTGTATTGATTCTTTTAACAATTCAACATTTCGACTCTCGTTTGGAATTTTCATCAGGAATCCCATTCAGTTGAGTAGGAAAAAATAAATTCCATGTTAAGAGAATATCTAATGTGTGATCACGTATAAGTGAAATACACAAACCAATACTAGTAACTAACAAAACAATATTAATTACAAGACTTAATGGGAATAAACTCACAACTAATTGGAATAAGAAGTACGAGAGGATTCTTAAATTGACTTGCACAGTTTTTTGGGATGAAAGGATTCCACGCACCCAGAGATCGGCTCCGTCGGCGCACGAGCCCGATTCGCTCGGCGCGGCGCGGCTCGGGCCCGCTGCCCGCTGCCCGCGTCCTCGGCGACGTCCTCGCGCGGCGCGGCGTCCTCACGAGCGCCAGGGGACGCGCCCGCGCCGTCCTCGAGCTCCCCAAAGAAAGAACGGCTTGTTTCCACCGAAAGTAACTTTCCAGTCTTTTATTATTAAGGAGACAGTTAAACACACCCGTGTTAAGACGCAGATGACATTAAGAGGACGCCGCATATTTTGATGACGTGACGAAGGAATTTTATTTGAAAGTGCTGTCTTTGCGTTTTGCCGCTGTTTGCTCAGGCTCCCAGCCGCCCCCTCCCCAAGGCCCCGCCGCGGCCCGGCCTCGCCTCCGACGCCGCCGTCGCCGCCGGGGGAACGAAAGGTACCGGTTCGAGCCCGGACCAGTGCTCATTTGTCACCGCGGCCGCGGGGCCGCTCCGCGCCGCGATAGCCGCGGGATAACCGCGGAGACAACGCGCGGCGATGCAACGCGTGGACAGTGACGCATAGCGGGTAATACATAAGAGGTGATAACTCGCCAGATTACGGTTGTATTACACGTGGCACGATTTACGAAGTGCTTCTCTTTCGACTTCCCTCCCAGCGCCAGCGGGATTTACATGAAACTTCGGGAGATCAATTACCAGGCGATAACCATCGCTGCAGCGCAGCGTGCGTTGTGACATAAGCGCCGCCTATTGTCTTCGGGGCGGACTCGCCCTTTCGCGTTGGTTTATGGGCCACTTGGCTGCCGGCTGGAGACTGTTCCCCCCGCCCTCCGCCGCCTCACGCATACGCGGCGCGCTTGACGAGTAAACGTCTTCTTCCACTTCTTTCGATCGCTTAATGCGCGCCTTAAGCGCCGGTGGAACGATGCTGCTGTCGGGCTGGACTATCTCGCTTCGACGTGATAACTGCTTGAGGAATGGGCGTGCATGTATTGCTTAGCACTGCATGTCGTTAAGCGAACATACTAAGCCCCAGGTGTTTACTGCTGGCCTCGATTCACCTAATGCCCTATAACGAATGGAAAAATTCATATCAAACCATACATTGAGGATCATACCTAAATTATTTGAAATAGCTTTGTCACATGATGAACGGAAACTGTTATCTTCAAAATGTGAACCTTTCAGCTCTGAAGTGTGTGATCCCTTATTTTACAGGAAACAATGTGAAAATTTTACAGACTACTGTGAAGTATTATTTTATATTTAGAGGTCGAGATAAAAACACGAGTATAATTTTGCGTGCTCGTACAGCTATCGAGTTCTCGTGTGCTTCGGATCCCGGACCTTCCACATTGTAAGCACATATCCTGCATCACTCGATCTGGAAACATGTAGTCCGCAACCAAGAGCCACTATCTATTTCTACAGCTGTTTTCCTTTCAGAAGAGCCCTTTTTGAAACGTGTGTTGCCCCCTCGTCCAGCGGCGAGCGCTGGAGTGTCGCGCGTGGCTGCTACCTGCCTGCGGTGTTATCTCCCCGGGCGGCGGCCACTCGACGGAGGTGGCGCGGGGGAGGCGCACTCCGCGCTCCTCGTGGCGGAGGATTAAAACTCCGCGCGAGTGGCAGTGTGGTGGGGAGCGCGGACACGGGCCGGGCCGGGCCGCGCCGCGCCGCGCCGGGCGGCTCGCGCGAGGCAGGTGCCCGCCGGGGAAGGATGCGGGTAAATCTCCTTTTAGATGTAACGAGTGCTTGTGCTTGGTGTTATAGTGAGTGTCCAGGGAGGAAACGACGAAAATAAGCTCTTAAGACAATGTTAAGCATATTTTGTTTAATAAATTCCTTCGATATTTCCGACGATTGGCTGAAACGTAATAAGCAGTCAAACGTTCATTTGAAAAAATAATTTTTATGCAAAAATTTGTATTGCAGAAACATATAACCACTCCAGAAACATGTAAATTGTTTATTATTTACAAAAGCAATGAATATATTTGTTGGGAAAGAAAAATTAACACATGAATAAAAAGAGCGCCCGATTTACACAATTCAACTGCTTTTTTTTTTATTTCTGTGTTAATTTATCTTTGTGATCAAATATATTGTTTGTTCGATGATGGGGAGTTGTAAAGCCTGATTTATCGATCATACGGTGGACAGTCATTTCTTTGGGAAGCATTTCTTTGGCAACCTTTGGCGCTATCTTTATCATTCTCAATCAACTGAAATCAGTGAACACTTCGCATTTGTTATTCGTATTGTTTGAGAAACCGCGCCACATGTTTATAAGCTGACCGGTCGGTAGCATTTCAACTGTCACTATCTTCACTGACAGCTCTGCCATTAGTGCAACATTTTCGATGTATTATCCAACTCTCACCTTGATATTGTGAATGTCCTCGCAGCGCCACCGTCAGCGCGGTCCTCAAAGACCACTCCAACCGCCACGCCCCCGCCCACCTCATCCCCCGCTGCGCTGAGAGGCAGCTCCGGCCTCCGGCTACTGTGAAATACGTGCATTTTAAATCGGTGTGGAGCATCGTTATGGCCAAATATTCTGCAAGTAGCGACCAGTGGGATTAACAGCCGAGTGCCCACTCGAGTCCGGCTGAAGAGCAATGAAAACATACAAGCGATTACGTGCAACTCATTCCGCGGACACCACGCCGCCGCCGCCGTGCAGCGACTCCCCTCCCCTCCCCCTCCCCCCTGCCCCGCCCATCGCCCGGCCGTCGAGCCGCTGAGCCGCCGCGCCAGCGCCGTCCTCTACTTTTTGTGTCGTGCGCGCGACCGCCGCCGCCGCCGCCACTGCCAGCTCCTGCAGTTCCTGCTTTCCACATGGTAATCCGCTCGCTACGTGCGCTTGTAAACGTGTGTCGCTTTCAGAATGGCGGAACTCTGATCAATTAGGGCAGTCTTTGTAGGATAAAATGACCAAGTGACTTTTTTCAGAGGTGAATTATAGAACTTCATTAAACAGGACATGATGGAGGACAAAAACTCTCGACTGTTTATTTATATTACGGAATACTTCTACAAATTTTCGTATGATCGGTAATGTTAAAAATAGGTAAGGTATATTAAAAAGTGTACAACTTCGAAAGAAGAGACAGGAAGCTGAAGACTTTGAGATGATCTATTTAAAAATGTTGCGACTGAAATGTAGACGTGTAGAGTAGTTATGTCGGTATTTATATTTAAAAAACATGCTGTGCGCATCAGAAAGTAACAAGTACTACTTATACGAAATGCTCATCGTCGAGTGAAGGAGATTCAAAATATTCAATAGAGCGCATTGAAGAGCCGAGAGATTTGTACGTATCGCTGCGCGTGGCGGAGACTCACACTTCACATCAATCAGGACGCGCTCTGTGCTGCATGGGCGATGCGCAGCGGAGCGGGCTCCTTCACAGACCTCGCCTTCTCCCTCCTTTCCAGCACACATTACTCCCCCTGAGTACTCCCCCCACCCTTCCCCCACCCCTCCTTCAGTCGCAACGGGTAACGTTACTCGCCGCTTGCTCCACATCGCAGCTTCGCTTCTTTTCCTCCGTTTCTTTGAAAGCTTTCAGATCGAAAATTCTTACAGAGAGGTATTCTTTAATGAATATCGTCTCGAGCCATTTAACATCACCCCAAAGTTGACACAAAATATTATCGCAGCAAGATTCCTTCAGGAATTCGTATCGAATTCAGATTTCTTTTGCCTCCGGTCGTTTGGTTTGGCGGAAGTTGTTTGCTCTTTGACTTTAATTTTCTTCCTCGACGTCTTAATATTCAAGGCGGCGGCGTCTTCTCCGCCCCCTTGGCTGTCGTCGCGCCGCTCCCCTCCGAGCGGAACCCTTTGGACCCCCGCGGCGTCGAGGGGTGGCTGCAATACATCTGTGCACTAAATCCCCCCAATCTGCTGCGGCGTCTCCTCTCTATTCCTTTCAGCCCCACCTTTCTTTCCCAAGTTTATATTGTCCGTGGAAAATAATCAAATCGAAGCTATCGCCGTCTTAAAGCAACGAAGCAACAAACACGCCTAACACGCCCCGCTCCCCGCCCCGTTCGACAGAAACTCGCCTCACGTTTGGCGTCTTCTGAGAATCACGTCAACACTTCAAAAGTTTTCGCTAGATTTCTGCCGCTCCCCTCCTTCATCGGGCGTTGGGCTCTCCCTCGCTTCTTCCTTGTTCCGCGCCTCCGCCCCGCGAATTTCTCCCTTCCTTGGCGTAGCCCTCCCGCATCTTAGGAAGTCTTAAAACAGCTTTAATAATCAAGGCCTTTGGGGAAATTTTAGACTTTGTTAATTTTTCTGTTTGATCCTATTCAAGAGTGTAGATAATGCTTCCTTGAAGACTAATTATGAAATTTATTATGGCTTGTACATCGCATAGCAGGTTGCCCTCCCCCCTCGGTTCAGCCGCAGCGCCGAGTAGGCGCGGCAGCGGCGGCGGTGGCGGCGAAGGAGTGAAGGAGGCGGAGGTGGAGGAAGAGCGGGAGACGGGGCGGCAGTAATATTATAAAGTTCCTCCCCCGGGGCGCCATTTCTTTGTCTGTGCAGCAGCAGCAGCAGCAGCAACAAGGCGATGGAGCCAAGGAGAGCAAAACTGCGCCCCGCGCCGCGCCGCGCCGCGCCCCGCGTGCTCCCAGCCGCAGTAGCAAGAAGTGGAGCAGTAATTGGCTCGAACTCGCCGCCAACTTTTTTGAAAATAGAAGCAGCAGCGGCAGCGGTGGCGGCGGTGGCGGTGGGAGCGCGCTGCGGGGAACGCGCAAAGAAAAGGGGTAGAACATTGCTCCGGCGTACAATGGAGCCATTGCCATGACTTCTCAGCGCATAAATACCCCGAAGTCGTCGAGCTGTGTCTTGAATATTTTCATTCCGCGTTGCCTCGCGGCGCTCCCCCTGGCACGTCGTGACCGGCGCCCCCGCCCCCGCCGCCTCCGCCGCCTCCGCGGGGGCGTCGAGCGGCGCCTGCGAGCGGAATCTCTGAGCGCGCTACGCCGCCCCGCCCCCGCCCCCGCCCCCGCCCGGATGCGCAACGCTCCCCATCCCGATTGCAACGCGTGTTCGCCTGGCGCAGCCACGAGCGACCGGTGTCTCTTCTCCCTTTTATCCGCATGTGCAGAAACGTACGCCGGAACTGGATGGCAAAGGGGATATTGGAGGAATACTGTTTTCTCTCTGCATGTTTCGTAGCTTCTCGACTCTAAACCCAGTGAATGCTCAATACAGATTTTTCGCACAGAAAGAAGCTATTGAATATTTGACGTAAAGTGATAATACGCAGATATTTATGCTACGAAAGCTGCACTTGTTAGTATATCTTAGAAATATAAACAACTAGTAGCCCATTACTCTTCACCCTGCATGAAATCCGATATGTGCTATAGATTCATTTGTATCGCGAAACGAATCTTAGCAAATTCTGACAATACCATCCTGAGAAATATGCACTTCAAACCTATGGTAATAAAGGTTAAAACACCTTAAATAGATCCGAAATGGTTCCCCAAGCAAATACATACTGTCGTGGGGGAAAGATGGATGGATGGGTCCGGCACCACGTAGTGGTAGGACGGTAAGGGCAGAAGGTTCTCTCTGGGCCGTTCCCTATTCTCTTAATGGCCTAAGGCGGATGAGAGGGAGCAATTAGAAAAGGGATGACCCCAGTCATGGCAAACAGCAGTTTATTGGGGTGGTATACTTACATACACCTTACTGGCACCTGACGTAGCCCAGCCTCGCCAAGGACTGTTCTCCGGAAGAGACACTTTGCAGCGGCCATCAGACGACACACGAAGTACACAGCGGTCAGGGGAGAGGGCGCGAAGCTGCTAGCAGGACCCCGGAAGTTCGATCTAAACTAGCGTGGTGGAGGAGGTCGGCAGGGCCAGTTTGGGCCGATTTGAACCGATTAGGGGTGAAGGGAGGCCGGCAGGGCCAGTTTGGGCCGATCTGAACCGACTAGGGGTGAAGGGAGGCCGGCAGGGCGAGTTTGGGCCGATCTGAACCGACTAGGGGTGAAGAGAGGCCGGCAGGGCCAGTTTGGGCCGATCTAAACCGACTAGGAGCGAAGGGAGGCCGGCAGGGCCAGTTTGGGCCGATCTGAACTGACAGAGGAGTGGAAGGTCCGTGCAGACGGGCGACGAGCTCACGAGTAGCATTCGTGCCCCTGCTAAGCGGAAGTCAAGCTGTTATATCTTTCCGAGGCGGCGCTACGCAACATGCTTACGCGGGTGCCAGCTGTCTGCGGCCACGCGACAATTCGTATAACATTAAATGCATACCTTCAGCTACTCTGAATAGTGAGTGTCAGTTGCTATCTTCGTTTTGAAATAGTCTTAAATCCGCACGCACTCGACCTTTCGGCAGTTGCGCGTGCAGGTGATGCTTAGGAGCAGAAGATTTCGGCTCTGAAGGAGTACGCGCGACGACAAACCGGTCTGCTCCCGGAAGGTCGTAACTCCTCGAATTCAAGTTGTTTATTAACAAAGGAGTTCTAAGCTAACGACAAGAATTTATTGCCCGTTACCCTCCTGCCACTGTTTGTTATTCATCTCCCGTTTCATTACCGCGGGAACTTACGCAACACACAAATGAAGATGAAATTTATCGGACGTCACACGGTTGTTATGCATATCACCCCTCTTATATAAGTAGATAAGATGCATTCTGCTGGCTTACACACAATTTGCCATGGTCGCAAATTTAAATTATATCATTTACAATTTCCTGTATTTGTGTTAGATTTCTCATTACAAAATGTTTGAGGATGGGGACAATAGAGACATGTGGCAAAAATTATTTCCCTTAACTAGTGAACTCCGCCTGACTGAGCTTTTCTTCGTCACACAGCTACAGAAACTTGAGACGATTTTAAAGGAAAGCTACAACTCTTTCTGCCTCGACCGATAATCGAACTCGGGATCACATCACGGGAAGCCAGTATACTGCCCATGAGCCTTCCTAGAGGCAATAAATATTCATATTGTACCTAATCCAGAAATATTGTGGTTTTTCAAATGGCATTTCGTTATTGAAGGCCACTAGACTGCGGCTGTAGAACTGTCGAGTGCGAAGCTGAATTGCTGAAATGTTCATGAAAAAGTGATTGATAAACAAACGAGATCTTTTGAAATTTTGACCCTTGCTAACATTCAGATTGGTGACAGGCGTCCCAAATGAAAATTTAACATGCTCATTACAATCTACAACGCGAACGTACGTCTCTCCAAAAGTTCCTTCCGTCGCCATTCATCAACGCCTTCGATCGTCTCTCCTGCGTCGCAAATTCAAAGACAACTCGCTTGCGTCTTTCACAAACCAGATCATTCTGCTCTTGCCCGGAATCGAAGGCTAAACACGCCCCTTCCCCATCCCCGCGCCCGTCGCCGCGCCGCGCCGCGTCGCGCCAGCCTTGATTCACGCGCGCGAACTGCTAATCAGAAGTGACGTCCGTTTTCACGAGACTGATCACCCGCGCCGCGCGACTGGGGCAGTGTCAATGCGCGAAGGCGGAGGGGGGAGGAAACAAAGGACACGATAATACACATTGAGAAAGTGGAGTGTGGAAGAAATGATGTGGGGAAGGAGAAAACTAAGAAGTTAGAATGGCATGGGTGGATGAAATAAAAGGTTTCTGTGGGTCGAAGTGATGATTGTCGCAGATGGCGTGGTTTATAGTGATGAAAATGGAAAATAGTAGCAGAAGTAATGATCGGTAATAAGTTGCAACATCATAAGCGTGCAAGATTGTACAAAGACTGGCAGCTGTGAGATAATAAGATATCAGAATAGAATACAAAACTGGGTTGGTTGCGTTTCTCTGGAATTGGGAATGTTTGTAAACCCGACGGTTTGTATCATTTCGATGGACAAAGCATAGATGCACAACAGTAACGTAATATCTGTAGTAACATGGGTGCATTAAACAGAGTAAGAGAAGAAAGGTGGTATTGTGAGCGACGACCGAAATGTGAATGTGCTGGCCCGCGGGGCGCTGGAATCGGGGGAAAGGTTGCGGTCATGCCGATTTGTTGGTGACAAATCGAACAGGTGCCGGGTGACGTCTTTATCCGCCCGTCCGGCTGTCTGACACGGAATCTACGTGATGAATTGCCACACGGAGCTCTTCTCCTTGATTATGCGCGCATTCGCGCACCGATCAAATGAACGGGACGTGCACCGTTCCCCTGTGATGGTAATGAAAAGGTTTATTTAAGAGACTGCTGGTGGATTAACGCGTATGAAACGATTCACGTATGTAAACTAGTGACATTAGTAGTTCTTGCGTTTCGTAAAGGGAAACCACATTCATGCAATTCGGGTGACTCCTGCTTGTGATACACACGTGGTTTAGCGAGATGTCTTAGCTTTGAAACTGTGTGGTGCATAACACTAATGCCTTTTTGTTCTTATACTAGGGGCTATTTAAACATTTTCGATTTGAAGAAATTACACTCCCTTTTTTTTATTCATTGGAATGAAATCTCTCATTTGAATCTTTCATACTGAATCAATGCACTCAGATCACGTATATATTTCATTTTAAAAAGAGAATGACAATGAATTAATTTCATATCAACATCCGTCTAAAAAGTAAATGTTCAGAAGTTTTCACAATAGTTTTCACAACATTAAAGTGGCATGACTAATGTCTTTTTTACATATCGAAGATCTAACTGGTGGTTGATATACATTTTGATTAAATAGCACACCAGTAATGAGTGACTGGTACACTAATGTGCACGATACCCTGAAAAGGTGCAATTTATCAAAGCTCGAGAGCTAGCGTTCTTTCTCTCCAATAAATTGAAAGACTCTCTTTACGGACAATCGTAACTTGATTATGTAGGTTGCATCAGGTGCACCACTACACTGGTGGTCAGCGGCAAGGAGTGGAACGGAAGTCCAAGGGCCTTAAGAGGCACACTCGGGCGGGTCGACGTTGGCTACCAGGAGCCCATAGTCGGCACCCTTGAATGTGGATGAGGCGGCGAAAATGAATCCTGCGACACACTTTATATCATTCTCGTTGTTTATTGCAAACAAAATAGAGAAATACCCATTCTAATATAAAATAAGCTTGAGAAGCTGCAAAATAGCTTAGACATTCCGGCATTTCTTATTGTTCTTACTCTTTCGTCTCGGCTAGCTTTCCGGTATTGCCCCACCCTCTTCCCAGCTGCCTCCTTTCGGCACCTAAAAGATTGTTCTTGTATTTTCTCTCACGAATTGCACATTCGCTTTATAAAAATGTAGTATTTATTGAAAAATGCGTATACACTTCGATTTAATTGTAGAGCAAATCGACTTTCAATCAGCTGGGACGTGGTTGTCCAACCGGGAGCTTCAACATGAAAACTTTAAATTGTAACGAAACTGTTGATTGGATAACCGCTCCCAGCTGTTCGCTGTCAGTTCGTCTTACATTCAAATCTGACGCTAGAGGAGGCAGCCTCGCGATCCAACGAGCCGGAGCGCCTCGAACACTGAGTAGAGACCGGTAGCGGTAGCTCAGTGCATCAACTGATGTCTCTGCAGCGCCTCTAACCGGGAGGTCCTAGGTTCGAGTCCTGACGGCGGCAGGATTTTCGACACTAGCTGTTCAGCTAGGTCGAATTGAGCTGCTGTGTGGAGGAGAATTCTAGCGGCCGGCTGCTCTGATCGGTAGTTTTCCGTGGTTTCTCCGATCAACACCAGGCGAATGCCGGAGCAGTACCCTACCAAACGGGCCACGGACCGCGCGCGATCTGTCCTTCCTCTTCCTTGTCCTATCCTCTCCCCTTACACACACACTTACACTAACATGCACTACACTACCACATATTCCGGGTGAAGATCACCGCCATCTCCCGAGAAAAAACATGCGCTACACTAACGGGACTAATGACCAAAGTAGTTGACGCGCCCGAAAACATGAAAAAATCAGTCAATCAATCAATCAAACTGAGTAGAGCGAGTGCCATTGTTGGACAGAAGTAAAAAGTGTCGTGCAGTGAGAGTGAATGAACGGTTATGTATGTAATGTAAAAAACCGACTATTGTGTGAAGGAAAAAGATTACCAATTATTTTTTAAAAAAATTGAATAATTAGTTCTCAGGAAAATTAGTAATAAAAATATTTTCCTTCCAAATTGTTATTTCATAGAATCTACAAAAACTGTATACCATTAATTTAAGCTAGAATTAAGTAGTTTTAGCTACTATACTTAAGAAAATGAGCTTCCGCTCACTACTAAAACCTCAAGGCAGTAATAAAGAATGTAATGTCCTTTTGGAAAATCAAACTCTCGCCTCCATGGGGCTACTTTGAAGGCGAAATCGCACCCCCAATGCAAGAGGGCCATATCTCCCAAAAATTGAAAATTGATACAGCCATTGTTAGGTTCCTAGTTTCCCATTACGTGATATGCAACTATGCCATTTTTTTAGTTTCATAAGTAGCCAAGTAATAGGAATTCAATTTAAATTCAATTCCTGTTTTTATATATGCCCTCGAGAAAACTTCCGACGGCACTCCTGCGAAATGAATGATTTTGGCCCTTTTGCATTAGGGGTGCAAAATGTGGAAAACAAAGAAAAGAGGCAGGGATAAATACAGTTCGTACCACACCGTCCTTTTACTATTTCCTGACATACCGATTGCAAATATTCGAAAATTGTGCGTCTTAGAGACATAAACATTGGTTTTGAAGGCTACAAGCCTCGAGTTAAGTTTCTCTCACCGTAATCTATAAAACGAGGTATTTTGAGACTTCAATTTCACTAGGAGAGGGGAGTGTTCTTCAGGGTAACCTCAATCCCTGGTAATAATAGTCGGACATTTGCAGAATTTCGAATTCTGTGAAAATGAAACTGATTATTTGATTGCTTTGCGATTTAGAAAGTTATCTTCATGTAAGTTTTTATTCAAAAAAGCCTTTCGCTGACATCTTTTTCCCTTCATAAGGAATACGTGGAATGGGAGAGTGATGGCTTTTACATCCGTGAACTCTCGCACGGGTACGATAGTCATTTGTAATAGAATGCCGATATAAAGCTCTTTCATCGTTTCTTTCCTCCGCTTTCCGTGCTACAACGTCGTGACACGATACAGAGTGACACTTTTTAGAAAGTGATTAAGCCAATCACCATTGCGAACTGGACTGCGTTGTCTCATAATAGTAGGAACTACTGTACATAATTAATCATGAGTGATATAGAAAAACTAAATTTGTCTATGGAAAAAATAGAGCACAAAAATAATTGAAAACTCAGTTAAAATTTAGTACTATGTGCCTTTGAATTTAATAGCTGAGGTACAAAGAATGTGCGACATTGTTTCATTGTGGCATGTGGATTATTCTGTTATATTTTCCCACTTCTGCGCTTCAATATTCCTGCATGCAAGGTAAAGACAATATTGGTAATCTTCTCATTAAACAAAATGCACTCTCTCTTCGAAGCTGAAATGCTGAGTGTTTGTGACCCTTGACCCGTATCGTACCGATCGCTTTGCGCAAAACAGACGGGCGTGTTTGCTGTTGTGCCATCTCAGAGATCTTAGTGAACTGAAGATCTCTTAAGACTGTTTTCAGATTTTTCTACCAGCATACGAGCAAGAAAAGGAAAAGAGAAATTGTGTGTGCAGTCAGATGTTGGTAAATCGCGGAGTCGTGTTTGTCGACGAATGGGAGTTGAACCCCAGCGCGAAGATTTTACACGACTCTAAAGTGGTAAAGACTGTATCGACCAGAGCAAAGGAAAGCTGCAAAGGGTTCTTGCCAAAATGATGTGACAGACGTCTTTGACTATTGTTTTTTTTTAATTTTAAGTATTTTAACGGTAAAGTATTTTAAAGTTTGAACGAAGTGAATTGAAAATATATCATTTAGACAATAGCAGGTCCTAGATCAAAAAAACTAATAGTGTTTGTAACTAATGATTAGTTCACTTTAATTACAACCTGGATGCACCTGTTCCATAAAGAAAGATTAAAACTGAACCGTCATTGAAGATCGATGATATTCCATAACCGTATTCAAAGCATCTTTTCGAATATTGTCAGAACGAGATTCAAGTTGAAGAATTAGCCGAAGAGTTACCTCACGTAACCCAATGGTTTTAAACTAGCAACCGCACTACAATATAATTATCAGCTCCACCTTATCCCTCGAAATTGTCTGTCCTGAACTAACAAAGCCAGGGACCTCGTAACTCTTGAAGGTGTCGGACAACCGATTGTTCCGGCCTGACAGATCTTCGGTTCGTTAGCCTAAGACAACGTAGAATTTTTGAGCCCATTACAACACTTAAGGTGTTTCCCAGCACACATCTTCCACCTCTGAGAGCGCTAAATGGCGCAGCCACCTGTGCATGTACTCGGCGCAGCCCGAGCACGTGCTGGCAGCAGCGCCCGCCATCTGCGGCGCCTGGGCGCGAGGCGAAGCCGCCCGCAGACAATGGACGCCCGCGGGCGCCGCCGGCGGCGATGGCGGCGGCGACAGTGAGCGATGCGCTTGGCACCTGCGTGATAGTGGCTTTAACGAGGGGAGGGGGAGGGAGAGGGTGAATCGAGAATGGGAGGGCGGGGCTGAGTACAGGGCAGTGAAGTGGGGTGGGGCGGAAAGAGGATCCGTCCAGAGATGCGACCGGGAGCGGTAGCTCAGTGCATCAACTGATGCCACTGCAGCGCCTCTGACCGGGAGGTCCTAGGTTACACTCCCCACGGCGGCAGGATTTTCGACACTAGTTTTCAGCTACGTCGAATTCAGTCGCTTTCTGGAGGAGAATTCTAGCGGCCGGCTGCTCTGATCGGTAGTTTTCCGTGGTTTCTCCGATCAACACCAGGCGAATGCCGGAGCAGTACCCTACCAAACGGGCCACGGACCGCGCGCGATCTGTCCTTCCCCTTCCTTGTCCTATCCTCTCCCCTTACACACTCACTTACACTAACATGCTCTACACAACCACATATTCCGGGTGACCGGTCAGGAAGTTAGAGCTTGTCCCGACTGGGGTGGTGCCCCGCTGGTGGGAGAGTCCTGGTTAGGGGGAAACCCCACTAGCCGACGGTAGGTCGGCGCCGGATCTCGCCATCCAGTGGGGGAAGATCGCCGCCATCTCCCGAGAAAAAAAACATGCACTACACTAACGGGACTAATGACCCAAGTAATTGACGCGCCCGGAAACACGAAAAAATCAATCAATCAACCAGAGATGCGGCTGGTGGAGAAGCGATGCCAGTCTCGTGATGGACTTGATCAACACACAACGACATGGACGCACCGCTGCGCAGCCTATCCGACTTCAGCCAATGAGCTTCATGTCCGTTTGACGGGGTAACATCAGCGGAAATTTGAAATGCAACGAGATACCGAAATAATTATCATCTTGTTGCAAATCATTGAAGCAGATATACGAAGCATTTTTAAAAAAAATATTGCATCTTTTATTTCAACTATACCTTCATCTTATTATTTTTGATTGGACACCGTTGAAACTGGTCACTTTATACCACTTCCAAAATGTTTCTCAACGGTTCTCGCTTTCCATGCCGCATGGCGGCCAGCGACGTGGCTTAGTTCTTCAAGCGAAGTTCCCGTGTTGTGGTCACGTGGTTCGTGACGTCACTGTGTTGCGCAGAACGAGTAAAAATCGTAGCACCAGAGCAGCTCACGCATGTCATTATGCTATCATGGATTTGATGGAAGAATGGACACGGTTAGGCGACATCGATATATTTGATGTAGCTTCAAATATCAACCAGATATTTCTCTTAGGAAAAAGGATATCTTTTTCCATTTCAAATTTATTAATAATGAATATTAACTAGATATTTTCAAGGGATTATTTCTCCACATTGAGAGGTTGAAGAAAGATGTATGATTAATGTTGTAAAGTGAATATATTGTTTAATATAGTGAAGTATATTATTGCTTTCTCTATATCTTCAGAATTATGGCATGCCCCTAATTTCCGCGAAACCACCAGTATACTCTTTTCCACAGACACAGAAACTTAAGTTCATAAACTGGTAATATAAGATAATATCCCCAGAAGGTGAGTAATACAACTGATTGTGTTGTGTTAATTGAGATGTGTTCACGAAGAAATGTAACATGATTCATAATCTGATGAGGTAAAGGAGAAGATATCGTGTTATGATAGAAGAAATGAAGCGATAAATAGGCTAATAAGACAATAAAGTTAAATGTCTTAAGACGAAAAGCAAAGAGAATTAAGCCAGGAAGAGAGGGAGAGGGAGAGAGAGAGAGAGAGGGAGAGGGAGAGAGAGGAGATAGGGAGAGAGAGAGGGAGATAGGGAGTGAGAGTGAGTGAGAGACAGAGGGGGAGATAGAGAAAGAAGAGAGAGAGAGAGAGAAGATGGAAAAGTCAGCAAGATTTAGGTCCAGAAAAGAATGCAGCCAGGCCAGGAGGTAGATAGCGCCTGCCTGCGGGGGACGCGTACAACGGCGAGATGATGTAAAGGCGAAGTAGAGCGGGGGGGGGGGCAGGGGAAGGGCCGACCCGCTCCCGCCCTCCCGCCCACCGAAGGAGCGCATCGCAGGGCACGGCGGCGCTAAGGGCGGGAGGGCGGGCGCCTGCCCGCGACCGTTAGGTACCCGTCAATTAACAGTTGCAACGAAGGGCCGCCGCCCCGTGGCGCGAGGGCGCGGGGGGCGGGGCCTTAATGACGGGTTGTCGCGCGCCCCTTGAAGAAGCGCTTTGCGCTCCTCCCTAGAGATAGCGTTTTTACGCCCTCTTTGCACGGGGCGGTGGATCCTATTACCTAACTCCTCTCCGGATCCCTTCTTCAACATAATTGCGGAAATATTGGAAAATATTTTACCTGAAAGCAAGTATATACATTTATTCCGGAATATGCCTTATTATGCGGTTATTCTTTCAAGACATGAATGGATTTGAAAACATAGTTCTGCAGTGCTCATTTTTTAGGGGTAAATCGTATGTTCACATTCATTCGACGCCTTAGAACCAGAGGCGCAGCCAGCATTTACCTATGGAGGTGCAGGGGTAGTGTTCAGTCGCCTTGAAGTTTCTTCGAAACCATTTTTCATTTAGAATGAATTAAAAATTTCTTTTTATTTGCTGATTTTTAATTTATTTATAACTAATTCAACTGTTATTCTTTACTAAAGAAAATTAATATAAACCATGTTTGTGAATACGTGTCACTGATTTCTGGGGGACATGGCTGAAGCCTCATTCCCCCGCCTCTTCGATGGTGCATCGCAGCTTAAAACTTAAACTTTTCTTATCCCTCTCTTGAATTTCAGTACTAGAGAAATTCAAGAACATTTTCAAACATTCTTCTTTTCTTCTTCACTTCAAAGAGTAGGCACATGTGCTTGTCCCGTCTTCACAATATTCCTCTTGTTTTCTTCCTTTTCATCATTATTATTAACATCTCTATTATTGCCACCTTTTCTTAGGTTTTCCGACATCTCTTTTCCAGTGGGTCAATAGAGCATTGCCACATGGGGAATTCTACTGGCGTCCATTCTTCGTATGTGTTGTCTCCAAGAATCTTGATAATTTTGTATTTCTTTATTTGTTATAAATGCCCAGATATTTTCGGATATCTTCATTTCTTATGAAATCATATTTGGTGCAGACTTTAACTTTCCTGAGGAATCTCATTTCAGCAGCTTGGATTTTACTGTTCTCTCTCTCTCTCTTTAATTACCTCTTATTAACTACCATACAAAAGAACAGGAACGGCCATGGTCTTGTAAAATTTGATTTGTGTGTCTTTCCGGTTATTATAATGGAGGGTTCTATTTGTTATTCCTATTATTGATTGAAATATATTGGTTGAAATTCATATGTTGAAACATTCAAAATGATATTTTACTGTCATACTTGATAGATGAAACAATACCGTTGGTAGAAAATACATTATTAACTCTGTAATTTCTACCCATTGTGCTAGATTCGTAAGCCCACTTAACCCAGAAAAAAGAACCTTCTGTTAAGTCATTTGAAAGGAAGAACCTAACCAAATACTTTTTCAACATTTATTATGGTCGTCGTGAAGCCGCGCTCTGAGGGCCTTGATGTCACTCCAGCAGCGTTGCTTTTATTCCCGTTGCTCGGGCGGCAGTCGCTTCATAAAACTCCATTTGAGCCACCGCCGCGGGCAGCGCGCGTTTTTGTCTGGCGGCGCGCGGGGTAATCGCGGGCTGCGGTGCGCGCACGTGACGTCAACGCGGTGGAGCACGCGCACGCGTCGACCGCGAACAAGCGCGCGCGCGCCCGCACTCACGCTCGCGCGCACGCACCCTCCGCCGCCACTGACATCTGGCGGCGCCCGCCCCGCCCGCTCCGCCCGCCGCGCCGTGTTTAGAGACCGGCCGGGGAATATAATAATTATCATCGCTAGGCCCCCGGGCAAAAAACGGAGACACACATCGGACACGGACCATCTGCCCGCCGGGGGAGGGCCGGCCGCGAATCAGACGAGGCGCATGACGCGGGGCGGCGACGAGTGCTCTCCGAGTGTATGATTCGACAGTTTCGTGGCGCGCCGGCTGCCACTGCACCGCCGCTCCGCGCCGTCCCGCTTTCGTGCGTCGCGTTTGCTTTTTTATGTTCCGACCCACATTTCTTTTCCCTTTCCCAGAAGGGGCAGAACGGACATTTGTCCCTTGTCTACAGTCACAATGAATCACCTGTTGCTAATAGCTGCGTCTGCCCCCGGACGTAATTTTCACTCGTTAGTTACTTCCTCTCTTCGTGTATAAGTGAAAAACCGAAGAAGAAAAAAACAGCAGGAACGGTTCCTCGACTATACCGATATTTACTTTCCAGTTTCATCACTTACTCGGCTCGGCGGATCCATTTGTACGGTGTCCTGCCGACGGAGAGAGATTTTTTCCCGTGTAGACCGTTCCCGGAAGTATCTTCTTCGACGCACAAAGACAATCCGGCATGATAGAGCGAAGTAATCTGGCCGCGACGGCGCTGGCCGCGGCGACGCAAAAACAAACGCGAGAAGCGTGGGGCGGGCGCAAAAACGCGCCGGACGAGACGCGCCCGATTAAGCGCCGGCGAACGCGCGCGGACGCGGACATGGGCGCCGGCGATACGCGCGTTTATCACGTGGGGCCGCGGCCGCGGCGGTGTGCGGGCGCGGGGGCGGGGGCGGGCAACACGCCGCGGCCTCGCGGCCGCCGCCCGCGCTCGGCGTTGCCAGCGCCTCGGCGACCGTCTGCCACCGGTGGTCACTCACGCGCACACTGCAGTGCCTCTCAGCGGGAGGGCCTCGGGTTCGAGTCCCCGATGGTGGCAGCAATTTCGACACTGGCTACGTAGCGAAGTCGCTGTGTGCAGGAGAATTCTAGTTGCCGGTTGTTCTGATAGGTAGTTCTCCTATCAACACCAGGTGAATGCCGGAGCAGTACCCTAACAAACGGGCCACGGACCGCGTGCGATCTTTCCTTCCTCTTCCCTGCCCTATCCTCACCCCTTACTTGTACACACTTTCATGCACTACATTACCTCAAATGTCGGGAGCTTAGATCTTGCCCTGCTCAGGCGGTACTCGTTGGTGCGACATATCTGGAAGAGAAGAATCTCGCAAGCTGACGCGTTGGTCGACGCCGGATCTCTCCATTCAGCGGCCGCCAGCTCCCCGTGATACAAAGCATGCGCTACACTTACGCGCTAATAACCATAGCAGTTGACCAACCCGGAAACAGGAAATCATCAATCAATCAATCAATCGATCAATGTGAAATTTGTGGTGAATAAAGCGGGATATCGGCAATTTCCTTGGGGTTCTCCAACCTTCCCTGTGACTCATTCCACCAATGTTTCATCGTCATTCACATCGTAAAATCGTAAAGATCAGTCCATCGAATTCATTCGTGCACTCTAGGTGTGGCTACGAGGGGTAAGAATTATAATTGTAATTAACAATAAAGCTCTCTACGAAACGGGAAAGCGTGCGGGGTTCGCTTCATTAAAATGGCATGCCAGTTACTTGCGAATATGGGTTCTTAATGAGTCTGAGAAGTTAAATGTGGCTTAGGAATGGATTCAACAATGTGAACAATGCTATTAACCCTGGCTTCAAGAAGATTCTGTAATTTTTCGTGCGAGTACGTTTATTTTCTGCTGTTTTTTTAATTAACATGTTTCGTTAGGTTCCGTATTCATAAGCTGCATACCGAAAAAGAATACATGGTTCTCTTGGACAAATAAAGGATGGTGACGCATTTAGCGTTACTTGGAGATTCTCTTTTCCTTGCGACGTCGATAAGTGTACAAAATTTCGCAAGAATTTAACTCAAATTATGTTTATAGAAGAGATAAACTAATGTTGAAAATGCTATAGAACAAATAATTTCCCAAATTCAGCTTTGGATACTACACCCACTATACTTCAATTGAATTGGAAAAATGTAGTATTTATTTGTTATTCATTTTCCCCTTCATTACTTCTAGGTTCTCTATTCCGGTTTCTACTCATGTCTCATGTCATTGCATTGAAGTTTGTTTAACCGTTGTTTATACTTTCCCTTCATTCTTCAACTGATCGTCTCCTTCTCCATTTCTTCAAACATGACGTGAAAGTAAAATATTTGGACTTATAAGACAAGTCTTGACAGATAACTATATTGTCCTATGCCTGTTCACTACGAAATAAAGCCTTACTTGGGACATCCTAGAAGCAAGCGCTGGACGTCCGCGGTGTGGCAACGCCGCTCGCGGACGCGCGCTCTGGCGGCCGTGGGCGCGGCGAGCCAGCGACACGGACGCGCCGCCAGACAAATGGGCGCCTATGAGGCGGCCGCTGTCCCGCGTCGCGGCCCTAATTAGCCGGCGCGGGCCGCGGCGGGGCGCGGGGGCGCGGGGGCGTCGCGGCGCGAGGTCGCGCCCACGCCGGAGTCGGCGCGTCTGCCAGAGACGGATGGCCGTCCGAGCGCGGTGGACGACGCCGATGGCAACGGATGTCCACTGTTGGGCATTGTCGACATGGTAACGGGGCGACGGGTGCATCGAGAGAGACATGGCAATGCAAAAGGGACGTGGACGAACGTGCGGTTGGGCATGGAAATGGAGCGGTTGAAGCACAGAGAAGGTATGGTGGCGACGGTGTAGCGGTTAGCGTATCGTACTGCTATACCCAAGTTTGCGGGTTCAAACCCGATCGAAGCCGTGGATTTTTAAGGGCGAAAAAATCCTTCGTACACCTTCCTTCGGAGGGGAAGTAAAGCCGGCTGTCCCATGTTAGTAGATTTACTGCATGTAAAAGATCCTCAAGCCTAAATGATGCCTCTGAGCTATATTCAATTCGCCTGTTTTGTCGCCCAAGTAATACCTTCTTTCTCTTGTTGAAAGAAGTGTAATGAAATTTGCATGGTCAGACGGAAGAGCAGGCCTCATGGCCTGAGTCTCGCCACGTAAAATGAGGCAAATTCAATTCAATTCAAGGTAGGGGGCTGGCAGGGAGGCGAGTGGGAGGGAGGCGAGTGGGAAGGTGGCGAGTGGGTGGGAGGCGAGTGGAAGGGAGGCGAGTGGGAAGGGTGACGAGTGGGAGGGTGGCGAGTGGGAGGGTGGCGAGTGGGGAGGGTGGCGAGGGGGAGGGTGGCGAGTGGGTGGCTGGCGAGTGGGAGGGAGGCAAGGAGGTGAGGGACAAGGCGCGCGTTGGGCCACGCCCCCTGCGCCGTGTCGCGGCCGCCGTTTAACGAAATCCAGAGCGCTGGGAAAGGCGTGGGCTGCGACACCTGCTGCGGCGTCGCATTTGCATGCGCGCGCGATGCGTCTCCGCCGACGGGCGACGCGCCCGCTCGCTGCCCCTCGCGACGCCCGTGTTACGCACAGCTGAGCTCCTGCTCCGCAGGCAGGCTTTGCATTCAGTGGCTCTGGCAAAGCAATGCACAACATATGGACACTCGGCCAGGCGTGTACATCCCCTTTTTCTCACTCTACAAAATATACGACAATATTTCCTACCAATACGAAACAAACGTGTAAATACTTGCAGACTATTAATGACGTCCGCAATGGCATTTCCATGTGTCAACGAGAAGAATAATTAATTTTCATGTTAAGAAAATATCATTTTTCTCAGTTTCCACCCATTCAATGGGTTTTGTCTTAATTGCCTTTCACTAGCATTCATATTTTTTTTAAAAATATTATTCGATCTGTGTTTAGATAGAGCATTAATATAAATGATTCACTACCTACAATTTGTGATTATTATGACTTATGTTAGCTTTAACGTAAGTTATGTTATTTACTCCTATATGCTATTTAAGCAATGCGGAATTGAATCTGTAATTTCGAAAAAGCCAGCCATTCATTTTTCGGGGCATACATTGTTGGAATCTCTGGAGAAGTGGCCTCTTGGAAGTAAATACATATCTAACATGTTATTAGATTAAATAACAGTGAATATGTGGCGTTTAGATGTATGAAAGTAAAAAGCATATTATGAATCAAGTGGTGAACTTAATTCATTATTGCAAAGTTGACAGATGTCTTTTCCAAGTAACGCTTTCAACTGATCATTAGGTTAAGTCTTAAACGACTCGAAAAAATGCTACAAGAATGAATAGAAGATCCAGTCCGTATGAAGATAAAAAAGAATCTTCTAATGCAAAATTCTGGTATTCATGTAAAACAAGAATTTTGGTTGGATTAAAAATTTCGCCAGGTCCTTTTTCTGAGGGTAGCGACCCCGCCATTTCTCGCCGCATAACTGGACCCGTGACTCCGGCAGGTGAACTCGGCCAACCTGCATTCCAGGCGCTTCGTGCCGCCGCGACATCGCTCCTAAGCTCCTGAAATCCTCGTTAACTCCGGCGAGGGCGAGGGCGTCGGCGCCGGCGGCACGCCAGCCAGCACGGCCCACGGGCGTCGGCCCGCCCCCCCTCCCCTCCACCCCACCCCCACCCGCGGTGACTGCGCGCGGCGGCGACGCCTTTCTTCGCCGCATTAAATCTCCCTTATCCCGCGCACTGGAGTACGCGAGGAGGCGTTTTGTAAGGATTTACATCCGCGGCCGGACAAAACAAACTCGTAGCCTTTTGTAGCGCCCGTACAAAGGACCTTCTGTTGAGCAAACAGCGGTTCTGGCCCTATATGAGCAACAATTCCCGCACGGCGCTGTTTGTTTTCGTCCGGCCAGCGCGGCCCCCAGCTCTGCGCCACGCCGCCCCCGCCCCGCCCCCCGTGCTTCTCGGCGCCCGCGGCGACCTCCTGCATGGCCACGGTCTCGTCTCTGTTGCCGCTGCTGCAGCTCCTTTCACCTGCGTGTTCGCTCCTCGGTCTGTGGTGCAACTTCGTTGAAACCGACGCTTTTCAAAGACATTGTCGGTTTCCTTTCTTAACCTTTCCAACCCTGTCAGTCCGAGTATCTCCGCCGCAATCGATTCTTTTATTTCACGCGATTTTCGTTTTCTTCGGCGTTTTACAGTCCGTTATGTTCCTTTTATTATGATTTAACATGCGCCAACGTGCTGTCACTTATGTCCGAGTGCCACCGCATCACACCAGCTCATTCATTGTAGTTTTGAGTGTAAACTATGACATTGCTATTGGACAACTGAATCCTCACTTTACATCTTTTGCCGTCAAGACGTTCTTCAACTGTTCAATGCCCTCCCTACTCTCATCCCTCTCACTTCCATTTCCACTTCCCCGAGTCATCTTTGTCACTGCTATGTAGCAGCACTCTGCGCTTCCTCGCCACTTGTGCCTTGGCTCCCCAAAATGGTCATTTGGATGGAGGGAATGCGGTGAGTGGCGGCTGGGTTCCCCGCTGCCATCTGCCGCTGCCTCATCCTCTTGTCATCTCGCTCCTCAGCTACCGGCGGAGCTGTTGACCCAGCCGCGTTTCCCCCGCCCCCGCCGCGAGTGTGTCGCCGCTGCCTCTGCCGCTCCCTCCCTCTCGCCAACATCCCCTCCGCGCACCGCCGCCAAAAGCGCTTCCCCCAGCCCGCTACTAACATCCGCCCCCGCCCAACCTCAGGCCGACAACCCTCCCCGCTAGCTCGCCACCGGCATCCTTTCCCCAGTCCGTCTCCAGGTTCCCTACGTCCGCCCGCCACCGTCCCTTTCCCCACCCATTTCCTCGCCCACACTGCCGCCGTCACTGTCGCCGCCCCCCCCCCGCCGCACGAGGGCCGCGGGCCGTAATGGCACTTAGCAAGCGCCCCCCTCCACCTGTCCGCCCGCGCACAGGGCTGCTTCTTGTCGCCGTTTTTCGCACTGCGCTCTTAAGG
The DNA here is from genome assembly GCA_011170035.1 of Teleogryllus occipitalis. NCBI lineage: Eukaryota > Metazoa > Arthropoda > Insecta > Orthoptera > Gryllidae > Teleogryllus > Teleogryllus occipitalis. The sequence goes on along the minus strand of BLKR01000820.1, from coordinate 345,136 downwards.
CCGCCTCGGCGACTTCCGTGTCGCGGATGTCGCTCCACATGCTTGGGAGCTTTCAGTTCGTGTGAGACGTGGAAGACTTTTCATGTTCACGAGTACCCGAGATAAATGTTTTTCATGTACTCTGAGATCGAAATATAGGATATGAAAGCCAAAGCTGTAATGAAGTTCTCTGGACGTTTCACATGGTGTGACGAACGAATGAATACTTCAATACCATGCAGTTAGTTGACGTCACCATTCTCCTGTATTTTTGGGGGAGCCTAAAGCCCAGATAAGCAGTATACATATTGATGTTAATAATCATATTATTTTTTAAATTTCTAGTTAATTATCATAAACGATGTTCAATACATATTTGCTTTTAGTTTACTTCAATAAAAAATATTGAATATACGGCTGAAAACGTTATTCATCCAATGGGATGATGCACCAATTATCTTACAACTAAAATACTTACTCCGAAGGAAAGATCATTCAGGTAATTTAATTCTCACTGCATCTGAAAGTATGGAGCAAATTTAGTACTTCCTGTTCTAGTGTTCAAGTTTTGTCACCTTCAACCTCATAGCAAAATATGATGAATCCTTAAAAGAGTAATCGACATGTGCTATATTGATAGCGTAGTTGGAGCATTAAAATGTATTCGTTTTCGATACAGGAAGTTCCTTACTCTCGTCTCCTACTCTCTAATTCATGTGCACGATCATTAGGGTTTCACTCTACGGGAAAGATGAAGCGTGGTGCATCACCACGAGGAGGTCGAGACTAGTATTTGCATTTGGAAGAGGAAACGCGGAAGCCACGCAGTCACGCGCACGTAATGCTCCGTTATACTACGATTTTTACTAAGCTGCGTTTAAAGCAAATCAGCTGTTTCCGTGTCATCCAATCGGAAGATTGAACGACACCAATGTGACGTCACTGTAGTGACGTGTAAGGTCCCGATTGGTCAGCACCGTAACAAATGATGAAATGTCAAACGCAGCAATGTAAAAATCGCAGTGTAGAGATTTCTAAACCTCTATCTCCCTGCAAACGTGCTGCATCTGCATTAGGTTGTTATGCATAGGGCCTTTCTTACTTAAGAAATTTTCCCGTATGTTACCAATGGCTTCCATTAATATTTTGGAAAATATTTTTTGAGAGAAATTTACTTTGTTTTGATATTTTAACACTATATACAGGTGATAATATATTAACTTTTTGTTGATGATGATTGATGGTTGTGAGAAATTTCCTGCAATTTATTAGGCTTGCAGAAAAAGTTTTGATTGTTACATTTAACTGAATAATTTAAAATGACTTCTCCCATTTTACTTTTTTGGTAATTAATTTCAAACAATATAATTTTCTTCACTTCATCGATCTGAACGAGTGGAATAATAACCATTGAGATATTTATAAAACATTACGCGAACTCTCTGCTTATGAGAATATAACTCTTTTATAATCACATAAAGACGATCGCTGGTATTGTAAACGATGCATCAACTATACCACTCTTGGTATGATAGATACACGTAAGTGCAAAAAAAAAAGAGATGGTGAGATAAAAAACTTTCGAAAATCTGGTGAAAAATCTAGTCCCCTATCATTAATCCTCACCAAATTAAAAATGACAAAGAAAAGGCAGCCAAGGGGGGGAAGTGATAAGAACGCTTCACGTCACCAGGGCTTGCACTCCAAAAAGCACGTGAGTTCCATCTCCTCGTGCACCCGCTGCAGCTGGGGGGCGGCGGCGCGCGCATGCCGGCGGCGGCAGGTGCGACGGCGGCGGCGGCGGCGGCGGCCGCGCAGCAGCCGGGCACGCGCGCAGCATTCGCCGCTCCCTCTGCGCTCGAAGGGCGGGCGGGCGCCGACTGACAGCTGTCTTCGCACGCGCAGCGCCAACCTTGGAGGAAGCGGATATTCGCCGTCAACTCATCGGCCGGTCGCCACGGGACGTCAACGGAGCGAGAGGAGGGCGGCAGGTGGTGTCACTTCGCAGTCAACCGTTAGGGCTGCTTCCTGCTTCGCTGAGTGCGCAAAAACCTATTCGGGCGTGTTTTACATGAAAGGCAAGGAGCCGGGCTGAGCTGACGAGGGAGCTCATACCGTCAGAAAGATACCTATCACTTGGCGACAGGTGCCTATGGGATGATATGCACGTCTTCCATCTTAGTATGGCAAATCTCTCTATAGGACGAAACAAAACAGCGCCGTGTTTGAAGATTCGACAAACGTTCGCTGCGCACGCAGTTACAGACCCTTTTCATGCTCATAAATGTGTCGACATCCAACATCGGGATTTTCATATTTTGACATTTTGAGGATGTATCTAGAGAATGGCGCAGGAACAGCTTTATAGAAACCACAAAATTTGCTCATTTTACTGCAATTTTAAACCGGAAATGTAAGTAGTCAATCCACTTCTACAGGTTGTTCGTGATCTCCTTCATTTCTGCACAACTAAGAATTAAAACATCTCACCAAATTCGCGTTTTGGCTCTCATTTTTTGCTATTAGTCTATCATTTTATTGAAGCTCGATTGTTAGATATTCTTCAAAATTTTGTATCTAAAGCATACTGTAAAGCGTTGTTTTTGTACATAAGTTTGCAATAATTTAGAAAATTTTAAACATAAAAAAGCAATGATATTCTTTTATATTCTGCGACATCTATTTGTATATTTATTCGTACATTCCATTACAGTTTTCTTCTTTTCAAAATATCATTTTCTAATAGAAAAAAACATATAACCAACGCCGAAGAATCAAATCAAGATTCCCAAAAGCTCAGTTTAAACCGCTCTAAAGAGAAACGCATGATTTACCAAACTTACTTTCTGTAATTTTTTTCTTCCTGTAATTGAAACATACACTCGTATTTTCATCACATACAATATCTATTGATTATTGAGGTCTCTAGTGGAGGTTTCCTCACTCTCCTGTTTGTAACTCTAAGTATTACGCGTGCTAAGTTGCAGTTCTATTCACTCTTATAAAGCGCTTGCCTCGCTGTATGAGAAAATGTAAATTTAAAAAAATTAACAAGTTCTAAAAGCAGGTAGTTACAAAAATCTGCAACAAACCATTGCAATTACCCAGGAAAAGCTGGGAGGTTAAAAGAACTCGTATAATTGTCATTTCAGAACTATTGAGTCCAAATACCAATATTCATTTTGAATGAAGGTAACAGTGATTTCGCTAGTAACGAAGCCAGTGAACATAAATCACGCAGTCCATCTACATGCAACAAAAAGAAATAACGTCCTCAAAGTGAGGCGTAATTACATGACATCACTTGGCGAAAGATTTCCTTAGAACCTCAAACGCCACGCGTCCTGCTACGTAACCAGCCTTCCGCACGCCACACGAATTACGCGGTGCGTCGGCGCGGGCGTTCTTGACCCTGGGCGCGGGCGCGGGCGCGGGCGTGGACGCGCGTCGCCGCCGGAGACCTCGACGCACGAGCGGCGCGACACCTGGGCTGCCCCGCTCCCGCCCCGCCCCGCGCACGCAGCGATCGCGAGGCCGCGAGAGAGACACCTCAGGCCGTGAGAGCCCGCGCCGCCCCAAGGACGCCACGTCGCGCCGCGGGGAACAATGCGACGCCCGCGGCGGCGGTGGCGGGGAGGGGGAGGGGGTGGTGGAGATGGCGAGGGCGGCAGTGGGGGCGGGGGCAGGGGAGGTAGCTGTGACGGTGAGGGTGGAGATGGCGAGGGCGCGGGCAGGGAGGTAGCTGTGACGGTGAGGGTGTTGGTGGAGATGGCGAAGGCGATGGCGGGGGCGCGGGCGGGGGAGGTAGCTGTGAGGGTGAGGGTGTTGGTGGAGATGGCGAAGGCGATGGCGGGGGCACGGGCGGGGGAGGTACCTGTGACGGTAGGGTGTTGGTGGAGGTGGCGGGGGCGGGAGATAGCTGACGACGGTGAGGCGAGGGTGGTGGTGATGGCGAAGGCGATGGGGGCGCGGGCGGGGGAGGTACCTGTGACGGTGAGGGTGTTGGTGGCGGTGGAGGTGTCAGTGGCGGGGTGGGGGCGGGGCGACAGCCAAATACAGCGTCCAGGTGACGCCGCGCGGCGGCGCATGACTCACGCGCGCGGAAGGCTGCGGGCGCTGGACGTAGCAGCAGAGCCACACAATACGGAGTTTAGCACGTTCGTAACGTCTTGACTTTATGCACTTCTAGTCACGTGACCAATGATAGAAGTGATACGATGAACCTTACGCATAAGGTTCAAGCTGCGCTTGTCGTCTTAGGGAAGGAGAGCAAAGTGTACTTTACGCTCGCCTGTTCCAACTGGATGCCGTCTCTTGATCCACCGAGAGAAAGCGTGCGTGCAGGGTTTTGTCCTAATTAAGAATATGGATATGGATGCAATAGTCCAACCGTATGGATTCACTGTCTGTAGATTACTTTTGATTTTTGAATCGTCAACGTGATTCCTTCTGAGATACATCAATAGTTTTGTAAACTGATACAGTTTATAGTTTTATAAACTGAATAAGAAAAACGCGTATTAGTCTGCACAAACAATGTTGAATTCTCAACCGCATCCGTTAGAAGACAAGTTCAAGAAATATATATGTGTATCATACGTGGACAGAACCAATATGAATTTGTGAGGATCTGTGACGTCTTCTTTTTGTATTTAACGTATTATTTTGTTATAGTGTGTAAGGTATACCAGCACTGCGCTAAAACTGATTTTGAACTGTATTAGAGAGAATGGATTTAATTTTAGTGGCAATTATGAAATGAATTTTGTTGATTTATAAGATCCTTGGATTAAAGTATGCGCTACATTTGTCTTCCACTCCACCATCACAAGTTATTCAGACTTCAAGCGAGATTCAAACACATAACTTTAATGCCACTGCATTAACTGGATAGTCCTAATATTTACGTTCTAGAGAGAATTATCCAGGCCTCTTAATCTGAAATTTATCACATCATTTGACTACTGCTTTACTTTTGATACTCCATTAAGTTGCTGACAACAGTTGTTCTTCGTATTACAAGAACATATGCATTGTTTTCTTGTAAGACTGGCATAATTTTCGTACATTTCATGGACGAAGGTATTTATTATTTCATTGACTGAATTGCACATGAATAGCAAGCAGGTTTCTGCCAATGGATTAATATCAACTCTCCTAAGTAAACTTATGAGTCCCTCGACAAAAGTAACTCAATATTGTGAAAGCATTCCCTAAACGAACCTCCTGCTAGCACATGAGCTTTAAAATGAATTACAAAAAACACGTCAGATTGTCAACCACAGTTGCGGTATTTTGTTAGCTGTAACGTCACACAATTTTTACATGCGTTTTTAAAATATTCGGCATGCCAATGACGTGAATGTTCACTCAGCGAGCACACACAGCATCGTGCGCGCGCCGTTTGTGTGCTGGGCCGCAGCATACCTGCGGTGACGCGTCGCTCCCCAGCCACAGGGCCCGTTGGCGGAGGGCGCGGCTCGATGCCGGCCTGCACCAACGGGAAACCCCCACGCGTTCATTCTCTGCGGCAGCGTTACGCCAAATCCATAATTTTACAAAGTTCAACAATAGACGGCAGCAGATATTTCGTGGGTTTAAAAATCTAAATACAATATTTCTGTCGAAAACTTCCAAATTTCGTTCATAGTTGTCGTGAAACTTATCGTTTCAGGGCAAAAAGTACCGAATCCGCTTCATCTTTCATTGCAAAAGATAAAGCTGTAGTAGAATAAAGTATAGTTAATGAAGATGAAGATTCTGATAACATTGATGTATATTACGAATGAAAATAATACCTTGAAAATGTTAACATTCATTATTTTTTGAGTTCTTCATAATTCCAATAAAAAGATTAATTGTAAATATTACTGAAAACATTTTTCGATTATTTGATCATATATTGTTTTCCCACTCTTGTGTGCCAAACCGTTCCAAACACACAATTAAAATCTTTATAATTTTGGAATACAATAGAAAATAACTTGGAAGTTGCCATGAAATACTTCAGGAAAAGACTCGAAATGAAATATTGATTTAATATAAATACAAAATTAGCTACAGTAACTTTTTTTGTTCTAATGTAATATGTGATGAGTTGAATTTGGTACATTTTGGAAATAAACTCTTCACATCTCTATTATTAAATACCAGTTTCTCCTTCAATATATCGGTATATTGGTATTAAAAATTGGTTCAGAGAAGCAAACTGAAATCACCGTGATCACCTGCCCAGGGAAGAGGAGTACATAGAAACGTAAGCCTTCTCCCTCACCTACACTCAGAAACGATTACCTTCTCTACCATTCGCCATCCCTGACGTGGCGTCGGTGACAGCGTGTGGGACAACCCCGTTGAGGCAAGCGCGTTCGTTCTCCGCACGACAGCGCCGGCGGTGGACCACGGGCGATCTGTCGCCCGGCCGCCCGTGACGCCGCGCGCCGGGCGATGGTTCTCGGAAGCCGCCTCCGCCGCCGCCGCCGCCTCCGCCTCCGCCTCCGCCTCCGCCTCCGCCTCCGCCTCCGCCTCCGCCTCCGCCTCCGCCTCCGCCTCCGCCACCGCCTCCGCCTCCGCCTCCGCCTCCGCCTCCGCCTCCGCCGCCGCCGCCGCCGTCCGTCGAGCACGACGGGACTCCCAAGAAAGCGAAGCGGCCCTCGCCCGCCCGCTCGACGCCGCTCGACGCCGCTCGACGCCGCTCGACGCCGCTCGACGCCGCTCGACGCCGCTCGACGCCGCTCGACGCCGCTCGCGCGTTTTTTCCGCGATGAGCCACACACTGTGTCAGTCGCGGCATCGTTTGCTTACGTAGCGCCGGGGCCATTGGGATGGCAATTGCGGTTTAGACTTCGGTATAATTTGCACTCTTCGGATGATTACCGCTTTCCAGTTAATGAAATGAATTAGATATATTTCTAAGTTTTTTTATTAGTAGTAAATATTAGTCATGAAATGTAGGTCTATCATCTGGAAAGTGTCGTATATGTATACGCAGCTTTTAAGAGTATGTACTGAAATTTAATAATAATAATAAGAAGAAGAAGAAGAAGAAGAAGAAGAAGAAGAAGAAGACATAGAATGCAATAAGTTTAATAATTGCTGGAAGAATCAGAATCTTATGGGGAATCTTATTCGTTCCAAAGGGAAATATTGAAGTCAGGACTTTCTATCGACTTGAAATACAATAACAAAGTAAATTTGTTTGAAATTTCTTTGCGTGCTTTCATCTGATTGTAGACGCTGCATAGTCGGTCGTAAAATACTTGGTTTCAGGAAAACGAAGCCAAGAAAACGGAAGATAATAAATGATATACTGATTACGGACTTAAGTGAGAACTAAAAATTTCTTATAGTCGAGAACTATTAATAAGAATACATTCTCATAACTATGTTATATTCTGATTTTGGTCAATCCTCAATTTTACAAAATCCAGTTGTGGGGATTTGAGAAAAAAAAAAGTCAAGATGACAACGGTAAGACCGTAATTAAAGAACAGGACGTTTAATTTTCAGTCTTGATAGAGGAATAAGTCTCCTGATGAACGGCGACAGAGGCTGCGGCCGCCGAGGGTCCGTGGGCGGGGAGGGGCGGGGAGGGGCTGGGAGGGGCGGGGAGGGGCTGGGAGGGGCGGCCGCCTAATCGAATTCATGCCGGGGAGCCGCGCGCCGCTCCGCGCCCCGCCGGCTCCTTGGCGCGCTGCCCGTCCACCTGTCTCCGGCGGCCGGCGCCCATTGTCTCTCGCTGACTCCACCTCCTCATCAATATGGAATAACTTTGATTGGTCGCCCGCGGTAGCGCGTCCCGCGGCCATCACTCCTGCGCTGTCAACAGCCCCGCACGTGTCACTCAGCCGGGAACCGGATCGCCCCGCCCCGCCCCGCCCCGCTCCGCCCCGCCACTCAAGTCCAACTCCTTCCCTTTTTTTGACGAAAAGAAATGAAAACGACGAAAAGTGAAAAGCCACGCTAATTCTGAAGCAAAAAACTTTTACATGTTTCTTGTATGGAAATCGTAATATTTTTATATCAAATACATATTTATTTGTGTTAAGGATGCAATAGGTATAGTTAGGTCAGTAAAGAATTTGAGATAATGGGAATAGAAGAGATTCAGAGAATGTATTAAAAATTATTGCTTGCTATAGGTCACACAATAAATACCTATATCTATGTATATCTTAAAGTTTAAATTATTTTGGTTTTAAGAAGCGTATAATTTCATAAGTTTATTCTAAACTAAAAGATCGTATGTGATACAACCCAGTTACAGTTTTGCTGTGAAACAGGCAACGAAATAAATAACTCACGGCTCAGTTCCAGAAAACGACAAAAGAACACAAGTATCGTCATGATACCATTACAGTCAGTTTTACAAGGAAAATATAGGTAACTGAACGAAAGGCCTGGAAAACGCCGTTTGTTTCAAACGTTAGTTCTCTAACTACAGCACGCACGTAATTACACGCGACACATTTTCTGGCGCACGTAACGAGAAAAGCTATAATCTCATTACGTCCGTCGCTATGACATCATTTCGTGCGTGTTTATGAGCACCTGGAATACCGGCCACTAAAGCGTTGACGCACCCGTCCTCTCGGAAAGGGAATCCCCCGCCCCGCCCCCACCGCCGACGCACTAACGCGGAGCGGCCAAACGCGCCCGCGAATTACCACGCGAAAGCCTACCGCCGCCGCCCGCCGCCGCCCGCCGCCGCCCGCCGCCCAGCCCCCTGCGCGGGGCGCTGTTTGAACGCGGCGCCGCGCCACTTCGGGGATTTATTTATCCATTAAACCAACAGAGCAACAAAGGGACGAGTACCAGCTGTTTCATTGAAAGTCACGACGATTTAGAAATAAACACCGCGCGAAAAGAGCCGACCGTAAAAAGGATCGCACGCCCGGTCGGCCGGTCGACCGGCAGAGGTGAGATAATTAAACGCGTTACGACAATGTATTATGTAATCTGGAACCGGTTCCTTTGAGTCGGTGCGCCATTAGCAGTAACCACGTGTGGGACGGCCGACTGGTCTCGCCTCGCTCCGGAGGAACGCCACGCAGCGCCGCGCCGCGCAAAGACACGGGAGGCGTCGCCTCGGCGTCTCCTCCCGTGCCACGTCCGACCTCTCGTGCGATATCTGCGGGTCTGTGCCGTTCCGTCTTCCCAGGGCGTATCCGACTCCCCATGCCGTCTCTGGCCTCCCACACCGTCTCTATCTCGTGCTACTATGGGTATTCGTCGCCTCGGCGTCTCCCCTCCCGTGCCACGTCCGACCTCTCGTGCCATATCTGCGGGTGTGTGCCGTTCCGTCTTCCCAGGGCGTATCCGACTCCCCATGCCGTCTCTGGCCTCCCACACCGTCTCTATCTCGTGCTACTATGCCCCCTTGTTCATGACATCGTCTTTTGCCCTCGTATTTTCGTCCCTGCCACGTTGCGAGCACTCGTATAGCAGCTAGCCTTCCACCTCTGAGTGTTCGAAATCCGACCAGTCAATGAAGAATTCGATATGGTGAAGAAAACGGGTGACCGGAAGATTTTCTTGGGTTCATCTCACGATTTACCCATTTTCCTTAGCATATGCTAACATTGATTTATCGTTCAGATTACATGACTTTCACTATTCCATTAATTGATTCATCCCACACGACGATACTACTCAGGTACCGGAATCACAATTAAATCGGGCTGAGGAGAAAGGGAACAAGTCATTTTTTACGAAGTTTCAGGAGGAAGGAAGCATTAAATAATATTCATACATTTTGTATTATTCTGTCCAATTTCTCTTTCGGAATTCACTATCATAGGCTAAACGCTGTTATAAAATAATTCCTTTCTTAATGTGCAATTTGACTTGCCTTGAAGAACAACTTTACAAAATAAAAATAAATGTATTTTTGACTGTTGCTTTCTCCTCATTCTGATTCAATTATGATAATTTTAACATCAAGCAAGGGCGAAGGCGCCATCTTCCCAGATCCTTTACTTTCCCCGCGGATAATAATATATATCCGGGAAATATGTAACACACTAAGTTTGTAAACTAACTCAAATATGCTTGAAAATAATGTAGTCATTTGTGTCGTGTGTTTGATATACGTTTTTCTCTTATTAAATGTAAAACTGCAAAATACTCGTACACCTGAAAAAGGACATTTAGGAACTTCATACACTGAATTTATTTGACACATAATAGCCAATATGAGAAATATTGGACGTTTCTTCCTGCTCAGAAAACTCCGTTTGAGAAACATTACGACCTATGGAGGTCTAGTTCTTGTATCCATCGTGTTCTTTTGATATTTTATTACTACTCCTGTTAAGCTACCATGAAGCACTACTTCTTAGTCATTACTAACTCTCCACTGTCTGTGTTGCTTTTAGTTATCTAGTTTCTTTCCACTTCCTCTGTAATACGTTTTCCTCGTTAATTTCGTTACGTTTCCTGCTTTTTTGCCACTTCACCTGCTTTCTTGTTGAAATGGCTGTTCATCCTCAGATTTTGCACAGAGTATGTACGACTGCTTCAAGTTACTTTTTCGTCTTCTGATATCCTCTGACCTCTGGATTTCATTTCTGCAACTTTTTTGATATCTCACATTTGCCTTATTGTTCTCTCTAATCAAACAACAGTTTATGCTGCATTATCTCTTTAATCGTACTCATTATTTCTTGTAATATTTTTGACCATTGAACATTCCTTTATCTTGCTTTATACAGGCCCAAATATGTGCCCATTTTCGTTCTCTACCTCCACATTTCTTTTTTATTAACTTCTACACTATTGGGTGCTCATTGACCAGACATTTGAAAACGGGGCTGCGTTGATTCTTAAAACAAATTCCACTCCTTTAAGAAAGCACAATTTCAATTTAGATGATATGCGTTCCTTGTTCTTTAATTTTTTTCCCATCAGATTTTAATAAGAATATTTGTAAAACATTTTACTAACTCATGATTTTTACTACACTCAATTTTCAGATAATTAGAAATTTCCAAATTAATTAGCATTCTTGCATTATGTATGAACTTTATTTAAATTATGTGCGTTTACAGTTTTAGATTTGTGACGTCTCCATTCATCTGCAATATCTTCTCCGATACAATCGCAGGAAATAGCAAGGTCTTGTTGTAGAAGCTTGTATAATTTCCCTGCGCCCTAATAGTCGTCCGAGCATTACCATTACACGGCGCTCCAAAGAGCATCGACGAACAACACACAGCAGCGTGTTGTGGAGCGGGCGACGCTGGAGCTGGCGACATAGCTCCCCGCCACTCGCACCGCGCACTTCATTACAAGAACAAGAGCGCGCCGGTGTTATGCGTGGATGCGAGTTTCACCTGCAACATCCACACGGAATGGAGTTACACAACGCGTTCGGAAACTCTTATCTATTAAAATGAAGAATCGAACTTGACTTTATCAAATTGCCATATGACCACCGTTAACAATAAATAATGACCGGGCCGCTCAACAAATACTTCGAATTCTTTTTTCGAAGCTTTAGCTTTTTTTAAAAAAATTTTTGCCTCTCTTAGTAACAATTTAACACTAATTGCCTGAGATAAACATTCCATTAGGTCACTCGCTCCAACACATACTCATTTCTTGAGTTAAATATAACTGGTTTCATTTAAAATTGGGTAAAATTTAATGAAGTTCGTTTCCAATTTAATAACGGAATAATTTTTTGATTTGACTGAAGGAATTTGTAATCAAAAGGGTTAAATTACATATTAGCAAAAACAATGTTCAAGTAACTGTAGTAGCAATTTAGCCAAGGAATGGGATTGTTGGTTAGTCTAAATATCAAAAGAGCGAGAATGATTACAGAGAGAATACACCAGCAATGATGTGAAAGACTTGCAAGGAATAGACAATTGGGGGGAGCGCAGGGCAGGCGGGTCACGGCGACCCGGATCCCAGTGCCTCCGCGCCGCGCCGCGCCGCGCCGCCTGAGGCGGAATCACACGACGGCGACGCGGGCCGCTGTCGCCCGCAGGCGCTGGCCGCCGAGGTGGTCGTTTTGCGCGCGGCTAAGTAGCCTCCTTTCCTGCGCTGGCGGTGGCGGCGAACAAGCCGTTGGAGAGGAGGAAGGCGGTGGAGAGGAAGAAGGCTATGAAGGTGGAGGAGGACGTGGCGGTGGAGATGGAGGAGGCGGTGCAGGCGAAGGAGTCGGCAGAGAGGGAAAGGCGATGGAGGAGGAGGTGCAGAGGCGGTGGAGGTGGAGGCGATGGAGGAGGAGGTGCAGAGGCGGTGGAGGTAGAGAACCAGTGCCGCGCGAGGTCAGCGCGCGTCCCGACGGGAAGTGGCCGGTGGCGATCCCGCCCCGCGCCCACTCGCAGCTGCAGCTTCCCCGTTACAGGGTTGCTCTGACCCGCTCTTCAACGAGGCTGCACTGGTGGGGGATCAAACTGCTCACTTTCCACCTGCGGCCACTAACGTTCAAATCCTGGGCAACCCTTGTACGCTTTGTGATGAACAAAACACGTTCAACACATTTTTTAAAGAAAATTAGCGACTTTTCATTCACATTATTATTTAAGCATTCCTTTATTCACATTACTAACACAGGTATACAAAAAAGAGTTGTCAAACACAAAGACTTGTCTCATGTTTCTTGATGTTAGTCGATGTGCTGAATCCGAATCTCAAGGCAGTATTTCGCCACCACTCTCCATATTTTTAATCGCGAAAAACCACGTGGCCACTACGCGATCACTAACACAACGTCTCTTCCTAAGATGGGCCACACCGCTACGGGTTTCCTGACTCCCTGGCCCCACTGTCTGCGCTACCCCGCTGTCCCGGGGACACCGCCCTATCCATCTGTGTCTCCGCCGCCCCCCGCCACCTTCATGCTCGGCTCGCATTCACCGCCACCCCTGCCTCGCCTCCGCGTCCGTCTATGATCCCGCCTCCGGTCCCCGCCCAGCACCCGTTCCCGCCTCCGTTTCCTCCCTCGCCCCTGCCACCACCCCGCCACATCTACGCCCCCACCTCCGCTCCCGCCCCCGCCTTCATCCTCCCCTCCGCCAACTCCTCCGCCACTGCTCCTGCCTCCGCCCCTGCCTTCACTCCCGCTCCATCTATGCCCTCGCGTCCCATCTATATCATCCGCAACCGCCCCCTCCTCCTCCGCCCACGCCCGCATCTCCGCCACCGACTCAGCCTTTGCCTCACTCCCGCCACCGTCCCCGCTCGCCCTCGCCTCCGCCCACTCGCCGCGCCGCGGGCGCCTCGCGACCGATGTGGCGCGGGGCACCGCATTCAGGATAACGCGAGGAACCAGACTTCTCGGCGCGAGGTGAGCGCGCGGGGACACCAAACAGGTTCTGTACGTGGGAGTGCGAGCGCGTCAGAACGGGCCCGCCGCTGGTGCCCGTTCCTTGTTGGAAACATAACTACGCGCAGTTTGAGCCCGCGATTTGCATCCGCGATCGCCCTCCGCGCTCTAATTCGTCGCACTCGCTGCAAATAAGGCGTACGTTCCGGGGAATGATAATTCGTCGGAATGAGCGATCCGGCGGTGGGCGCGGCCCAGGCGACAAGCCTCGCTGGGGCGCCCCGCGGCTGCGGCGGCGACTGCCCGCCAGAGCGCGCCAGCCTCGTTGGGAAGGTTCGTACGTGCACGCCGACGGAGATCCGTTAGCCTGATTCTACCATTCACATGAGAAGGACTTGGATTCATATTCAACAAGCAAAAGTGACAAGACGACGAATCAAATAGCGAGAGCATGTTCAAATATTGCAGAGGGGTACTTTTTTATCACACGAGATTACAATTTACTACATGTTATCGTAAACTATGACAATCGTTAACAATCTGCATGTATGGTAATGCCAAATTGTATTAACGTCGTAATCGACATTTTCGAAGCTTTTTTGAAGTTTTAATCTCTCGGGACTCCGGAAAATTGCTTTAAGAATGTTTAACAAAGGAAAATGAGTTCATGTAAAGTTGTGTTCAAATAATATATCCCTTCCTTACAAGCACAAAAGTATGCGTTTTAGAAATTACTCGTTAACCTTGAATTTGAAAGCAGAAATTCCAGAATGGGTTCTTTGGTTGACATCCAATTGAACCTGGAAATTCTATGAATAAGAAGTACAGCACTGATGAACGCCAGACACGCAGATGTTGCAATCGTTTTGAGAGTAATATTAGTTCGAAATCTATTTTCGTGCCCAAGAATGCGTATTTTAAGGCGTCGGCATACCATGAAAAATTTCTCTGCTATTGCTAAGGATTCTCGCACCTGTTTTCTCTTTAAGTTTTATGCACAAAGTTATATTGATGTGTTAATGTTCCCTGGTAAGAACCACCCACCTAGACAGGAATGCGAATTAATTCCGCAAATGGCAGGGGACGCTTTTTAAAAATTCATGACAAGTGCAATTGATCTGCTAACGAGACTCATTAGAAGTTTGCAGTGTGGGACCGGAGTGTTTCGCAACCCTTCGCACATGACACTGGGGTGTTAACTGCTTGACCGTTTCGAATTCAGCTATTCCATGACTAATTACCACGCGATTCGTTATAGAGTGTGAGCATAAAAAGGCATTGTGCGAAGAAAAGCCGTTGTCCATTGCAGAGGAAGGGTTGTGTGTTGCTCGCAAGTGAACGAAGCTCCTCTTTTAACCCGGAAGTGTTCCGAATGTAAGGGGTAACAAATAAATGTAAATGAAATAATACCCTAAAACAAACCCTAATACAAAAGAGTATCGAAGCGGAAAGGAAGCAGCGGAAATGAAGAATGCGCATTTATAGACGGAGGAATTGTTACTCGAAAAGCACGATAAAATATTTCGCAGGGAGAGTATATGGACAAATGCTGAGATTAAAAGGTACTGGTGATGAAAATAGAATGGAAAATGAATCAAAAGATATAAGAAGTTTTAAGAAAACGACAAACCGAAATCAGAGCAAAAAAATAGATCTGGTAGAGCTACATGTATTAAATTTCATTTAAGTGACACATAAGCAAATAAATTAAAATCAAAACAATAGCGGGGATTATTGGGGTACCTGTAAAACCTGAAGCAATGACAGCGGCTGTGAGGTGACAGTGCCGTCGCAGAAAGGGAGGAGGCGGCGATGGTGGAGCAGGAGAATGAGGTGGGCGAATGAAGCAAGGAGGAATGAACAGGCGAAGGAAGCAGGAACTCCGATCATGGAGACCGCGGAAGAGACGTGAAGGAAGAGGAAAATGTGAAGCAAGCTGAGGAAACAGAGGGAGGGGGCAAAGAAGACAGGATCGGAGGCTGAGGAAGTGGCGGAGGTGGCAAAGGTGTATTGATTAGGTAGTTTGTTACTTGACGATTCCGGGTACGTCAAATGCTATGGTCATGAGTCGCGCTAGGGTAGAGAATGCTTTGTATGGGGATAGTGGTGTCCCACCGCCTGCTGGTTGGTGTGATCCTACAAGTCGCCTTGAGGTGAATTTTCTTCCCCCAACGGTGCACCGCCTCAGCCGAATCAAACTTCAAGCTCCCGACATGTGTGGTGGTAACGTGCATGTACGTGTGTGTGTAACAATGGGGAGGGGATAGAACATCGAAAAATTGGGCGCGGTCCGAGACTCGAAATCATAGAAACTACCGATCAGAGCAGCTTGCTGCGAGAATTATCCTGAAGATAGCGGCTGCATTCGACCCAGTTATGTAGATAGTGGTGAAAATCCGCCGCCGTCGGAACTCAAACCCTAGGACTCCTGGTCAGGGTCGCTGAAGAGACAGCAACAATGTTAGCCCTGAGCTCAACTCAGCCGGTGACAAAGGTGGTGGAGGCGGAAGGTTTGAAGAGGCGGTGGGGGTTAAGGGAGAAGAGAAGGTGATGAGGGTAGGGATTGTGGAGGCCGAAGAAGCCGTCGAGGTAGAGAAGGGGGACATGTTTACAATTGTGAAGGCTGAGGAGGTGAATATGGTAGCGGTGATGGAGGCGTAGAAAGTGAAGAAGGCAGAGACGGTGGAATTCCAGTATGTAGAGAATTGTGAGGAGGCAGCAATGATGGACGTGGGTAAGAAGTAGAAACGAAATTGGAAAGAGCTGATGGACTAGGTGAACAAGACTGGGCAAGTGGAGGAAACTGCAATGGTCGAGGTAGGAATACGATGGAGAAGGGGGCGATGGTGGATATGAATGAGGGGCAAAATGTAGCAGTGGTGGAGTTGAATAAGGAGGGAAAAGGTAGTGATGGTGGAGGGGCAGAAGGGAAGACGTGATCGCTGGTGTTCCCGGCAGGGCAGGCGGGGGGTGCCGGGTCATCGCCGCCCGCGGCGCGCGCCTCCGCCTGCGCCTCGGTCTGCGCCCGCGGGCAGCCGCGCACCTGCAGCGCGGAACTGGGAACCGGTTGCCACGAAAAATTTGGCCGTGTGGCCCCCGCCTTAATCCCCACATTTGTCTGAGGAAAAACGCGTGGAAGGTAGACTTCCGTGACTGGGCATCCAAATGCACCTCCCTAGAGAACTGGGATCTCCGAAAATTCGGTTCGAAAAAAAGTTTAGATTTTTAAACATAATATGGCAATTAAAAAATGAACTATGCTTGAACTATCCGACTGTTACATTATTTCATGGGTAGAATTTTATTTTTGATATATTATTGAGGTTTCTTGAGGTAGTTTTAATTAGATTAGAAAGTGCATGATGAGAGAGGTATGTACAGAATCGGATCCCTGGATTGTTGTGAAACTAATTTGAGTTCTACCTACATTTTACAGTAAATTTTCAAAGGTTCTTGCTGATGTCACGAGCTAGATTCTTTAACTAACGGATCGTCGCGTTTGTCTCCAGTACAATATATTTCCTAAGAAGTGTAACTTGTCGCATGCAAAAGAGATCTTAAACTTCTACATACGAACACTGTAGTTCTTGTTCAGTTAAAACGTCATCCTTGTCCGGCACAGTACTGTAAAGGCAGTGTGTTTTTACGAACGCAATGTAGTGGACTCTAGTGCCATGTGTATAAAGAGCATTCCCGTTTTCAAACATTCAGCAGTCTTAAGTCTCTTTGTCTAAAAAACACATTTTTTCAAAGCATACATTCCTCTACTCTCTGATTACTGTATACGTTCTTGAGACTTTTGATACGTTAAAAGGACATTAAATTAAAGTTATGAGCCATATTTATTACGAGAAGACGTGTTGTTCTTGTAGTTTCTTGTTTGACAAGTCGCCGGGAAATTAAAGCAGTTGCGCGAGAGAGCACGTCAGCTAATCCTTCAAGTTGTTGTGGGCATTTCGCAGCGTTGCTACATCAAAATGCGCCTCTGGTGGCCGCGCACGCCGCTGCGCTTGTCACCATCCGCCCACCTGCGAATCTCGTGGTCACTAGCCTGTCGTTGCATTTTACACACGGCCGGCGAGACGCATTTTAATGTTAATCACAGTATAACAATTTTCACCTTGCCGCTCGTGTAATTTTGGATAATAATATGGCAGTTTAACCACAACAGAAAGCCCCAGCTGCTCGTCGCGAACATTCCATTGATACCACTTTCAGCTCGGCCTCTACTGAATAGGTGTCCCCAGCGCCCAGTCATCTACGAGGAAGTCATTTTCCTGTCCGCGTTTGTCCCTCAATTATAGATCGTTCAATGCCGACCAAACAATCTTTCTTCTCGGAGAACAAGTGTGCGGTAATTTCGCTCGAAACACAAGAGGCAAAGGCCAGTTTCCTTTTACCTCCCCCGTCACTTCAGTCTCATGACAACACCCACGCTGCAGCACGCCCGCACGCCGACGTTCCGAGAAGCACGGCCGCCGTCATTTACCAGGTTGATCTTGGAAGTAACAAGATTGCCTTTATAATGGATGCGCCATCTCCTTGGGCGACGGCGACAAGACCTTGGGTCGCCGCCGCCGCCGCCGCCGCCGCCGCCGCCACCGCGTCGCAACGCCCGGCCCCGAGGCGGAGGCGGGAGCGGGAGCGGGAGCGGCAGTGACAGTGACAGTGACAGTGACAGGACGGCGGCGACGGCCACATGGCACAGGCGGCAATAGAGGAACCTGATGGAAACCAAGAGACAACGACAGCGGCAGCAGTGTCCGAAGTGGTAGTAGAGACAGCAATCAAGATTTTATTGACGATTGTAAATGTGTTTTTCTGCCCTTTGCAGTGGAACCTTCAAAAGTGTTGTGCTGAATGTTAAACGGACCAGCACACGCATTTACTTGTCTGTCTAGGTCGAATTTCGTCTAGCTCTTTCTAATCGCAAATGAAGAGGAAAGTAAGGAGTGAAATATATCAATAGTAAACTAATGCAAGTCTACATCATTTGGGAATAAATATTATGAATAATTTAGAGTTAAGTATCTTTAAGATAGCCAGTCTGCAGTGAGCCAATCGAGCTGTTCTGCTAAGTAAAAAAGTCAAAGAAGCTTGACAAGTGGAGGCAGCGCCTCTGTGGAGACGTGGCGACGGCAGCGCCGCGGCGGCGAGGCGGCGAGGCGAGGAGACCCGGCCTGTGGCCACCCTGCACGGCCAATTTGATTTCTTAATTCGCTTGGAATAAATCAGGGCGTCGAGTAATTGCGTGCGTCGTCGCCCAACTGCCTTCGCTGCGCCGCGCGCGTGTCATTTGCTGGACCGCTCCGCACGCTCTTCTCCCCTGCCGTTCGATATGTTCAGTTTCCCCCTCCCCCTCTTTTGCTATGCCGTCATGTCCTAGCAAGTGCTAGTGGTTAAGATTGAAATGAATAGGACTTGCGAAGCTTTTGCGTTTAGTGACGTCTGAGATGGTGCAAAAAGATGGAATTTACAAATTCAGGTTACCGAAAGTAAATGTGATAATCGTGAATAGTCAAAAGTTTTAATTAACACTTACATTTCACAACTAGTGAGGTATTAGACTAATTACAAATTACACTTGACACATTTACGCTTGGGTAATTCAATTGTCTATTTCATAATATTTTCACAAATTAATTTTCCAATATTTTTATACTCTTAATCTTTGAGTATTATTCTTTATACTCTTATTCTTATTCTTTAAATATTGACATCTGTTCTTGCGGTATTTCACGGTATTAATATTTTAACTCTAACTTTTCGCGTTTTTTCATAGTCAATTTAGTTCCTATTGCCTCATTTCTATATTTCTATGTATCCTATTATTTCCATACTAACCTTTTCACTGTACATACTTCCAAGATCATTCAATACTCACAGTCTCATTCTACGAATTTTTGGACTTTCGTCATCTCAGATTTTGCCATTACCCGCATCGCTAGTCCCTCTATCACGATACACCACAGCCGCGCTTCAAGTTATGAAACGACTCGTAGCCGGAGACAATTTTCTTAATGAGTTCTCTGTCCTCTGAGGAGAATTGGTTTGAAGATATTGTAATAAATTACTCGTTTCCTCCGCGAGTTCTTTCGGTCCTTTATCGTGCCATCTTAATTTGCTCGCCGCTGTGTTTGTATTTATGAGATATTTTCGAGAGAGAGAGATCCGCGCCACCTGTGATTATTTCAATTATGTTTTATGTGCAGCGGTCAGGACAAGCACGGCGAGATGGAGTTTTGCTCCGTAGTACGCTGAAATAAGAGGAGGAATCCTGGACAACCGGAAAGGAAAATTGAAATGAATTCTGCTGCTAAGTCCTGATTAGTGTATGCGATCTCTTTACGGAACTGATTGTGATGTTTCCGAGGACGTCAAGTAAATTGAGAACCTAATTATGGTCTGAGGACAAAAGCAATTTATAATCAAGCAAGGTTGCCGTTTTTACTTTGATTCTGAGACATGTCCTTGCTATGGGAGACGCACAAATGAGAAGAAAGAACAATATGTTTTGGAATAAGATAACTGCAGGTTTCTCAAATAAGTTAATTTAGTCTAATATCATATATCATTCTCTAATCGTGTACGAATTACTCGTACGCGAAAAAAAACTTCCCTAATCTCGCAACCTCGTGTCTTTTCTTTTTATATGTTACTCTCATGTAAATTTTCTCTCAAATGTGTAAGAAACAAGAAATGGAGATCAGATTATTGCTATGGAGCAAAAAGTATAAATGTATTGATAAATCAAGCGGTTTTTGCGTTTCATAGAAATTGTATTTTTTATCCACTACACAGAACGAACAGCGCATTTCCAAACGCACAAAAGAATTATCATTTCCATTTTTTTCCTACTCTCGAGACCACTTGGAATATATGGAGCCACTCCCTCTCCTTCATAAAACCACGTCATTTCAATTTCGCCCATAATAACAAATACCTTTATTAACACCCGCTCTCTTTAAATATTTGGAGAAGATATACCTACCCATAATTGAATTAAATTATCCTCTTGAAATCTGCTATGTCACAATAACGTCTTTAAAGGAGCATTGAATAAACTTCTGGAAAGAGGCCTGGCGCACATGCAGCCGCTGCCTTTGGTCACCCTCGCCGGAGCCCTTCCCTAACGCCTTTCCGCCTGGCGACGTTAAACAAGTTGCGACTCGGAGATGCCCTCGCTTGTAATTATATATCATTAGCCGTAACCCTATTAGGCAATTGGGAACAGTTAACGACAATCACGTGTGTGAATCTCTCTGTCTCGCTCTCTCTCACTCTCTCTGCGGCTGGCGGCGACTTCGCGTCGTTTTATTAGCCCGCCATGAAAAGAGCGCGCTATGGTTAATCACGCCGGCCGGCGGGCGGCGGCGACGCCATAAAAAGTGCAGCCAGAGGAGGGGGAGGCGCTTGGAGATGCGTTGTAGTGGCAGTAGAGAAACTGGTACAAGCGGTGATAGCGTCGATAGAAGTAGCGATATCGGAAGTGGTGGTAGAACTGGCAATAGTGATGGTGGATGTGGAGATAATAAATGTGATATTGGAAATAGTGGAAGTGGTAGTAGTGATATGGGAGGTAGTTACAGAAGAGATTGGTAACGGTAGTGGTGATTACGGGAGGACAGCATTGGCGAAGAGACTGATCGCCAAATACTGCGACGAATGTGGCGGGGTACGTTGTCATTATTCTTGTTTTCTTGTACTAACTATAAGACACACTCTTCGGTTTTCTCTTATTAAAATAAACGGGAGACAACTATTTACTAGACGTGGACTTTATTTATTTATAGGTCACCTCATTTCTGTGGAGGGACCACGCAAGACAATAAAAGTCGTCGCGTTGACAAGGGCAATGGGATTTCTGAGAGAGAGTGTTACGCAGACAACGCAATCCCAGAAGACAATAGGATCGACAATAAGACTAGCACAGCCGTAGTGGTGAGCGACGAGAGAGCACAGCCGCGACGGGCCGAGACTCGGAGGCGTCGCCGCGAAGAAGAGGCGCGTTGTCGGAGGCGGCCGCGGGGCCACGCCTATTTTGGCCGGCCCTGGACGCAATATTCATGACTCCGCCTCGGCGGCTGCGGGCCATCGAGCCGGCATCCGCCGCCGCCGCCGTCAACTTGTCTGTCGCCGGCGAAGCGGGCGGCTGGCGCAGCCGCAGGCCCCGCGCGCGGAGGGCGTGGCGACGCGCAGTGGCGAGGCCGGCACGGCGCGGCGCGATGGCCCCGGGAGAAGAATCACGGACGCGAGCCAGGCAGGCAGGCCGAGAAGGGGACGTTGTGGAAGCCAGCAAAACAAAACGGAAACGAATGAGATGATGAAAAGAAATTATAGGAAAAGCTTAGGCGAAATGAAAATGAATTGAAACAATATACTGAAGAGGTAAAAGTTTAAAGAAAAAAATTGATGAGTTATGATTCAAAATTGATTAGTTCGTGTTTCCGGGTGCGTCATCTGCTAAAGTCATGTCACGCAAGTGAACTGCACGTTTTTATCACGGGATGTGGCGATGTTCTTCCCCAGCGTGGCGGTGAGATCCGGCGCCGACCTACACGATTACCTGAGGAGTTTTTTTCTATTAAGTACATCACATCACCGCCCCAGGCGGAATAAGCTCTAAACTCCCGACCGGTCTCCCGGTATGTGTGGTAGTGTACCCATGAGAGCAAAGGACCGCCTGCGTTCTCCTCCAGAGGGTGAGGGGATTGGACCTCACTAGTGTCGAAAATCCGCCACCGTCGGAACCCTGAGACCTCCTGGTCACAGGCATTGGAAGTGACATCAGTGGACACCCTGAGCCAGATCAACCGGTTTGATTTAAGAAAACGAAATGATAGGTGAATGACGAAGGTGTGCATGAGAGGCAATGGAAGCAGAGCTAGAATGCGAGAAGGCGTGGCAGTGAAGAGGCCGCGCCGCCAGCGCGTGTGACAGCTGAAGAATCGTCGGCGGAATGGCTGAAGGTCTCGGCGAGCGCGACGCGACGCGACGCGCCTGCGCTGGCGAAAGGCACCCAGCCGGCAGCCTTATACGACGCCACGGGGCGTGGAGCGGGGCCCGCCCGCGCGTCCCGGTCTCGACGCGGACACTTTCGCGTCCGTCCCCAAGGCCTCGCGCGCGCCGTCTGAGGGGCCTTTCATGCGGCGCGGGCGCCCGGGCGCGCGCTGGCGTCATCGCCTGCCGCCTCCCGCCTCCCGCGCGCACGCTCTCCTAGAGCATGCTACGACTTCTCAGTAGCATAGTTATTGAACTCTCGATGTGTTTTCATTCCTTTTCATCGTCGAAGGAACTCAGTCAGTCCAAATATCATGTAACTGGAACGTTTGCCCTTGAAATTTTTGAAATCGAGGTTTCATGATGTATCTTAATGTTTTCTGCATGTTATTACTTTTTCAACTGACACGCAACATTTCACTTCGTTACCAATCATCCGTGGGCTACATTCATAAATACAGTGGAAATATATCGGAGAAAATGGTATTTTACGATTCCGTTTTTACCTTTCAGCTCTACGTAAGGTTACGTTCAGGAGAGAGATTTATGAAGAGACGTGAATTTTATTGACATTCTGCTGCCTTGTAAACTTACTTAAGTTGACGTATTGATTAAACAATTTACTCATCAACATTATGTAATTCTACCTACAATGAGGCTGTATCATAAATCAGTCAATAGTGAACTGAAATCGGTGTTACAGTGTTCTCTATTTACCCGGTGTAAATGTAAATGTTTGCGCAAAGTTTGTCGTTTTCACTACATGGAAAAAAATGTCAAGGGCCTATGAAGTGTATCAACGGGTAGATTCCACATTTTCACTCAACATTATCTCTATTGAGGGCAGCCACTGTGGTTACGCCATCTGTTAACTGACGCTCCAATCAATTTACCCATACTGACGCCCATATCAATTTATTTATAAAAGTTTGTATTTTTATGTACAGCTTTGTTTGCTTGAGGTCTTTGACAGAAAAAAATGGGAGAGGAAAGTTAATACCAGGAAGTAACGATTTGCTAGTGTAACGTATTGTTTTAACACAAGCAGGAAAACTGGCGCTTTGCAGGCACCGCGTCTCAGGATTAGGGCGCCAGAGAATACTGGGTGAAGGAAGGAAGTACCATGAATAGGCGGTAACTAGGGGCGGAGGCACCCCGAGGTATTTTGGGAACTTCCACAAATCCATGGGAAGGGATGCCCAAAACGCGTGGCGGCGCGACAGTCACGTGGCATGACTTGCCGCGCGAAAGCGAGATGACGGTGCGTGTCACGTGGTCTGGAAGGTATATAAGCAAGAGCGCAAAGCACGGGGATGGGTTTTTGAGCTGAGTGGAAAACCTCGAGCGAACGCACAAAACTTGCGCCCAGGCCGGTGCGGAGACGAGCTATACCCATGTGTTGGGACTCCTCTGTGGAACATTTTTTCCACGGGTGACTGCGGTCGCCGGGGCTCTACGCTGTGCGCGTAAGCTCGCTGAGGAATGGCGAGGGCCACGAGTCACGTAGATTTGCATCATTTAAGGATCGCTCGTGCGATCGGGGGATATGGTCTATCAGAGCTGTACATAACTGATCAAACTATTTATTAGCAAATACTTATTAATATGTAAATATATGAAGCTCGTGTCTGTGATTACTGTTGTGTTCCCACCACGTCACACTCGAGATGTACTAGTCAAGATAGAAAGGAGTAGGTAGTTCGCAGCCACCAAAATGTACTCGTATGCCTCCAAAATCTATCGACGCTCAGCTCCAAATATGAAAATAACTACCGCTTGAAAACGCTTTTCCGTTTAAGACCATACGTGCTGTCTCATGAAAACGTACGTCACATATTTCTATTTAAGCTATTTCGCAGAAATTATTCTTAACCAATGCATTTGTAATATTTCCCTTTCGTAGTACATAGTGTAGTTTTTTGCGTGTGGAATCAGTTATACTTACGAAAACGCATTCATGAATCTAAAATACATTCATTGTGATGCAGCTCTTCCTGCCAGTAGTTAGTTTACGCAATTGGAAATTTGAAAGGTTCAGACTAATTTATAATACTGTGTAATTGCAAAGCAACGAGTACAAATTACTAAGAAGAACTGACATCAATATCTTGATATGAATATGATTCTCATGAATCATGAAACCCAGTTTCCTCTACTCTGATTTAGATCATCACCCTCACCATTATATTCATATAATATTATACTTCCATACTAATAAATTGCATGTGCAATTGCATATGAAAACACAAAAATGGAATTTGAAGAAAGTATTTGAGATTATAGGCAGTGTAATCTCTGCTCTAAGAGACCACGGTCTACGCCCCAGCCTGGGATCCACCCCCAAACGACTGAGGTCTAACAAGTACAGACCGCGCCACCTCATTCGGCATGGCCCTAGTGAAGAACCCGCTCGTCAGCGAAAACCAACCGAGCAGGCTGCTACCTGATACAATAGAGAGCTAAATTCAACTAAAATGATTAGTCTTCAGAAGTGTTCTTCGGGCTTTTGTCCGTGCAGCTTGAAGTTGTCTTCTTACTTAAATCGGCGTCTGCATCTGTGGCTGCATACATTTACGGTAGTATGAAACTGCTCGTAGACATGTAAAATAACTGCAGATCTCTGAACAAGTGCAGGAAAAGTTGGCACCGGCGTTCGTAACTTTAAAGAAGAGCGGAGGGGGGATTTTCCGGGCCCCTTATTCATTTAAAGTTTGGATTTAAACATAACACTTTACTTGTAAAAAAATTCGGTCCATTTTTAAACTTTTCAAATGTATTTTTGAGCGGTTGCAGAAGAGGTAGTTTTAATTCTGGGCACGGAAGTTTGTGAAGGTGGGTGTTTTGTTATCGATGTCGCATGACTCCTTGGGGCGCGGGCAAGGCGTGCGCAATGCCGCGCGGCGCGAGCAGCTCGGCCGGCGAGGCGACCGGACGGCGTCCAAACAGCGGCGGCGGCGTCCGCGTGTCGGATTGATGATGGCGCGTCCGCGCGGCGTGCAGCGCACCTCGTGGAGCCCTAATGGACGCCGCCGAGCGGAACATTTATCACTGTTCCCGAGACCCGCGCCGCCTACCCGCCCTCGTGACGATGTTGGACGAGCGCGCCGCACCCCGCCCCGCCCCGCCGGCAAGGCTCCGTGTCTTCTGCTGAGTGACGCGCGTCAAAACGTAATAGATTAGTACCAGTGTTTTAAATATCCACTTCCACTCTCACGGGCGAGATTCTCGTCCCGGGAGCCCCCGACGCGGAGAGGCGATTGGCTGAGCGGGGCCGTGGGCGGGGAGAGCACGCACCCGCCGCCCCTTCCCGGCCCGGCCCCACTCGTCCAGCCCCCCGGCCGTCGCCCGCCGTCCGTGGCTCGTCCCGCCGCTGGAGTGGTGATGCGCCTCCTCGCCTACCGGCCCTCGCCGCTCTGTTGCTCCTCTTTCCTTTCTTCCACCTCGTTGCCTTTTAAAGCCGAGACCCACCCGACCCTTTATTTCAACTCTTCTTTCACTACCCCTTCAGATCCCTCTAAAAGTTCATGCGCCAGCTGGGCAAATACATAATACACTGCCGCAATCCCACCGACCATCTTGCAGCCTCCGGAGCTCCATTTTCTTTCCCAGTTCCGAACAACTTCCATACTTCATCTCGTATAATTCTCACGTCACATCGCATGTGCCCGCTCTTTCCTTTCGGCCTCTTCGCGCGCATGACCTGGACATGCAGAAAGAAGCCGGCCGCTTATTAAATGCTACTCAGATGCACGTGGACGAAGAGCGGAGGCGGCAGCGCGGTTACACGATTCGGCCATTACGCTTACGTGAACTGGAACAGCCCCCGAGGCGACTGACTGCCCGCCCCGCCCTCCGCGCCGCGCACTTCACGCCGCCCGCCCGCGCCCCCCCGCTCCCTAGCTTCCCTTCTACTCGCTTTTTAAAACAATTAACACACGGTGATCGCACCCTGCTCCCGTGGCAAATTCGTATTATTAACACACTTTTTTATTGCAAGCTGACCAAGTTTACTCTGTTTTCTTCTTTGGAAAACATATATGTTTGGTGGACAAATCGGAATTTCCATTCCCCACAGTCTTTTCTTGATCTGCCCCTGGGCCGAAGACACCAGCGGTTGCTGCGTATGCCTCGGCGCCTCCCGTGGCCTGGCCCGCGTGGACCACTCTGGGCGCCGGGCGTTCGCCTTTGGGCAGAGCGAATTCGCGCCTGACGCCTCTCCTCCCTCCCCTCCCCCTCTCTCCCTCTCTCTCCAGCGCGGACGCTCGCTCACCTTGTCCTCGTTCCTCCCCTGTCTTCGTGATTGCCCTCTTCCCTGACCGCCCGCCGACGTGCTTGCTCTAGGTCGCAGGCCCCGCGATGTAACTCGGCTGCAGAATAGCGTTCTCTTCTGTGCGTCAGTCCGTCACGGTTTTGACCGTTTTGCTTTATGAAGACTGTTGGCGACTCAAGGATGAGAAACTAAAAAGCGGAAAAAATGTACGCTGTAATTTATCCTCGTAACGACCTTGAGTTTGGTGAATTATGAAGCGTTTATGATATCCATATTACGTTGAACTACTGTTCCATGCGCATCGGTTTTATGCCAGCATATGTCGTGGCTGCAAATGTAAAAAGGTAAAGAAGTATAATGCAGTCGCACATCATATTTATTCGGAAGTTAACTAGTTTTGCTACAATGGGTGACTCCTTCTGAAAGCGGAAAATTCAAATTCCAGTCATCTGAAAGTGGCCTTGCTATCATATCCGTATTTAGATTAGAACAAAACACAAGAATCACCCATCCTGGCAATAGCAGTTCCATAATTCAAAAGTGCAGTATTTTGAGAAATAAAAACGAGAAATAAACACAAGGTGTCGTGTAGCATAATAATTAAGCTAAACCAAAACTGCCTTCTGGCAGATAGCGAGTTAAGGAGCTCTGGCTTTTAAGCACGCGAGAGCATACTATAATTATCAACTACCATGATCTGAAAATAGCAATCTATTTAGTTATGTCACTGTTGTCGCCAGAGTGCAACTTTTTTTTTGTCAAGTTTTCGACGTATTGCTTTAATTTAGACCCCTCGATTGAGATTAGGAAAGTGTTCTGTTGGTGTGCTATATTGCTGCAATATTCTTATTTCGGTGATCTTTCTGAAAGAGTCATTATTTCTATTACTTATGTTAAGCTTTTTCTAGTCAAATAAGGTTTGCAAACTTTAAACAAATATAAAAAATCAATATGAACATTGGCGTATTTTATTATCGTAATGACACGTTTTCAAACACTGAGTAAAGCAAAACGTACTTGCAGATATGTATTAAAATGTAACGTTCATTTTCAGATGAAATTAAAATTATTCGGTGGTGAATGGTAATTAATATACTTATTATATTATTTTATGCTCAATACTATAGAAAATGTACATGTTATACAACTATTATGTTAATTACTTGTATCATATTTACTAATTATCTTGTACACAATATATTGTAAAATTATTTTGGTAAGAAAGAAAAAAATGTATATTGCAATACAATTGTTTCCCCTTTATTATATCAGTGTGATCACATTACATCATCCGAATCTAATCTCATAACTTAGATCAGGTTTAATCGCTATGGAATTATTTCTAGGATTGGATACACTATAATCAGTAGCCAATTTACCTCACGATTTGAGTTGCTTCTTAATCCACAGATGAGGATAAATTATAAAGTATGCAAAGTCATTCGATTATCACCATCAGGTGACACGAGGAGTAGTCAGTTTTCGTGTCCTGCAAACGGATATTCCTTCGTTATAGACTAGTTCGTCAAATAGCTAAGCCAGTTTGAATAGTGCCTGAGGCAGCTTCATTTCCTTCTCCATAAAGTAGCTGCTGGAATCGTCGGCATCTGTGGCCGGGTCTCGCCGGCCTCGTTCCTCGCGTGCCAAGCGGTTGGCGATCGGAGCGTCCGTGGGCGCCAACGACCTGCTGCTGCCGCCGTGCGCGTAGGCGTGGGCGGGGGCGGGGGCGAGGGCGGGGGAGGCGTGGGGACACGCCCGGTGGTCCGGCCCACGCCCCCACGCCCCTCGATAAAACACCCCGCCACGAACAATGGCCGCCTCATCAAGTTAATATGACGCTGCAGTAACTTACCGCTCCGCGCCGCCACCGCTTTGAGCGCGCCTCGGAAGGCTGCGCTTGATGAAGACGCCGCCGCGGCCGCCGCCGTCGCCTCCGCCGCCACCGCTGCCACCGGGGCCGGGGCAATACCGCAAAAACCTTAAAAATGTGAAAGTTGTATCAAGAAATTATACGAGTTGTTTTATTTCACCAAAACAAAAATTACAACGTTTAAGCCAGGAAAAGTTTTTGCAAATATATTTTTAATAATAAATTCAATTAAAAGTATTTAGTGATTAAATAATACAATTTCCATTGTGAGCTCAAAACGCTAAAAAAATTGTTGTATTTAGTTAGTGTTTAATAAAATCACTTGTTCAATAGATAAAATAATAAATATGAGTTTTAGTAGAACATTTTTAAATATTAGCATAATTTGATTTATTTCATGTAATGACATTCAAGTAATGACTATAATTAACTATTTAAGGTAAAAAAATAACTGAACATTTTATGGGATATCAGACTACTGTACCACGACTTAAAAAATTACGATAACGATTTTCTCAAGTTCTAATTTTTTTTGCATCAATCCCATCATCGGTCTCTTGACTTTCGGGCGCTGGGCGATCGCCTGTCTGCGCGTGCCTAGCGCCGGCCCCGGAGCTCCTTCCCCGCTCCCGCTTGTGCCATTGGCGCGGGGCAGCGGAATGGCTGCAGAGGGTGACAGGTGACTCGCCTGGTCTGGAAGGAGAAAGACTCGGAAAAGGAGGGAGTTACTACCCGCGTTGCCAGAGTGCTTCAATGGTTGCCTCAAGGAGACGAGATGATCGAGCGGTGCAGCACGTGCGCAGAAGATACAGAGGCGTCGAATGACGCAAACACAGAATGAATGATAAGCTACGGTTTCGGGCGCGAATTAGAACGAGACGGCACGGAGACAGCAGAGCGGAAGAGGAAGAGTACAAACACGGGAGGGGTAGAGAAGAAGCAGGGGAAAGGGTGTGGCGAGTGTCAGAAGGGTTGTGACGGGGAAGACGGAACAGAAACACAGCTTGTGGGAGATTGGTGAAAAGTGGAGGCAGCGCGAGGTTGAAAGTCGGGAACTGCGATGATTGATTGATTGATTTTTTCGTGTTTCCGGGCGCGTCAACTGCTTCGGTCATTAGTCCCGTTAGTGTAGTGCATGTTTTTTCTCGGGAGATGGCGGTGATCTTCCCCCGCTGGATGGCGAGATCCGGCGCCGACCTATCGTCGGCTAGTGGGGTTTCTCCCTAACCAGGACTCTCCCACCAACGGGGCACCCCCCAGTCGGGACAAGCTCTAAGCTCCCGACCGGTCTCCCGGAATATGTGGTAGTGTAGTGCATGATAGTGTAAGTGTGTGTAAGGGGAGAGGATAGGACAAGGAAGAGGAAGGACAGATCGCGCGCGGTCCGTGGCCCGTTTGGTAGGGTACTGCTCCGGCATTCGCCTGGTGCTGATCGGAGATACCACGGAAAACTACCGATCAGAGCAGCCGGCCGCTAGAATTCTCCTCCAGACAGCAGCTGAATTCGACCTAGCTGAAGAGCTAGTGTCGACAATCCTGCCGCCGTGGGGAGTGGGAACCTAGGACCTCCCGGTTAGAGGCGCTGCAGTGACATCAGTTGATGCACTGAGCTACCACTACCGGTGGAACTGCGATGAGGGGGAGTGGAGGGGAGGTGGAGTAACGAGGAGGCGACGCCAGCCTGAACGCGCAGCGTGGAGTCGTGGGAATGCGTGGGCGCGCAACGGAGGCGCTAGTCGCACCCAGCCGGCGGCGGCGTGGGCGTGGGCTCAAGTTGCCTCAACACGACCGCGTGCCTCTTTCATCTTGCGCGCGGCGCGGCGTCCCCTGTGTCATCGGAATAAAATAGTCGGCCGACCGCGCCGCGCCGCCGCCCGCGACTTACGGCGCCGCGCGACCGTATTTTATTAAGGCGTGGTTTGCCGCGCGTTTTCCAATGTCTCGCTTGTGTTTGAACTCTTAATTTAATGGCTGCTCGTTTAATTGGAATCCGGCGGCGGCGGCAGGCGCTCTGCACGTAGGCTTGCGTCGCCTCCGCCACTGTCAGACGACCCGCCGTCATCTCCACTGCCATGCACTCAGCCCAGAGCTCTGAAGGTGTCACCGTTGCCTCTAGCCCGTTATCGGTATATCAGACATCTTGATTAACATCTTCTGAAGATTCTCCTGGGTTCGCTATCAGCTTCACAATCTTATGAAGCAATGCCATCTTCATCGAGTCGTTGCCAACTC
Organism: Teleogryllus occipitalis; assembly: GCA_011170035.1. NCBI lineage: Eukaryota > Metazoa > Arthropoda > Insecta > Orthoptera > Gryllidae > Teleogryllus > Teleogryllus occipitalis. The sequence continues at coordinate 314,506 of BLKR01000820.1, read as the reverse complement.
CCCACCACCACTTGCAAAATCCCATCCTCGCCTTCAACTGTACGACAATCGTTAGCAGGCCTGACTTCGTGTTTGTCCATCGTTTCCACCAATTTTATTTCTTCGTTAACACCATAGCCTCCAAACCAATCCTCTCTTTCCTTGAAGATTCGAATATTCGTTTTCGATTGCTTCAACTGTCCATCTCTCCAGCTATCCTTACCTCCCACCACATCCAACATTCCATCGCGAATGTCTTCAACTCATCGCTAGCAGATGTGAATACCTTCTTATTCACCGCATCCACCATTTCCCTCCATCTGCGCCACCGCAGCCTCCTCCACCTTCATCGCGGCCAACGCCTCCGCGTGTGTGTTTGTGTACTGGCCGCCGGTTGCTTCGGATTTATTCACCGTGCGCACGCGACGCCGGGTCCGCGCCGTCCCGCCATCGCGTCCCGGCATTCCTCCTCGCGACCGTTTGTTTAGATTCCTGGGCTTTGGAAGGCCGCCCCGCGCCTCGAGCGGACGTGACTGCGGATTCGAAATTTTCGTTGCTGGCGATGTTTGCTCGCTCCTGATGAGCGCCGCTGCCGCGGAGTGCTTCTTGGGGAAGGTAATGGGGCTCGTGGATGGCAGGAAAATGGACCTGCATGAAGTGAAGCGGCGTGCGACAAGAAAAGTGACACTTCTCAAAAGTTGTCGTTTTGTAGGAGAACGCTTTAATCTCTACGGATCCGTGTAAAGTCGCCTCAGATTATAGTGAACCTCTGAGACAAATATTTTTAGTGATTCAGTACATCTGATAATACAAAAAATATTATAATATAGTTTTTCAACTATGATTGAGTTTATTACTTCAGAGGTATAGTCAAATATCAGAACTCCTCTAATTCAAATGTTTAATATCTTTGGGCATTCTTCACACTATTCTACATTAGCACCGTGCATTCTTAGCACTCCTTTTAATGTCTCTTACACTGTTGCGGCACTTCCTCTATTTTTGTATCCTATTCTCCATGTACGTTTTTCTTCTCTTCTGAGGAAGTCCCCTTCATCACATTCACGATGTCTTAGCTTCATCCTATTTCATTAGATTTTAATTTGATGTTAGCTGAATTCGCGGGACTGCGAGAAAAAGATTTTAAGTCGTGTTAATTCACCATTGCCATTGATAAAAGTTGACCTTCTTTCTGATAATCTCCTAGTGCATATTTGTTATGTATGTGGTTCGGGACCAATGACTTCCCATCACTATAACCAAAAGTTCACTAGTATATTCAGCGATAACTACATTTCGTGGACAAATACAAAATGATATACTCTATGATCCTGCTGTCTTGTGCACTATCTTTATGAAATTTTTATTAGCGATAACAGGATAATGTTTCAAGAAACATTTACCGCAAAAATGACGATTTTGGAGATGAGTAACTTTTCTTGTGGGTTGACGATACATTGTTAGGAGAGTTCCGAATTCTTGAATTGTGTAAGATATTATTAGGGAAAGCTTAGGTATTGATACATTTTATTAAGTCATATCGTTTAAATGCGAAACATTTTTCAAAGTGAAAAATCTTGTTACACTATCTGAACTACCTTATCATCTTTGGCATTCAACAACCCTAACAACGAAGGTCCTCTGGTCTTCATCTTTGTATCTTTTCATAATTTTTGTTTCTCATAGTCGGCAGTTTTCTAAGTATTAATGTTTTTCCTCTGTTCTATGGTATAATATGAAATAACAACAAGAGGCAGAACACAATTTCCATACCATTATATGATGCAATATTATCGCCATTCTTAACTTTCATTATTTCATAATGGTTATAGTATAATTTCCACATCAGTAACTTCTGAATGAATAAGACATTTAAACAAAATATGCCGACCATTTTTACTGTAAAGTGTATATTATACAGGTTTTGTATATTACGCAGTTTTCATTCGAAAATTTCAATAATAAGTATTGATTCATTTTACCTATTGTATTAAAAAATAAACCAATTGTTGTAAACGATTGAAATTTTCTTTTCTTTTTCAGGTAAGTGTCAAGTGATTTTTACATCAAACCTGTCATAACTGGCACAACTCGGTAAGTAGACTTTCTGCCCATGAAATGATTGGATTTCAGCTATCAAATGTCTGATTCAGTGAGTCCCATAACTCATTTAAATACACTTTCGTGGGAATATCTTATCTCTCTGGGGCGAGTTATTTTCAATGACAAGCCGTTTTGCTACGGGGCACTGCGAAAATGGCAAAAGCCAACGTCAATAACTTTCAGCCATTCACTGATAGTTATGTAAGCTTTGACAGTCTCAAGAAGTGCACTTTCAGGACGCTCCGCAAGTTCCGATAGCATCTCGTTTATGAATCTTCGACCTACAAATGAGATGAAATGAACCGAAAGCCTATTACATTCTTCACAACGAGAATGCGCGGCATTGCAGACTAATAACCAAGGTATTTTTTGTTAATGATAATTCTAGGTTCGGTTCAGTTACAATCTTGTAGTTTTTACTAGATTACGAAATGCAAATAGTGTAGCTTCAATTGAACAGAGTAGGCCAGACATTCAAAGTGAATGAAACATATATGTCAGTTATGATTGTTTCTTTAAAACAAGTATCCTTCTGCTTTTTGTATTAACATGAAAAAGATACAAGTGAGTCTTCGCATTTTAAATTGTAGCTGATCCAAAGATAACATTATTCTGAGTTAATGAACCCTACAGATTAAATAGTTACAAATAGAACATTTTGTCATCACTACTATTAGATTAGTAAAACGAATATATTTAATTGGTTACTAGATAGGGGTAGTGATGACGTAATAAACATATTAGTCTTTGTTGTTTATTATTAAAAGATACTATTACGCATTAAGTTACAAGACGGTCACAAGAGGAGTCATTTTAAAACGAATTTATGCATAAAGAAACGAAAGAGCATGCTTTGAGGAACGGTCGTTCCCTACTTTGAGTAGCTGTACGGCACGTCCACACCCATTCCAACGGCCGCAGCCAAAGCCCCAACTCTTTGGAACGCGTTGCATCTGCGTTGCGTCCGCGCACCTCGGGCCACGGCGGCGGCGGCGGCGGCGGCGGCGACGGTCTCAACCGCGTTTCGAAAGCGGCGGCGCGGGGGCGCTGTCAAAGGCTTTCATGTCTTATCGGCCCCGCCCGCAGCACAGCGCCACGGTCGTTGCGGCGTCGCCGATTGGCCCCAGCCCCAGGCCCCGGGCCTGCTACCTTACAGGAGATACGGTTCGCTTCAAACGGAGCGGGAACGATTGGTCCCTTTTAAAAATAACGCGTGAAACACCTTTGACCCTTGACTGAGACACTTGAAACTATTTTGGCGATGCTCTTCGTCGCTTCTGGTTTTCGATATACTTGCTGTGTGTTGTTTCATTCGTTTTTATGTGTTTGGGAGAGTTCGATAAAAGCGACTCTCGCTTACAGAGGGTGTGGTTCTGGGTTCGCTTCAAAGAGAATTTTCGAATTTTAGAGCTGATTTCACACCATTCTAGGCGACAACCACGAAATGAATGATAGAAGCAAAGCAAATTGTTTGCCCATAGTGATGCTGTGATGACACCGAAGGCCTACTGCTGACTACAACTAGTCGGTATCTCGTGTCATTTACTGTGTTAAAATAATTTGAAATGAAGTATTCTTATTAAATCGTGTAAAGTTTAATGCAATTTTCCATTGCGTCCTATTATTCACAAATGAAATTAAATTACAATTCGAATCGTAATGCATATTAGCTAAAGTGCCTAGAGAAGTCATTTTAAAACTTTCCTTGTAACATAAAGTTGAAACTTCAAATAATAATTTTGAATTACTACTTAGGTCTACGTCAAGTTTACGTTAATGTGTTACTTTTGTTATTTGCTTTCCCGCTACGAAATCTGTACCAAACGCATGGCATGTATCCCTGTTCCATTCTGTGAAAACGTTCGTGCAGTGGACTGCGTCTTGATGGATATGTGGAATGAGGAAAAGGTGCAGGTTGCAGTTAAAAGAATAGCTAAGCAACGAGCAGCTTTCACAAGAAAGGTGTGCATTTGCATGCGACTACACGACAGAAGAACCCGTAAATATGTGCTTACAAAACACACAAGCATTGTTCAGGGAAAGCAATTTACCATTGAATTCAGTCTCGACGAAACCGAGAGCGTATGTCTTGTATACCGTTGCGCTTTGCGGACTTTCTAACATTTTTTAGAGCTATTACCCGCGTAAAAGTGTTTGAAGTGAAGTAATACAGCTAATTACATTAAAAAAATGTTTGTCTCAGAATGTGAGTCAATGAATTAATATTACATATTTCATTCAAATTACTAAGAAGTGTTATTTAACACTACGTAATGAAGGAGAAAGAAAATATAGTTGAAATGTGCACTGCAGAAATACCACAAGAAATTAAGAATGTTTGACTATGCCTGAGCGTCGTTCTCCGTTTGCATCTCAGAGCTTTCTCCGTTGAAACTTAATAAATCATTCTCTAACACAGATTCTAGAAAAGAAATACAAAAGGCGTGGCATAATAGGTGGTGTGAAGAATGCGCAATGCTAAGTAGTGTCGTGTACCGTCAGTCAGCACCTTCGCAGCGGCAACGTGGAAAAGCCGCGCGGGTTCACAGCCGCCAGCCCGCGCCCCGAAGGCGTTTTGTAAACTGCTCTTCCACTCCGCTGCCGTTGCCCCGCCCTGCTCGCGGAGGTGCGAACTGTTGTCCGGTGCCGCACGTCACGCATTAACTGTCGGCGTAAAGCACGCGTGAAGTATGTACACGGGACCATATCGCACATAATGCCCTCATGAATACGCATGGCGCGGCCGCGGCGAGACAAGGCTTTTATTGTCATCTGGCGCGGCGACGCGGGCGACAGGGCGCGGGCCCACAAAGCCACGAGGAAGCTACGGCGGACGCAGAGACAGCGACGGCAACCGAACTGGAGGAGAAGAATGGAAAAATAGACGATCTGAATCAGTGAAGGAGCTGGAGTAAGACATGGAATAAGAGCTAATGAGGGAGGCGGGGACTCTGCTGTTTTGAATGTTAAGTGGTATCAGATTTGTTCTCCAAGAAACAAGGGAACCGAGAAAGGAATGAGAATGTTGATCAGGAAGCTTTGTAACTGTAGGAGACCTGTGAGTTCAGTGGGTTGACACACTATTATAAAATCAAAGGGTCGTTTAATGTATTGCTGACATTAAGAAGTGGATTTCTTTGCGGCATGTCACCTACAAAACAGTGGAGAAAGTGCGCCGTGTGCTGAAGGCAGTGCGAGCAGCGGGCGCTGGGCGGGCGGCTGGCGACGGAGAGGAGCCGCCAGAGCTGAAGGCGGCGGCGGCGGCGACGGTGCTCGGCTGTCGCGAGCGCGGTGACGAACGACATGCCGGAAGCAAAGTCGCACCCCGACGTGCCCCACCGCCTCACATCACCCCGCCCCAGCCCGCACCGCCCCACACCACCTCTCACCACCATTCCGCACCTCTGCACCCCGGACTGCCCCAAAGAAACTGACACGCCCCCACGCCAACACACCGTCCCGCACTACCGCACACCTACACATCCCACACCTCTTCACATAGCTCCGCACCGTCTTAAACCACTCCACACCGCCTCAAAGCGACCCATCCCGTTCCGCGTGGCCCTTCACCATCCCACACCGTCCTGAACCACTCCACATCCTTCCACACGGCTCTACACCACCACAAACTACCCCATACTACTGCACACCGCCCCACTCTATCCTGCACGACCCTTCACCCTCCCACTCCGCATCACATCGCTCCGCAACCCCCTACACCACCCCACACCACCCAAAGCGGCCCACCCATCCCACGTGGCCATTGACCATTCGGAACCGTCCCACACAACCTTGCACCACCCCGCCCCGCCCCGCCGCCGCCGCCGCCGCCGCCGCCGCGTTCTTTCAAGTGAGGCATAACTTGAGCGAGAGAATTAATCTTGGCTGTGTCGCGGCCGTGGTCCCGCTGACGCGAGGCTGCGCAGGCGCGCAGGCCGTGACAGGCGCACGACTCGCGCGCGCGTTGGGGGCGTGGGCGCTCTTCACCTGCTGGGTGTCTCCGCGCGGGGGCGTTGGCGGCGGGTGGCCGGGCTTTCTTCATCAGACACGGAAGTATTACACCAAGGCAAGTGCTGGGAGCTGTAGAGAGGAGGGCGTGCGAGAAGTTCCTTCGCAAAAGGGTTCAAATTATCCTCCTAATGGCATCTAAAAAGACACACGTGGAACGTTTTTATCAGAAAATCACTGTATGCGAATCATATTTTTCGATTTTTGCTTATCTATTTGTGACTGCGCATTACATTTGTAACTTGACATCTTTATGAAGCTATTAAATAATGAAAGAGTGCAGAAGTGATAAGGATTATATTCAAGAATATTTTCCGCAGAATAATCAAGTAAAAGTTATAAAAATATAGTTGCCGCGAATACGGGTTCATAGTAATTTACACAGACTCAGAATGTTTCACACAATTGATCGAACAGCTCTCTTTAAAAATAAAGCTTGCTCGGAGCTGGCAAAACATGAAGACAAAAGTTTTCTATAATGACAGGGACACCATTGTATCCGTTAATCTTGCAGTAAGTGAAAAAGAAACCATTGAAGCAGATGACCTCAAATTCACAACAAGAAATGTATTATTCTAAAAAGAGTACTTGCTTTCTCCATGGCTTCTTGTTTACGGATGTGCCGAGTTCTGAACGACGAAACCTAAGTTCCAATGAATAAAACCAGTTTCATATGGATTGATTACTCACGGGCGTCATCCCGTTTTCCAACCCCTGGAAGTGAAAGAGCAGCGACGTGGTCTTTGTGTCGCAGCGCGGCGTGGATGTGGATGTGGATGTGGATGCGGGTGAGCGGCGGCTGGATGACGCCAACGCGGAGAGGTCGGGCGCATGACCTTCGCGACAGCGCTGCGCCGCGCCGCCGGCCGATAGCCGGCTGCCCCGCCGCCCCCGCCCGCGCCCTCGCCCCCGTCGATTACGTGTCTGCGCGACGCGAGCGAAGGCCAACCGATCGCGACGCCGCGGGCCACGGCGACGGAGGACGCCGCTGATGCAGAATTCGACAGGTTTTGGACACCCTGCGAAAGGCCTTGCTGAGTCCCCATACCTTACGTAACCATTTCAATACCGACTGCCAGAGATTATTGAGCTAAAAATATCAAGATAAACTGCAGGACAGGAAATGGTAATCCGTTACGAAAAATTCGTAGCGTTATTAACATTCAACACAAACTAAATGATTAAATAATTATTTTATTCATATTTCTTGGTAGTGGTAATTGAACGAGGTAAACATTATGACGATCACATCCTTCTCTAACGAATTTCCCCATCGAAGAAAGAAGTACTTTTACGAGCGATATATTGAAAATAAAAAGAGACTAGACAAGCCTGTTGTATTTATTGCAGCTTATGATTAGACCAACAACAAAAAGTTTAATCATACTCTAAGAAATCTATTAATGTTCTATATCCATTTGATAAGAATAACTGTGATTCACAGTTATTTATGGTTTCTATAACGCCCCGGAGAATAAATATTTAACACCACCTAACTTCTTTTACACGACTGGTTTCTCCGCAACCGCGGGTGTTGCGGTGTATTGGAATCAGCGGCGAACGCGGAGGATGGGTTCCCTCGACCGCTGTCGTTGTACTCGCAGGCGCCCGCCACCACAGTCATCGCCGCCGCCGCCGGCGCGGGGTTCGATCGGCGGCCTGGCCGCCGCGCGCCCCGTCGGCGCCCGAGATTCGGTTTTTCATCAGGAGCTAACCCACATCCACGTAATTGCGCTGCGGGACGCGTATGGCTATCGGCCGGCTATCGGAGAATTTCTTTGAAACGACTGCCCCAGCCAGTTACTCTCCCAGAGAAGCCAAAGGCGCCACTCGTCCAACATCTCTGCCATTTTGCCTTCTACACCGCCCGGCAACTCCTCACCGCAAAGCGGCGCAGCGACTGCGATAAACGACTTGTAATTGACGTGGCAGCTGCAACCGCTCTGCTTTGCTAAAGGCGTGGCTATGGTGGACGTGGTGTTTCTCAGTGCTACAATTTGATATGATTACAAGTGTTCTCCATCGATTACGTCAGAATATGATCATCTTCCACTTAGAAATGTGGTTCTAAATTATCATCTTGCGTAGTAATACACGGAAATTGCATTCTTCATAAATCGCGAGGCCTATCGACCTCCAACAAATGAGTATAAATGATAGACGCCATTAAGCCTACTGGTGATACGTGGAGCCACCATCTCCACAGTTTGGATGTGTCAAGGTTAGTTTCTGAAAATTGATTACAATTACAATAAACAAAGCAAGAGTGATTCCGTAAGTCTCTTAACGGTCTTGTGAAGAATACAACACACGAATCAATGAAGAAGATACTTGAAAATCTAAGTACCATAATGAACGTCAATTTAAACACGCATGTTTCGAGGTGTACCAGTATTGCAGAGATGGAGGAAATGATTTAGCGAAAAAATATAACATTGATTTGTTGTAAATATTGGGAAAGATATTTTACACTAAAACTGCATACATTGTATGAAATTAGACACACTGAATTTCTCTAAAGTATGTACATTCACATCTCGTAAAATATTAGTCAATAAATGAACTAAATTTTTTAAAAAGCGTTTTGTTAGAAAGCATTCAAAAATTCTACCTGGTCAATTATTTTTTTCGAACTGTAAAACCATTTCCGCAAATAACATGTTTCATTGGAGAAGATAATAAATGTATCAGTCACACAAGGTATGACAGAAATGTTGGACGTCGTATTTATTTAACGTAGCCGACCTAGTAAAAACCCATAGGCTGACGACTGTGGTGGCAACCCTTTTGCGCGGAATAAAAAGTTGTATGCTTGTGTCCTATTAAGGGAAGAATGTTTTCACCTTGTGATTTTGGAAGGCTCGTCTAAATCACAACATATACCTTAATGCCATTCATATCACATTCCTTCAATCTTAATTGCATGTACATGAAACAAAACATTTAACCGGCTCAAGGTCATTTTCAAGATCTCTCGGCTATTCACTCCGAACCGTCCGTCTTTTCGCCTTCTCTGCGCACTAGAAACAAACGTGCAACTTTCGTGTCTGCGTATTGGGAGGAAAACACGGGATTGTTGCCGCGCAGTATAGCCGGGAGAGAGGTTAAGAGACACGCCTAAATAAATTCAAACTAAAAGCATAAAACCTGAAATCTGACAAATTACGATACCTACAGCAACAACAACAACAACAAAAACAACAACAACAACAATAATAATAATAATAATAATAATAATAATAATAATAATAATAATAATAATAATAATAATAATAATGTATACAGTGCATTTCACCACCTAAGACTGGCTTTGGACTCTCTCGGTAGCTCAAGTAGTCAGAGCATCTGAACGCACACATGCGGATTCGATTCCCTGATGGAGCAGTCACTCCCTTTCACAGTGAAAACACAATTTACAACAATAATATGAAGGACAATATTGATAATAACGCGACGTCGAGGCGAGCCCCAGCGAGTAGCCGCCAGTCTCCTCGGCGGCGCGGCGTGTCGAGATGATGGGCCGTCGAGGCCGCTCGCACGGGCGGCGGCGGCGGCGGCGTCTCATTAAAAGTCCGGGCCGCCGGTCGGCGGGGCGCCGCGCCGCGCCGCGACGCGCGCGGGCAAAAAAGGAAAACAAAGGGCGGCGGCGCAGGCGCTCGCCGGGAAACAGCCCCCCGCCGCGCGAGGGCAGCGGCGGCGGCGGCGCTTGAAAGGCGAGGCTTTTGTTAATTCGCGAGACAGTCGGCTGAAAAATAGGGTGAGGAATGACTAAAAGTAAATCATTTTCCGGCGAGGTGAGCGAACGACGGGGCGCCGCTGGCGGCGGGGCGGGGGCGGTGAGGAGGGAGGGGGCGACTGGCTGCGATGGCTCAGTGCAACAACAATGTTTCCAATGCGATCCGTCTGGCCTGGTTCGAGTCCCGACGGCAGCGGATTTCAGACACTAGCAGTGTTGCTGGGTCGATGCGGCCGCTTTCTGGAGAAGAAGTTTAGTGGGCGGTTGCTCTGGTCGTAGTTTTCTGTTCTGTAACAGGCGAATACCGGAGCAATACCTTAACAATCGGATCGTGTCAAGATACTTCTCTATCCACATCCTATCCTCTACCCTTACGCACATATTCAACTCCCCCGCACGCACACACACAAACATACACACTTAAAATGTACTATCCTACCACACATGCAAGGAGACCAGGGCTTGTCCGAGCTGGAGAGGTGTCCGGCTGAAGGAGGTAGTTGAAGTGGTATACTCCAGCAAATCGACGTGCAAGTCGGGACCGGATCTCACCATTTAGCCGGAGAGGATCACCGCAATCTCCCGAGATATAACAAGCACTACACTCCCGGCCAGTCGGAAGCATGAACTACACAGTGAATACCTCGGGCGAATGCCCCCGTCTTTCTCCCGGTGTCGTAGCCCCTCCGCTTTCCGCCTCGGGCGTAAGGGCCGCCCCGCGCCGCCCCGCGCCGCCCCGCGCCGCCCCGCGCCGCCCCGCGCCGCCCCGCGCCGCCCCGCGCCGCCCCGCGCCGCCCCGCGCCGCCCCGCGCCGCCCCGCGCCGCCCCGCGCCGCCCCGCGCCGCCCCGCGCCGCCCGCCACGCCACGGGCATCGGTGGCTCCGCGCCCGCGCGCGCGAAATGCCAGCAGCGGCGCGTGGGTGCGGCGGGGCCCTGCCCTGCCTGGCTGCGAAGCGAGTGCGGCGAGCGGCTCGAGGTGTGCGGGCGCTGCGGGCGGGGAGGAGGGTCAACGCCGCCGGCGCGCTGGGGGACGTAGCTCAGTGCGCCAACTGATTCCACTGCAGGGCCTCTGACCGGGAAGTCCTAGGTTCCCACTCCCCACGGCGGCAGGATTTTCGACACTAGCTTCTCAGCTAGCTCGAATTCAGACGCTGTCTCGAGGAGAATTCTCTGATCGGTATTTTCCCGTGGTTTCTCCGACCTAACACCAGGCGAAACCCTAACAAACGGGCCACGAACCGCGCGCGATCTTTCCTTTCTCTTCTTGATCCTATTCTCACCCCTTAATTACACACACTTACACTAACATGCACTACACACGCGTAACACACTACCACACAAACCGGGAGACCGGTCGGGAACTTAGCGCTTGTCCCGGCTGGGGTGATGTCCTGCTGGTGGGAGATATCTGGTTGAGGGAAACCCCGCTTGCCGACGGTAGGTCGACGCCAGATCTCGCCACCCTGGGAGGGAAGATCACCGCCACCTCTCGAGGAGAAAAACATACACTACACTTACGGGACTAATGGTCTCAGTAGTTGACGTGCACGGAATCACAAATAACCAACCAACCGGCGGTACATGTACAGAGGCACCAACTATTGTCTATCTGAAAGTGTAATTGCGCATTGGGAAAAGCAATTTGACGTATTGAAGCGATGAAAATGTTGTGCAAAGGGCTACTTTTGCGATTAAAAATATTACTTACATCACTTATTGAAGTCCCCACAGAAATATTTATCTTTGCACGGACGCATATCACGTGCGTTCAAAGTATCACGGACGCATATCACGTGCGTATCAAGTACTACGTCCAAATTGAACATTACGAAACTATAATAATTTAAAATCATGAAAAATACAGGGGTAAAACCTATTACTTCAACTTTTAGATGGTTTTATCGAAAAATAATGCAGTGTTATTAGGTGGGAGGTGCAGATTACAAAACGTTCATGAACTATTTAAAGATTGAATAAAAGAACTTGCTAAATTGGAATGAGGAACAGCAGAGACAAACGAGCGAAATTATTTGATAACGCCGAGTGAAAAGTTTGGGTTGGCACTGCGAGAACCGCAGCGTGATGGCGGGGGTGGGGGCGGGGGCGGGGGCGGAGCGGAGGGGCGGCGCCGCGCCCCTTCGTGACGGCTGCGAGTTCTTCTGCTGTCCGGAGGCAGTCACAACCCCATGATGCTATCTCCCTTCTTCTTTCGCGCGCGCTAAATATAGGCCGACCAATTACAGGTCTCGCGCGCCTCTATATTTCACGTGTTGACACATTTTTATCAGACGTCGGGAGGTGCGAGGCAGGCGCAACACACAGTGGGCGCATATAAATCTAGAGGGACAAGGGTGCTCTAGACAATGAAGAAATTTTTAATTTGAAAGTGTGCCGCAATGATTATTGTGATCATGCACATTTTAGTAATTATTGTCATGTTTATAGTTTAAAATAAACATTTATCTTATATACAACACTGATGCGTCAACATACTAGTCGCAAATTTGGAAAGGTAGTAGGGAGAAAGAGTAACAGGGATTACAACGAAGTATCTCACAGCAAAGATGTAAGCAGAAAATTAGAACTTCTGTGAAAGAGTAAGCCTTGCACTATTTTTATTCCAGTATTTAAAAAAATGAGTGAAGGATCACAGGAAAATGTCCTTTAGCAAGGTCTTACTTCCACAGTACCATGTTGTACGTACAAGTTGCAATGCATGTTGTTTGCAGGCAGTCGTGACCACTCGTGCTCCGAGTGGAGCTTTCGGCGCGCGGGGGGGGGTGACAGCGTTCGCACGGAAGTGAGCCTTCGCGCGCTTGGCGCCGTGTCACTGAGCGCCACCGCGCCCCGCCCCGCCCCGCCCCGCCGCGCCGCGCCACACCCGGCCGCCGCCGCCGCGCCGCTTAGGGTGCTGCTGGTCGCGCCCAGCATGTGGGGGGCACTTATCGGCATGCGATCTGGCGGCGATAATTAGAAGCCGTCAGCAGGCCCGCCGCAGGGCGCTGACTGATGTCCACCGCCCCCCTGCGTTTTCATTACATTAGGGTGCCCTCCTGCGCGACCCCGCCCCCGGCGAGCGCGCGTCGCCTCCGCCCCCGCCGCCCCCGCCACCTCGGCCGCCCCCGCCGACCTCTGCCACCACCCCGCCGCCCCGCCCGCGCCGCTGACACCGCCACCGCCGCCGGCGCAGGCGCTGACCCCTTTAAGTGGGTAATTGCATAAGTTGGGAAACCGCTGGGTTAGAAGCGGCAATCTCCCCGGCGGATTCCGTGTCGGCGCGGCGTATTTGTTTGGCTGGGCCAATTTGTCGGCGCGGCGCGGCGGGAGAAAGCGGGCGGGCGGGCGCGTCGTCGGCGCGTCCAGAGCCCGGGGCGACCGCGCCGCCATGCGTCACGCCCTCCCCGCCCCCGCCCCCGCCCCCGCCCCCGCCCCCGCCCCACGCCCCCAGGGCCCTCGCCGCCCCGAGGGCGCAGGATGACGCAGTGGTCAATTGCGGCGACTTTCACATGTCCGCCCGCGGATGAGCAGATGGATGGTTGCGGTGCAGGAGGCATCGGGAAATAGATTAGGGTTACTTCACGTATTTATGAATGAACATTTAGCTAGTTGTGAGTAACAACTTGTTACATCACCTGAATGTGAATTGTGAGCTGGAGTAGCTTCTTTCATTGCTTCGATGCATTGGTAGGTACATTGCACCTATACTAATGAATGTATATTGCTTTTCCCATGTTTTAATTGACGTATTAGAAATTTAGTTATGACCTGTAATCTCCGAGTCTCCAACACTGTTGAATCATCATTGACCATTCTGGCATTATTGATTACCGAATACGAAAGTTTTCATTTTATTCGCTTTCTTTCTTGATTGCTAGTCTCAACCTATTTTCGGTGTGAGGCGTGTGTTAAGTAAAAAAGGTCTAAGGAAAATTCGAGAACGTTTTCTTTATCCCAAACACAGAAACAGTTACCGGCTGAGAAGGCCCTTATCTGTATACTTGAGAGTCCTCACCTCGGGGGCTCCCAGGCCGTTAAGCTGCCCGTAATCCGGTTCTGACACTGAGCTTGGGCGCCTTCCGCAGCGCGACGCGGCGCCTGGCAGTCGTCCCGCGCGGCGCGAGTGGGAAAAACATTCGTCTCCGCTGGCTACACGACGTGTTCCATTCGTAAACGCAGCAGCCGGCGACGGCCGCGGGAGACCCAGGGGTGCCGCAGGGTATACCGAAGGCGGCAATATAGTCGCGCAGTAACCCGCCTCGGGGCTTCGTGACCGGAAACCGCGCTGCGAGCGGCTTGTCGCCCCGTGGTGACTGGACATCTTCCCACAGCGCGAGGTGGGACGCCGGGCGGGACGGGGCGGGGCGGGGCGGGGCGGGGCGGGGCGGGGCGCGGAGGCGACGGACGCCGCGACCGGCCGCAGGGACTCGCGGCCTACGCGCCGCGGACGCAGTAAACTGAGCTGGGTGACCCCTCCAGAAGAGATACTACACGAACGCGAATGTGCTTAGTTCAGGCGCGGCAGGCTACTGCAGACCGTGACTACTATACACTTTTCCTTATTTCACTACATGAGGTGCGGCCCGCACCCGGGATTTTTCTCGGGGTGGGGGAGAACTACTGGTATCGTGTCCAGCCGACTTGATGTTTTATTATAAATAATTTTTCATTTGTAATGAATATAAATGGTATTTGTATTTGTTAACTTACCGTTAATATTTGTAACGTAAGCAATTTAAAGATTGAATGACTTTCTTTAGCATAGAAAATTAGTGAAAGCTATTTTTTTATACGTATAATTGGTTTCTTGAGGGGGGGGCTGAATCCCCATTAGACTGCCCCTTGGGTGCACTCACTGAACATGTACTACATCATCTACTGAATTTTCCTGTCTTGGATCCTGTCAGTATCTCGTAGCACGAGCAATCGTGAGACTTCTTTACGGAAAATGACATTACTGACTGGGAAGAACATGTTCAAGAACTCCTGGAAGCACTATTGTGGTTCATGGCACATTAAATCTGTTATCAACTTTGAGTTCAAGATAGTTTTATTAGTAGAGCCTACGTAATGCTGAAATTAAATTCTAAGAAAAATGAGATCATAATGAATTCAACACGCAGATACATAATATAATGTCTTATTTTCCTGCAATTACTTCTCAGATTGCAGATAAAAGGTTTAGGTGAAGCAAAACAGGAAATAATGAGAGAAATTAGCTATAAATTTCAAATAAAAAAATTATGTGCGTAACAATTTACTGATAATTTAAATATTGAGGAGTAATAAATAGACCTCGGATTGTAGGACAAATGCCTATTTAGTTCCTTTAAGAGGTCGTGGAAAATAATTGCAGATGTTAACGAATCACGAACAAAATATATCAACTGAAATCATCTAATAGAGCCTAAAATGTCCTAAAAGGGCGGTTGATGCCTATTTTATTCTTTTTTGCCTGACACAAATAATTCTGAAAAATTATCATATTTTAATAACATATTTTTCTTTCTCCCCTTACTTCATAAGATGAGGAAATATTGTAATTGTGCGAAAGAAAACAGCGAATTGCTAAAACAAAAATGTTTCACGCACCCTTCCGATCAGCACGCACTTCTTACGCAACTGCATCCTTTCCCAGTGTGGCTGCGCTGTTGGCAGGTTGAGAATGAAAAGCGTGAAAGAATGAATATAATAAAAAAAAATTAAAGTGAATAAAATATTACGCCTGTAGTCACTCTTATAAATTTAAAAATACTTGACTTTCCTGAAAAATACGAGATGCCTCATTTAATCGTTTTTGATGGACTTTTGATGCCTGAAATATAACTTTTGATGTCTAATATTTTTAAATACCTTGTTTAATCATTTTGTAACCTACTTGTAGTGTCTAAATCTTCACTTTTCATGCCTAATAGTGCTTAATTTCATATTTTTGTTACCTATTATATGTGCTTAAATCAACTTTTTTGTGCCTAAAATTCCGAGGTCTAGTAATAACACTTCTAGTGCATAGATATACAACTTTTTTGTGAGCGTTCTACCCAAAGCAGTCGTATTGAATCATAATGCGAGAGGAAATAGTTTAGGTATGAAACACCTTTTCGCAGTCTTCCGTGCGTTACCACCGCTCTGTGTATTTTGGATACGTTAGAACGCTATGGTTTCAGAACTTAAAAGCAACGTCAGTCGTTATGACAAACGTCACGTCAGAGGAGAGACGTTCAGTGCGTGGGTACGGTAAATGCTGCGGCAGAGCGGCGCTGGTGTCCGAGTGCTCTGTCCAGTCTCCTTTCCAGCCCGTCCCCCCCCCCAGTCACCTCTTCGCCCGCGCCAGGCGATAACCGCTCAGGATGTTTGCGCCGGGGCGCCCGCGGGGCAGAATGAAAAGCCATTGTTCCGGTAAATGGCCGCCTCACAGATCGCAGTTGTTTGTTTGGTGGCGCGGGCGGGGCGGGGGCGGGGCGGGGCGGGGCGCGGGGCGGATTTCGCAATCGAGGCTCCTCCGCTGCGGGTGGATCGTGCGAAGGGACGCTGGGCGTCGCGACGCCTGGGCCGCTCGCGGCGAGGCCGATCGTGACCGGGCGCCTCGCCGGATGCCGCCGCCGCCGCCGCCGCCGCCTCCGAGGAGGATCGAGTGGATCGTAAACAAACTCGGGTTCGGTCCCCGAAGAGCCTGTGAGTGGCAGCAGAGCACACAGCGGGGCGGCAGGCGGAGCGGATGTCACGTCTGCTTCGGAAACCAGGAATTCCGAGAAAAATAAACCATTCCGTTCGCCGCGTCCCGCGTGTCGCGGCGTTACACACAGCATCCCCTTGTCGCCCCGAGAAGAGCGTGTCTCTACACGCGACAGCGAGTTGCCGATCGATGGAGAGGCACAACGAGGGAGGAGACAGAGAGCGTCAAGGTGATCGTCACGTTCGGCTTGAGGTGTTTATATTTTGCTCGCACAAGAGGAATCTGTATATACTTGAAAATTATGTAATACTTCATTGTTATTTCTTACTACCAATGCAAATGCAAATACTTTAAAAAATGTATAATTTGATTCTAATTTATGTGATTAACACAAATTAATTGTCAGAGTAATTACTCACAAACATGATAATGAAGATAATGGTTGTTTGATTAATTGTAAATAATAATAATTATATACCTAGATATTCCTCAAAATGGAATAGGCAGACTTCGTTGTTGTGCACTAGAAATTCTTTCCAAATATAATGAAATTCGGAACAAAAGTAATATCTTTTTTGCATCGTAATAGGCGAGTTAAAATCGACGCCGCTTTTTATAAACCCCACTGACTTCACGGCAACGGGAACGGACTTGCGCTCTCCGAGATCGGTGAGCGCGTATCGCGTCCTCGCGCAGAATCCGCTCGGTCACGGGACGGCGCGCAGGCGACGCTGGCGCAGGCGCGCGCATTTGTCTTCCGCTATCTGCCATCGAGGCCTTGCGCAATTGCGCGCCATTAATCGGCGACGGCCGCGCCCCGCACCTCCAGAACGCACGTCGCACGCCTTCCAGCCGACGACGTCGCCCCGCTGCCGCATTGTTCGTCGAGCGGCGCTGTCGCAAGGCGCCCCGCCGCCCCCGCCGCCCCCGCCGCCCCCGCCGCCCCCGCCGCCCCCGCCGCCCCCGCCGCCCCCGCCGCCCCCCCCGCCGCCCGCCGCCCGCCGCCCCCGCCGCCCCCGCCGCCCCCGCCGCCCGCCGCCCCGCCGCCTCCCCGCCGCCGCCCCTCCGCCGCCCCCGCCGCCCCCCCCGCCGCCCCGCCGCCGCCGCCCCGCCGCCCCGCCGCCCCACCGCCCCGCCGCCCCGCCGCCCCGCCGCCCCCGCCCCGCCCCCGCCGCCCCGCCCCCGCCGCCCCGCCGCCCCCGCCCCGCCGCCCGCCGCCGCCGCCAGCCCGCCGGCCCGTCGCCCCGCCGACCTGCCACCCCTGCCGCCTCGCTACCCCCGCCGCCACGCCGCCCCCGCCGCCTCCGCCGGACCGCCGCCCCCGCCGCCCTGCCGCCTCGCCCGCCCCCGCCAGCCCGCCGGCCCCGCCCCCCCTGCCGCCCTGCCGCCTCGCCGCCCCGCCGCCCTGCCGCCTCGCCGCCCGCCGCCCCCGCCGCCCCCGCCGCCCCCGCCGCCCCGCCGCCCCCGCCGCCCCGCCGCCCCCGCCGCCCCCGCCGCGGGGCGCGCGGGGACACCCGCGGCTGCACGCCGTGCGCTGGCGTCGTAGATAGGCGCGCTTGCGCCGAATATCTAGATGCAGATATCCCCTCGCGCCACCTGGAAGCTTCTCCGGCAATTTGACAGTGTTGGCTTACCTGAGAGAGCCGGTAATACTTCCCGTGGAATACGTACTCGTTTGCTATCACTTGGTAGATTGTGGCTCCCCCACACGGAATTCCTAATTCGATTCACGCGAATACAGCTTTGATAGTAATCTCCAACGCCGTATAAGGAGATCTCCGTCATTAATGTTGCCGTCGTCATACATTACTAACTCAGTGTGTCATTGCATAACAAAGAAGTAAAGAAGTGAGAATGTTCATTGGTTCAAATGAAAACATACACACCTTGGTGTAACGTAAAACAAACTAGTACCTAAATTTAAAATTCCTTAGACGAGATTTGTCACGAGCAGGTAATGAAGCGTTAAACTGATCGCATACCAACTGACGGTAATGTAGTACTTCACTAGGAAACAGTTTAAATAGAAACATCACGATTTATTGCAAAGAAAAAGTAGCATACACTTTCCGCACAATGAAAAATAGTTTCCTATAAATCAGTATGACGATGAAATAAGAATAGCAATCACCACAGCGCTCCTGAATTATTCGTAGCTGATGCGAGCTACGCAGAGCAAATTTGTAGCACTTTCCATTTCATCACTATACATTTACAGCTCTCATGTTTGTCCCTCTACGCGTCCATACAATATTTTGTATCCACATTCTGATTCACGCTCCCAAAGCTCCATCAACTGGGAGCTAATCCTGCGTAGAAAAATGGCGCGATCGCCGGTTCACTAGCTTGAAAGCATTGCCAACAAATGCGCTATAATACGAGCATTTCTGGATTAATACGTCCAAAACAGAAGATCGTAAGCAAATTTAACACTGAAATTAACGATTTGTTTGCACCCCTAATGCGGCTACTAGCACTCCATGGCAAATCCATTTTTTACATCCCTCGCCGGCTAATAAAAAACTACCTTTTAAACGTACTCTATTTCATAACTGCTTAATATTAAATAAGCGCCGCGTTAACGCAAACGAAAACAGCCGCTGCCCGCAACGTATGCAAATGCAGTGGCGGCGCTGGTGGTGCAGGTGGTGGTGGTGGTGGTGGTGGCGGTCGGTGTCAGAGGCGACGCCGGGCTGCGGGGAGCTGGTCAGTCGGTAGAGGCGGGGGCAGGTCGGGGTAGACGGTGTCGGTCGCCGCAAAGGGATGGGCCAGTCTGTGTTTATGGTGATGACGGGGCACCCAGAACATAGAGCATGTGGCAACGGCAGCAGGCGGACCAGGATTGGAGGGGAGGGGGATCAGTGAAGGAGAGAATAGCAAGGAGAGACGTACAACAGAAACATTTGGAGAGGACAGCGATATAGATAATGCGACAAGCCGGGCGGACTAGTTAAAAGAAGACAACGTATACGTGTCCAATCTTGGTAGAAGGCTGAGAGTCGTGGAAGGGGAGCAGCGGTGGGTGTTTCTAGCGGCACGTCACCAGCACGTCAGGCAAAATCGGGAAACGGAGAGAAATGCGGGAAGCAACAGCGAGAGAGGGGGGGGGGCAGTGGCTGTGGCGGTCAGGGGCGGAGCGACGACCCGCCCCGTCGGTTAGCCGCGGACGAACGCGGACCCTGTCTGGAACGAGGCCGTCGCAGCCCGCGCTGGTGTACTCCCACTTTCATAAGCGGCCAACTGGTTTGTGATTTACGCTACGCCGAACCGCGCTGTTCAATTTACATAACATGAGCGCGCGGGAGAAGCCGAACGCTCGTTGCCGCCGCTCGCGTCCCGCGCTGCCGCCGCCGCCTCCTCTTCCGCCGCCGCCGCCGCCGCCGCCGCCGCCGCCGCCGCCGCGGAGGATTCTTACTGCCGCGAGTTCCCCCAGTTCCTGTAGCCCCGCGCGCGCTGATATACGCGTCCCCCGACGTCTCGTGTTCCACACGATCATTTTCCGAACATTATTCATGCTTAAACGAAGGATTTCATAACAGCGCAACGGAAGCAAAAAGTCAACCGCGAGCGCGGCCTTATTTATACGACGGGGCTAATCAGGATATAGGGGCGACACCGGCCGGCGCTGCGCCTCGATCAGATCGATCGCCTTTTGTTGCCTTGCGCGGCGGCCTCCTGCGAAAGCCTAGCGAGAGTGCAGGGCAGCGGCGGTTGGGTTGGGGCACATCTTCATCAGGAATAAATTGAGTACGACAATTGTAAACTGCTCGGCATATCGCGTTGTGGCACCGCAGTTAGTTTGCACCAGAACATTGCCTTCAATGTTCACGGGAATTTTGGTTTTTAGAAGCTGTAAAAAAAGTTTTTATTTATTGTTACGTGTCTTTGATTGAACAGCGTATTTTCCACTAATCCGAGACATGTATGGCTTAACATTTCATGGTTTTGATTAACTCCGGTATAATGCCTTCGGAAAAGAAGCTAGAAGTGTACTACTGACATGTAGCTAAAAGAGTGTGATAGACTTCGAATAGTTTTGTTTTGTATATTTGTGAAGACGTTGGTGAGAGATATGATAACTTTGATAGAATGTGTGTACTTTGTTTTGTTTTCTATATTTGTGATGTGATGTACATTGCATATTTGTGAGAGAATTTAACACTCTAAAGTGAATATGTAGAAATGAGAAAATAACAGTACCATACCTAAGTATTTCCAGAGTACATTATAGTTACATTCACAACTCATGTTACATCAATTAGCGTGACTGGTAGATACGTAATATTAGAGTTTGTCGGCATTTTCGGTAGATGCATAAGTGAAAGATATCGGATTTGACTATATTATTATTATTATTATTATTATTATTATTATTATTATTATTATTGTTGTTGTTGTTGTTGTTGTTGTTGTTATTATTATTATAGCAAATAAACAGAATTTTGCATCGTGTTAAAAATTGGACAAAATAGTTCCAACCGTTTTTGTATCACAACATACTATAATTTTTGTATGCATTCGAAAAAGTAAATATTGAAAACTGAAGAAGTGAATGTCATATTCATGTTCATTCTTGCCAGTTACAAATTCCTGCAGAGAGGTTGCATTCCCTCGCTTGATCACGATCAGCAGGTACAACATACGGACACAATGCCGTCATTGTGAAACAGTCATCTTATGAGAAAGTAAAGGCCGCGATTCCGCGCATAGTCGCGGGGCGGACATTTGTATAGAACACGAAGCGCGGGGCTATGAAATAATTAGTACGGATTCAGCCCTTACATCACTTGCTCACAATGGTTGTTCCCGGATGACTTCAAAAAATGGCTTTGCTAATGAAGGTGGACGGAGGCCTTCCGCGGCGCCCCCACCTGGCGCGGAAAGCTGCGCTGCCGGAGGTCACGTGGTGGAGGCAGCGGTGGCGTGAATGGAGCCACGCATGGAAACAAGCACGGGAGGTAATGAGCTCAGCGGCGAAACGTGTCTTCCGATGAAACATTACTTTTGTACAATATTTAGATTCAAATAAAAGTATTGTTCCTTGAATTAGTGACAAACAGAAATGTTATATTTTGTCCAAACAAGCCATTATTATTCTGTTTTCTTTGTATTTCGATATTTGATATGTTCTTTAGAAGGTTCATAACGTTCTTTTGTATTGAGTTATTTTTTTAAAAATATTATCTGGGAGAATAGTGAATCTAAGACTAGAAACATGGAGATTGTTTGTAGAAAGTAGGCCAAGTATAATCCTATTAGCTACAACACAAACGGAACGGTAAAACAATTAAAAAGTAACAGTAAACGATATTCATTATGAGAATCGTTCTAATATATATTTATAATTCCGACCGTTGGGTTTGCTAGTATGTTTGAATATTTTCTGTGGACCAATGTCCTGAATATAAAGAAGAAAAGCAAATACTTATGTACTACCTCACTCCTGTTCATAAAGAACACGACAAACATCGCAATATTAGGGGCAAATGTGTCAACGCAATTTTGGCAACGTTTGTTGGTTTTGCTTCGGTCGCAGGCAGTCGTTGCCGAGGCGCTCACCGAGGGCCTCTTCCCAGGGCGCTGGGGGGGGGGGGGGCGCCCGCGAAGAGGCCGAGGCCGAGGCCCGGCGCGCATGCCCGCTCGCACTTAGGCGGGCGGCTGAAATCGCGGCGCGGCCATCGTGTTTCTTCCTTGTAAACAGCGTTGCGTGCGTCGTCTGGGAGCGGCGCCCGGCGGAGGTTTTACAAGCGGCGGCGGCGGCGGGAAGACGCGGGCTTAATCTGATCACACGTTTATGAATACCCCGGGCGGGCGCGACACGGCAGCGGCGCACGCACGGCGGCCCGGCGCCGCGACGCCGCCGACGCCCCCGCGAGGTGCCGTGATTTGTGCGCCCTCGCGAGGACAATGCCGCTGCCAAATCCCGCGCTTCCGCCGCGTAACCGACCGCCGCCGCCGCCGCCGAGCGCCTCGCGGGCGATGGCTATCGCGCCGACAAATCATGTCACAACAGACGGTATCGCACCGTTTCCGGTTATGCCGCCTGTTTGCTCTATGCAAATCAGCGCCGCCCCGATCCGCCCGCGCCCATTTGTCGGCGCTCCGCCGCATCCGCCCGCGCGCGAATCGCCGTCTTACTGCGCGGCCCACGCCGCGCCTGGCGGGCAGCTGCCCTCTCTGTTCGACGCAAAGCACTTCACATTGCACATGTTTCTGGAGCGGTGTTTCCGAGGATATAATAGTCGTTTTAAAAACGCGGAACTCTTTTTTTAAAAGTTATAATCACCGTGTTTTGTGTAGCTGTAAACAAACAAACCAAAAAAAAAGTCAAATAAATGAAAATTTACCAAATTCTCTGTAGATTGGAAACACTTTTATAACAGGCACTGTTAAATGCATTAATAGTTTCATTTTATACCGGAGTGTACTATCTTCAATTATTGAATGAACTACGTATTATTAAAAGCTTTCCCGGTCGATTATGTTTCCATTTGAGTTAAAAGTTCGCATATTTTAAAGAGAGTTCGCAGGAAATTTCGAAATATGTATCTTTAAATAGAGATTGAAATTCGCTTCAATTAGCTTTAGTTTATTTTTCAGATTCACTAACTTAAAACCTCAAACATGACCGTAAAAATAATGTTCTACCATCTCAAAGAACACCTGGAGAAATCCCTTTGGCGAAGAAAAATGACTCACAACGTTTCACCTCGCAAGGTGATGATTCTTCGCCGGTCGATCACGCGAGTGACGTCATCCCAGTGGGGCCTGTCGGAGCGCCCGCTGTGGCCGGCGCTCGCCCAGCCAACCGCGCACCGCCTCGTCGTCGGCAGCGCGTACAAATTGGCGCGCGGCGCGTGAATAAATCTCCGGCGCGCCACCGCCGCCGCCGCAGTTCCTCTGGGAGGCCGCCGCCCTGCGCCCGCCCGCACGCATAGGTTATGGGCCCGCGTTTTTGCACAATAGCGTCCATTTGTCCGGTCGTCGCCTCCGCGGCTGCCGCCTGTGCCACCGCCGCCGATTCCCGCGGCGCGATAAACGCCGCTTCGTTTAATTGCGGCCGCGTGGCAGAGAAAGAGCAGCGAAGGAAGAGATCCGGGGGCGGCTTTCAGAGACACTGCGGCTGAAATGCGCATTCGTGAAGATATGAAACGTACAGTAGAAATCCTCTGGGAATACAGTAAGTAAAAGGATGGAAACGGAAAGATGAGATAAGAATCGTAACAAGTACTGATTCACTTCAAATGAGTGGTAGTGAGACGATCGAAAATAATCAATTAGCATAGAGCTGAGAAGACGGAGCAATATCATTGTCAGGAAAAGACAGTTTGGTGAAAAATGCACATTCATATCATTAAATTCCTTTTCCGCGGTCTAGGGGGCAATACTGACTGAGACGGCTCAGGGCAATGACTGTTGCAACTGCAGCATTCTGACCGGGAGGCTCTGGTGTTCGAGTCCCGACGGTGGGAACTAGCTTGAATTCGGCGACTTTCTGGAGGAGAATTCTACTTGTCGACCGCTCCGATCGGTAGTTTCCCGTTCAATGTCAGGCGAATGACGGAGCCTTACCTTACCAAACGCGCCACTGACCGAGAGCAATCTTATCTTTCTCATTCGCGTTTCCTCCTCTCCGCTTTTTCAGAAGTAGTGGGGAAATCAGTCGGGAGCTTAGAGCTTCTCCCGGGTGGGGCGGTGTCCCGCTCGAGGAGATACGTGCAGGCGATCTCATGTTCCTGTGGGCGAGGAACACCGCCACTTGCCAGGAAATAAATGCATTTCACTTACGCGATAAATGACCATAGCAATTGACCCACCCTGAAACAAAATATTCAATCATTAATCACTCAAATGTAGGCTTGTAATAGCTTACAGATTTTTGGCTAGCCAGAATAGTAATATTTGAATATTATATATAATAACGAGCAGCTATGTAAATAAATTATAAAGTACTGAATATAGCAATGAGTTACCAGGCATCAAGTAAGGAAATGTTGAGTCACTAATGCAACTGGAAATATCGATTTATCAATTTTATTGCGCGTGTATTTATAGAGAATTAAAGACTTTAAATAATAATATTGAATTTCAAAAAATCGTGATTGTTTAATTCTTGGAGCAAACAGTTTTTGTGCCCTAGCTTGCGCTGTTTGTCGATGGGACGTGACCGAGCGGCGCTACTGCTGGCAGCCTGAGGCGTGCCTCGGCAGGCGCTGGGCATCTCGGCGCGCTGTGGGATGGCGCTGGAGTTAATTTTAAGTCGGGGTGGCGGGCGGACGGGCGGGCGTCGCGCGACTGGCCAGTGTTTGGGACGCTTATCGCGCTATCGCCCACTTTGTCGCTGCTGCAGTGAATCACGTGGCGCGCCCTGGCACTGGCTGACCACGGAGCCGTCGTGCGCGGGATGCGGGCATCGTCGCCGTGGTCTGCGTGCCTAGGGGGTGGGGACAGGTACTTTCCAGGTATTAGGAAGATATTTCCAGAAGGAAGTAATAAATTATTTCTTGAGGAATTATTTATGAGAAAATAGGACGTCTTGTCTTTTCTTCTTCTTCTTCTTCTTCTTCTTCTTCTTCTTCTTCTTCTTCTGCTTCTATCTTGCTTCTTGCTTCTGACTAAGACCTGTTCCGGTCTCACCATCTCTTCCTCGGTCTTCCCACACTTCTTTTGCCATATGGGTCATATTCCATTGCTTGATTTGGAATCCTTTGCAATAATCGAACTGTATACAGAATTCGAATAGTAATTATATTGTTGAGCTCTTTAATAAGTATCGAATTGATATTAAGAGACATATTTGTTTATATTAACTTTCGATTAAATAATGTTAGATAATACAGAAGTGTTATTGGGGAAGGATGTTATTATAAATTATTGAAGTAAAATATAAATAAATAACAAATTGTAAATTCCCCTCCGCTTGTCCAGCCGGCATTCCCGTTTTGATCCGGGCCAGTGAGTACGAGGGTGGAGTGGGCGCTGCAGGGCCAGGGCTGCCGCTGGGAGCGGAAGGTCAGCGCCGGGCGGAGACAAACGTGGCGACATCGCCGTCGTCCGTCTCGGCCCCCCACGCCCTCGCTCTCGCCCTCGCCCTCGCCCTCGCCCTCGCCCTCGCCCTGGTCCCCACCCTCGCCCTCGCCCTCGCCCTCCCCCCGCCCTCGCCCACGCCCACGCCCACGCCCATGCCCACGCCCTCGCACGCCGCGCCGCTCTGGCCGGTTGAGTGCCGCGTTAGGGGTATAAACACCGTTTTCTACTCCCATTCTCCAATGCTGTCATTTGATGGCTGCAACCAGTTGCATAATGATACTCACTACGATACAGATTTCAATATGATACAGATTCTTGACTAATCACAGAGAAGTTTACAAGCCAAGTATTGACAGTTAATTAATCATTGAGAATAGTGCTAGTAAATGTTTCGTTCGATTGTGTAAATTAAAATTGCATTTGATATTAAATTATACTTGTCAGTTTTAATTTCTTTTATTATTAGTATTTTTTCGTGGAATATCATTTAAAAAATTGGATCGTAATTCATTTTGATCCTATTTGACTAGCGCAGTACTCTTTCGCAGGCGGACTAGTAACCACAGCCTCCTGCGGCAACATGCGAGAGTAGGGTAGGTATCTGTCTGCTAGGTGGCCTTGGCTGAATCCTGAATGTCAACTGTCACGAATCGATTCAATGTAAAAGTTTAACTTATGAAATTCGTAGAAAAGCACCGTATGTAATGACTATTAATACACTCGTGTGAAGTTTACGATACTCGCTCGTATGGTAATATCACACTCGTGTATTCAGACCCATCATTGCATCATCGTTTCGTAATGTTCTAATTTGCTGGTGTGTAAGACGCACCCATATTTTCAATATTTCATTCTTTAATGTTAAATTTGATACATGATTTTTATTTTTATGAAAAGAGTGGGAATTGTGACCTTGTAAAAGTAATTATCTTTTCTTTATATCCCGCCAGAAGTTTTTATATTTTTCTAGTACGCATGCACATTTCATAAATCTTCTAGACTTTAATGTTTACCCAACGCAATTTTCAGCATTCTTTCTTCCTACAATACTTTTCGCTTCTATAATAATCAATTTTGTAGAAATTCAAAGAACTGTTTTTCAGTGAATAAACTTGATTTTAGTAATGCTATATACTAAAAATTCAAACCGTTCAAAAGTTCCCATCCATTGTATAAGACGCATTCCGTTTTTTGACGAGTTTCTGAAAGAAAAAAGTGCGTCTTATACACCGGCAAATACGAATACGATACATATGCAGACTGTTCACTGGTTAGGGTTTCCAGTGGTTGCGACTCCAAGTCATTTTTAAAAAAAATTGTTTATTCGTTTATAATATGTCGGAATATGTTAATATTACATGTAGTATAAATTGAAAATCATTTAGTATAAATTCTAACACCAATGTTCATCACATGTACTCAGTATTTCACCATTACTGGGAGGCCGCATAATTTGGTCATGCTTAGGTCCCTTAACATAGTAATCTGGGCTGGTTAGCAATCATTTGGCATTCATTTCGCATCATTTGGCATTCATTTTGGTATTTTTGAATTCAAAGGCATGATATTACAATACAATTGTTTCGCAAATAATAATCGTATACTTATTTTGTCTCTAAGCATTGCAGATCAATAAGAAAGAAATGCAATGGTAAGCGTAATATCCAAATATATTTCCATATCATTGAGATAACGACAAAAATAGACTCCATTATTTTTAGTAGATGTAACAAGTACGATTCTCCCCCTTTCTCATTACTCGTGCAGATATAATCATTGATGTTCGTATGATCTACAAACGAAAGAGCTCATGAAAGGAACATCGGTATACAGATGCATGCAATTATATTTCCATTTATTTTTCAATTGAAAACGTTTGCTGTTATATGGAAGTCCACAACAAGGACTTTGCGAATAATTAGAAATAGTACGAACAATGTCGCGTTCACGCTTGTTAGAATCAGACGCACGGATCTTGTTTGCATAGATGCTAATCATAGGTCGGTAAGAACAGTGGGTACAATAGCGTTGCGCTATATTTCATAATCTACGCGGACATTCCCCCAGCATCGCGTACTCCAGTGGCGTGAGATATAATACCCTCCGCCTGACAAGCCGCGGAGTGCGAGTAATGTCCCTGGGTTCACGCGAGGCGGCGCTGGCTTCCGACGCCGCGCCGGAGCAAGGCGTGTGGGGAGAGGACGTGATGGGAAAAGGACTCGAAGGGCGAGGCGAGGACATTATGGGGAAAGGTCCCTATGAGAAGGCGGGGAGGCACATGAACGGAGGGGATTACATGATGTGGCAAGGGGGGGACACGAGGGGGCGGCGCGGGAATCGAAGGAGCGAAGCAGGGACACGAGGATGTTGACCGGGACACGGAGAGGCGGGGGGGACATGAGAGGCAGGGAAAGGACATGAGAGACCGGGGAGCAGACACGAGTAAGCGGAGAGGAGACGTGAGGGTAATGGAAGAGGGTACGAGGGGCGTCGGGGCGGGTCGGGGCAGGGCGGGGCGGGGGTGGGGTGGGGGGAGGGACGGGGGGACGGGGCGGAGCGGGCGGGAAGGGCAGGGCTGGGCAGGGCGGGGCGGGGCAGGGCCGGGTGGGACGGGACGGGGCAGGGGCGGGCGGGCGGGGCAGGGCAGGGCGGGGCAGGACGGGGCGGGGCGGGATGGACGGGGCGCAGGGCGGGGCCGGGCGGGCCGGGCGGGGCCGGGCGGGGCAGGGCGGGGCGGGCGGGGCGGAGCGGGGCGTGGGCGCGGAGCGGGGCTGGGGGCGGGGAGGAGGAGCGGCAGAGCGGCAGAGCGGCAGAGGCGGACTGTTCCTTCGCGCAACATTACATCACCTCAGCCTCAAAACACAATCTCCACATCGCCCTGCACGCCGCCCATATTTCACCCTGTTATCACCCCAATTTTTCACCCCGCTCCACGCGGCGTGGTGCCGGCGGCGACCGCCGAGTGTGCGGCAGGCAGGAGGCCACGAGGCGGCAATCACGGCGCGACGGAGACGGAAGACAGAAGAGAAAGGAAGGCGCGTCGCCCACGCACACGAAGGACAGCGGAGCGCGTGAACAACGAAGGCACTTGCCATGGCGAATACAGCAGCGCAGGAGGTTCAAGTGCTTTGTGAGTGTCGGAGAAACTCGGGTGGAAGTGACAGCGCCAGCAGTCAATATTCAGAATAAGAGTAGAGAGAATGAAAAGGAAGACGAGGAAAAGAAGGGAGGGTTGAAAACATTCTCGAGAAAAGAGTGTGGGGTAGTGGGGTAGGAATCTAAAGAAGAAGTGAAACGTTGAGACTAGCCGTAGAGAGCGCGGTGGGGGCTTGGGCGGGGATGGCAGCGGGGGTGGCGTGGACGCGCCGCCCTTCGGGAGGGGTTCGGTGCAAATGCGTCGGCCTGTGTACGCGCGATGATAAGTGAATAATCCGACACGATCAGATTGCATAGCATTAGGCCGGTGAGCGGGGCGGGCGGCGCTGGCCTGCACGCGCCACGCTGCACACAGCGTGCTTCGTCGATCACGCGCACGCGTGCGCTCGAAGGCCGATCGACGGCCGCACAATGGGCCCCGCCTGCACCCTCGGCAGCGGCGCGCCGGCCGGCAGGGCGGGGCGGGGAGAAGCGGGGCGGGGCGGGGCGGAGCCGGGTCTCCTCCGCCTGACGGTCGCCCAGCGGAATGGGCGGGGCGGCGGGGGCGAGGGCGAGGGCGCGGCAGCCCGCCTCCGTTCCCATGAGGTGGATGCAGTGGGCGGTGAAAGGGGCGGACGCATCTACAATTACACCGGCCCATGTGCGTGCAACCTCGTGCTTCTGGAGCATGTTGCTTCATTTGCAATATTGCATCTACATGCGTGTTTTCCGTGTAAGAGTGCTTTCGCTTTGAAGTCGTGTAGACAGGATTGTGATAATTTTCATGAACTTTGGTCTTTAGTAGTATATATAAATAGTTTTCATTAACATTATCATGCTGTTTATGGTGACCTTGTGGAAAAAAATCAGTTGTACGAGTCTGAAAGAGGAAGCGTATGCGTGCGTCTTATGACGAAGTAAAATGAAGTATCCTGTTGTTACAAAATTCGTTTATTTGGAAAGTAAGTTAATCGGTTATCGAGTAGTGGGGTTAATTCGAGTAGATATAAACGCCGAATAAAGACTTAAAACAATTACAGTAGTTTTTACAATTTGGAGTGCAGGTGGAGGTATCAAAAGTGAAGAAACTTTCCAAACTCGAGAGCAATCGATATGATGCGTCATTGAAGCCTCGGCACAAACTTACCTCTTTTGGTGTGTACACTGTTTATATGGACTCCTTACTTTAGATAACTGCAATAAAGGAAAAAACAGTTACATGTGTATATTTGCTCCCAATGATCAGGAGTAAATATGAAGATGACATTGATTTTCTTAAAATTAGTTATTGTTTTATTTAAAATTCCTAGACTACATCCAAGGGAGAGATATGATTAACATATAACTTACGAAAATAAAAATTGGACAAAAAAAATTCGTGATTAAAATAGTAGATTTCTAGAAGAGAAAAACAGTTTTCATTTAATCCTATGTCGTTATTCAATACACATAAACGCAAATAAAATGAAGAACACAGGAAATGAAATATTAATTTCCTTAAAAAAATCATTGAACCTTTGACGGGAGATTACGTATTCTAAAAAGAATTTCGTCGAGAAATGTTTTTAGAATGAACAGCGAACCGGAACATCAATAAAATGTCTATCTAATAATACTGTATTGCTTAGATTTACGATTCGAAAAAATGTGACAAATCTTTTCTCTTCATAGAAATATAGCTTACCGCGACTAAATTGGCCAACAAGTCATTATGAAGAAAAAATTAAGAAACAATTTCTTGACCACAGTGATGACAATGACAAATATTTCTCCATTTCAGTTTAATCTTCGTCTTACTTTAAAGGAAACATGTGGAGGAGGGACTACAATTGCAATTTATCTTCGTACACGCCGCCGTGTAGTTCACAAAGCAATAAGCGGAGTGACGCAAGGATCGTCGCATTGTTTGCGATACAGTCACTTACCTGCTGTCCTTTGCAGCTGACCACCCCGCCCACCCGCGACTATCGCAGTAATTACAATTCGCGTCGCGGGCCGAAGGCAAGGCGGGGCGGGTTCTTCCTCTGACCTCCTCTACCTCCTCCTCCTCCGCTGCTGCCGCCACAACGCAGTGGGAGAGAATCGGCTGAAAAGAACCCATTGGGTTTCACGCGTAGTTGTCTGAAGATAATGGGTACAAAATGTCCATTCGGCAGCACGGCTATTAAATATAAATATAAAGTAACGATTTAAAATCAATTGTCAACTGGAGATAGTGCCACTCCTATATTTAATTGCTTCCATTTTAATCAAATCTTGTGATTAATGGGCCACTAAGAATGTAAAGCTAATAAACTATTTCTTGTTTCTTTTTCATTTATTGTATATCTTGTTTCACATGATCTTGATTTACTAAAAATACTTATATTCTTAAAATCGTAAACTTTCAATCTACTTGTTTTGTAGCGCTAAATTCAAATTCGGCAACACTTAGAATGTTTTAGAATTTGTTGAAACTTGGTAAAATGTTTTGAATATTGAATGTATTGATCTATGTTTTGAACTAGCTTTTCTGCACTTTAAACATTTTTCAAAATGTAATTTTTACGGTCGTAAGTATTTTCAGCTCCATTAGCCTTAAAACGTAGCTTATTGAATAAACATTTTTTTCTTAAAAATCAAAGCTTGTCTTCACGAGAGGACAACATGTAGTAGCATTCTACGTAAGATCTAACTTTCTATTGACATCACATGAATTTTTTTTCTTTAACGCTCTGTTTGCGTGCTTTTTTTTCTTAACAATATGCAGGCTTAAACATCGTGTAAAACATGAAGTGGGTAAAACAACCTTTAAATATCTACATGTTCGTCATTTCCGCGGATTTTGTTTCTTCTTCCACTGCGCGCGCTCCAGCTCGTCGCAGCCCACTGTGCGCCACCCGCGCGCCGTGACGCGACATTACGCAGCGCCTCTCGCGGCGCCTTACGTAACGACGGCGCGGCCTTGGCCCACAGCGCGGAGCCATCGGCCAATATGTCTCCGTCGCCCGCGCCCCCGCGCCGCCTGCACCGCTGCGCGCCCCAAGGTGACGCGCGCGCCACCCGTCCTCAGGGCGCGGAATGCCTCCGACCGCGTCCCTACAGAGCGTTTCTTGCTGCTAGGGTCACACTTGATCTATATTTAGAAGCCTCGTGTGTGATTTTCTCAATTTAATAACGATCAAATCAATGAATCTTATCACCGGGAGCGGTGGCTCGGTGCATCAAATAATGTTACTGCAGTGCCTCTGACCGGGGGGTCGTAGGTTCGAGTCCCGACGGCAGCAGGATTTTCGACACTAGCTTGTCAGCTAGGTCGGATTCAGTCGTGGTCTGGAGGAGAATTCTAGCGGCCGGATACTCTGATCGGTAGTTTTCCGTGGTTTCCGATCGGGTTCTCCGATCAACACCAGGCGAATGCCGGAGCAGTACCTTATCAAACGGGCCACGGACTGCGCGCGATTTCTCCTTCCCCTTCCTTGTCCTATCCTCACTCCTTACACACACACACACACACACACACACACACACACACACACACACACACTTACCCTTGCATGTAGTACACTACCACATATTCGGGGAGACCGGTCGGGAGCTTAGAGCTTGTCCCGGCTGGGGCGGTGCCCCGTTGGTGGGAGATGCCTGGTTGAAGGAAACCCCGCTAGTCGACGGTTGGTCGGCGCCGGATCTCGCCATCCAGTGGGGGAAAGATCACCGCCACCTCCCGATGAGAAACATGCACTACACTTACAGGACTAATGACCTCCGTAGTTGACGCGCTCGGAGTCACTTATCAATCAATCAATCCATATCAAGTAAAATTGAAAATATAAACGTCTCTAGACTATTCAAACTGTGCTGGATATGCCTTTGTTTCACTCGCCAATTTGTCACCACCTCCCCTAAAGATTTGAATGTCCCCCACTGGAAAAAATGTCAATTCTCTCGCCGATGTCGCCCTCAGAATACAATGTCACATGATACATATCTCTTGATGCACAGTTAATACATCTGAGTCCTGAAGGAAAGTGAATAAACTATAATTATTAAACATTCTGAGGGATCACTTTATAAGAGGACCCGAATTACTAAATGTATATGAAATGCTCTCATTGTAGGAGAAATGCTAGTGTTCAAAACTTGTTTTCTATGGAATACTAATAACTTAGAAAGAAGTGAGAGAATTATTACGTTAGTTTGATATCAACATCAAAGCTGATAATTTATATTAGATTATCAGCCAAATTTAATGTTATTGTTTAGTTTACAAAAATAAAATATTTATTAACACGTGTCTTATCATATTTAATGTTCTTTGTTCTTTTTTCTATTTTTAATCCAATTGAGATCACGAGTTCCGGGTAAAGTTTACGAAACTGCATTCATATTCAACTCTAATGTTCATCAACATATCAGGGGATAAAAAGTTTTACAATATTTTACCCTCATACCCTTACTTGGATATTTTTGAAAGAGAAGGAAATTATTGGATAAACGCATTGGATGATTGCTAACACATGCTGGTATCCTTTAATGAATATACAGTTGCGATTTTAGATTTTTTCTATAGGTTGGAATATCCGTCCTCTCAAAAATTGGTTACCAGATATTATTCGCATCTACAGCCGTGTTTACAGTTCATCCTCATCTACTTTTACTCATTATTCTTAATAAGCTCCACTATTACCAACCAGGAATTGAATTTGCGAGATATATTAATACGAAGAACTTGGAGTGGAATGTATACCCCGGCAGCAGCGAATCCCACGAGCCTCTTGGCAAGTGGTAGTCCTTCGAATTCCGCGTTATTGAATATAGAGAAAGTTGCATTGCAAAGGTTTGGCGTTATATGCCTTGCGATCACAGGAATCTATTAGTTGACGAGTTGCCAACCATTCAATTTTGATGTCTTCAAGGAAAATCTCAAGTGGTTGATATTTTGTTCAATTCAGTGTCACATGAATTTCATGTTGAAGGAAAAATACATCGACTGAAAAAGCATTACATACAGGTCATTGTTTGACGAGTAAGTAATAAATTAATGGTCACATGCCAAATTAATGGATTACATTTAGAACAACTTTCGTTGTATACTGACCGAAAAGGCTGAGACTAATGATCCAGAACACTAAAGTTTCCGCTTCTAATTAATTAGCCTACTACCTCGCTTTCTTTGTAGTACATTTGCCATGCTCTGGTAGTATGCGTTTGATGTAGGTTGCACAACAGCCTTTGCGATTTAGACATGGCATCTCGTGCAAACCTTGAGATTATATCACAGCGTTTGACATCTGTATTAGAGAACTGCTGTATCACCTCAAACGCCGAGCGCGCCAAAGCTACACGATCAAGTGCGCTGGTGCGGGTAATATCCGGGTTCAGACAGAAGGGTCACAAACTGTGACTCAGTCTTTCTTTTCCTTCTTATCCTCCCTAAGGCATGACGAAGGTTGTATGCAAACGATCTGCAGCTACATTTGGCCTCAGCTCAAGCACTCCGCTGCTCCAGACGTAACGCAGCAGCTTTTTCATCCATTGACACGTCGTTTTTTGTCCACATTCAAGATGTACACCTTATGTTTCAACTAATACCTCCAACGTAGAATTAAGAAGATTAAAATTTATAATTGGGAGAAAGTTTAAATGACAAATTATTCACCCTATTTCATGAGAATAAAGAGTTAGTGAGCGAGTGAGCCGATCCGGGAAGACGAGATCACTAAGGTAGAAGAGCGGTGGCGATTTCGGCTCGAAGGGTCGCGGGTTCGAATCCCACCTCGGGCATTGATGGTTATGTGCGCTTATGTTGTCCGTAAGTGTGGTGTTCCTCCTGCAGTTACCCCAATGTAAAACAATCAAAGTGGTCGCCTCATGGTCTAAAAGCGACCTATACTAAAAAGTTGGTGAAATTCTCTCAATATTTTAGCAGCGATCAAAAAATGTTTTTTTTTTCGTGAACCCACTGCGTCTCATTAGTTCAGGAATTCATCCTTCTACACAATATCGAATGCTGATGATGCTGATCTTGTTTGACAAGTTATAATTCATTACATTTAGATTTATTTTTGTCAGCTCCTTGTTCAGCACATGAACACGAATGATTGGTATTCTTATGGGAGAATCAAAATATGTGTAGTATCAATGATCTTGATTTGTTGAATAATCAAAACCGTTTACAAATGTTGGTACTATTTTACTTCGTAAAATTCTACTTGTATATAGTTCATGCAATTCATATTAAAGACGGATTTTTTAAATTTTATTTCTTCATGTGAATTTAATTATCCAAACTTCACAAATATCATAAAATGTTTGAAAGAATCAGTTTATTTGGAGTATTATTTCCATCCTGTGTTACGGAGCCCATCAGCCACGAACTTCCTTGAATATGGCAGCAGCCCCGAAGTGGGAGGCGCATCCCGCTATCGGCCGAGGCGCAAGGCGCAAGGCGGGCCCGGGGCAATAGGGGCGGCGCGCCGGGCGTCGGAAGGCAGCCGATCAGGCCACAGGCGCCCGGGGCGGGCGGTCGGTTGGGCGGTTGGGCGGGCGCCGCTCCGCGCGCTAATCATGTCGCCTGTTTACCCGTGCGATTGGCCAATTAGACGCAGGTGGCCGGGTGCCCGGCGCCGCCGCCCGCGGCGCTGTCGGTGCAAGCAGTGGCACTGCGACGCCCCGGGCTCCCGGCTGGCCGGCGCCCTCCGCCTCGCGCCCACCTGCCACAACACGCCCTTCCCTCGCCCCGCCCACCCCACCCCCTCCGCGCTGGAGCCGGCGCTCGCAGTGACATGGGAGAAGTGCCTGCCGCGGGCGGCCGTGCTCTGCGGTTGATGAGCAGCGCCCCCTGCGCGGTGGCTCGCGTTTCACGTGCGATCAGCGCTCGGCGCGGGAGCGGCCACGGCGGATACTGTGGAAAGCATCGTTGAGGAGGGATAATGCACGCAATAGCGTATGGTGATGGCTGCAGGAAATGTTAATAGAATTATTCGCGTAAACAAATATGTTAATGATAAAAGCTTTTATTCATTATATCATGTAAATCTAATCGTGATTTAGCGGTTATGAAAACATTTTACATTCCTCTTTTTAATGAAATAATAATAATAATATAAAATTAAAAATAATTCAGTATATTTGGATTATTAAAGCTATAATAATCGAGAACAACCCTGTAGTATTTATAGATTTCTGATGACTGTGTGAGATTGAAGAAAAATGTGTTGAATAGAAGGGGAAATATCTACTAATAGTAAATTCTATCAATGACCTAATTCGGAGGAAATAATGCAAGTGGATCTTAATGTGTCCTAAACAATTATTAGTAAACAAGAACGAAAATATGTATTTATCACACGAGAACATAGAAAATACTTGTCATTAAGCACGCTTCCATATTGACTCTCCATCTACGGACTGCCATCACATTTTTTTGCCGGAATCGTGGTTTCACATTTTGATGCATTGAAATTACTTAGTCTTCCTCACATTGCGTCAAAAATATTTCTGCCTACTCGCTCCAGCAAAAATTCCTTGAAGGATCCGACCAAGAATGAACGCGTATCTCCTAAAATTCTTATGTAATTTTCCAGTGACAACTTTCATCACCGGGAGAATTAGGAAGACTCCATCAGCCCCTCGGACTGTATGTTGTTCATTTTGGACGTGCAGAAAGGGGTGCGGAATCATTCCGGCGCCGAGTCAAGTGCGAGGGAGAGGGTTTTATGACAGCAGCGCCTCTCCGACATTTCCCCTCGGGAGTCGTTTCGTTTCTCCGAGACTTCTTTTACTGGTGACTCGTCCCTTTAACGCCTTCCGGGCCGAAGGGGAAGACGGGGGATGGGTCGTCGCAAGATTACTCGCCTTTACGCATTTCATTGACTCCATGTTTCTCTCGAAATTGGTGCCCTTTTAATAACTCTTTTGGCACTTCATAGTTCTTATTTCATTTTCACGCAATAGCACTTTCTTACATCTCACTTTATTCATGGCGAAAATTATGCGGCTCCATGGACATGTGCACGTGAATGTGAGGTGACTCATCACTCCTTGTTTGGATGTTTCTTTTCGATTAATTGACCTAAAAAGAAAGTACAAATTTGAATAATGTATGACACCAGTGAAACCATGAAATAGCACGTAAACATTTGAACACTTATTCAAAATATCAATCTTGCAAATTTTATGCTAAATGAATTTCCTGTGTAGTGTAAAAACTGACTGACATTTGTCCCGAGATGGTGCAAGCAACGTCGTCTCGAATATCCAACCCAAAAAAAAAGAAAAAACACGCGCCGATGTTTCCCAGTCATTTATCGGTTGAAGCAAGTTGGTGGCCGCCAATTTCCAGAGAGAGAGAGAGAGACCGGCTCTGCTGGTGAACTTTTGCGGGAGCAATTGGCGCGCTACTTAAGCGCTCGGTCGCTCCCTGGGCGACGGTCGCCCGCTCCGCATCCGTTCCGCGCCGCGGCCATTACAGAGGCGCCCGCCGCGTCGCCGCCTGCGCCACCGCACGCGGCGCTCCCGCGGCCGCAAACGCCGGCGCCTGCCGCTCCTCCGGGGCATCTCCTCCGGCGCAGCTGCAACCACCAACGCAGCCGCCGGCGCGGCGGTTGCCCTTCTACCTGATCAGCAATCCTTGCATCCTGATCCTCCTATGGCTATCCTATTACACGCTCCCCTCGTGTAATAACATTTTTTTTTAACTCTTCCAAAGATTCAGTGCCTGAACGTAGTTCTGCGGTGTTCGTCACATTGGTTGTCCCACGCTCCACAAGCTATTTAATTATATTTGGGCATTACCATATTATTTTTATATAGAATTAATTCAAATATAATAATAATAATAATAATAATAATAATAATAATAATAATAATAATAATAATAATAATAATAATGTACAGTAAGTTGTAATGTGAACATAAAAATATAGAATTTCTCTGAAGTTCACTACTACTTGCGTCATTTCCAACACCAATAACGTCAAAGATTTCCTTTTTTTTTTCAAAATGTTCAATAATTTCGAGCTGCAACAATTTTTTAAAGAAAATGGAAAGTAATTTGTTTATTCTGCCAAATATGATTTTTATTAAGAAATACCGACAGGAATAATAGCAAAACGCAAATAGCAAACAACATAATTGCAACATAGAGGTCATTCTTGATCATGTTACTAAAAATGTCGTTTGTGATTTTGTGCTTTCTCACAGGTATACGTGTACCATAAATCGCAATTCATTCTCGCTCTCTCTCTTATCCACTGTATCTAACTCGGAGGTTGTGCAGCTGTGCATTGAGTGTGCGCCCCCGCGCGCCGCCGCCTTGGCCTTCGCCTCCGCGCTGCGAAGACCTGCGTGGCAGGGACCCCCTGCCGCGCCCTCACCTCGGCTCCCCTTCCCGTTTAAAAACAGAAACAAACGACCGCCTGTTAATGGTATAAAGCCGGGCGCGCGGCAAATGTTGCTGCGGAGGTGCCCACTGAATTAACCAGCGCATAAACATTGCGGAGTGCACTCGCCGGCCTCTGCCGCATTGTACGCGGAAACCCTCCAGCGCCCGCGTCGCAGCGCCGAACGGGCGGCATCTTTTCTCTTTACAGAGGCGCAAGGGGAAGCTGTAGCACAGCTAGCCTAGGTAGGAAATAGTTCCTGTGGAGGAAGCACCTTCAGAGGTATAACGGTTAGCGTATAGCGTTAGCGTATAGCGTTAGCGTATAGCGTTAGCGTATAGCGTGAGCGTATAGCGTTAGCGTTAGCGTTAGCGTTAGCGTATAGCGTTAGCGTATAGCGTTAGCGTTTAACGTGAGCGGTATAACGTTAGCGTATCGGGCTGATACACCCAAGTGCACAGGTTCAAACCCGTTCAAAGCCGTGTGTTTTAAGGGCGAAAAAATTCTTCGTACGCTTTCCTTCGGAGGGGAGGTAAAGCCGGTTGCCCCATGTTGTGGATTTACTGCGTATAAAAGATACTCAAGCCTAAAAAAATCCTCTGATTCAAAATCGCCAGTTTCATCGCCCGAGTAATGCTCGGCTAGATGGTGAAAGGAGCGTAACAAAATTTGCGTAGTCAGACGGAAGAGCCCGAGTGTCGCCACGTAAAATAAGGCATCATTGAATTGATGAAATAAATTGGGAGGGACATCGCTACAGAAAGCGCAAACCTTAGCAATGATAGCGATGAAGGCGAGAGGAGTGAGCCGAGCAGCGGCAACAAAGTGGTGAGCAATGGGAAATGAAAGGAACTCGTAGTCGTGATGGCAAAAATAATGTTAAAAGCGTCGAAACAGAGAGTAAAGGCTCTCTTGAAATAAGTAACGATGGAAACAGTCGTAGCGATAGTAGCATAGTTGTAGATATAGTGGGCGAAATTGAACTATAGAGCAAGCGAGCAAGAGCACCGCACATGACACAACAGTTGGCTCCATGAACGAAACTGCTGGAGAAATGCCGGTAGAACCAGCAGCTGTGTTAACAAATTAAAAGATGTGTGAGTGAGTGAAGATCTTGCAAGCTGTCGTTAAAAACATAACGAATTGTCAGGATTGACAGATGTCGGAAATTGTCATCTTGAAGCTACGTAAAGAAATATATTTAGAAAATAGTCAACTTTCGCCCATACAAATTTCATAAACATAGTTTACAAGACACCAGATATATAGAGTAAATATAGACATGGTACAGGTATTACTTCATCGAATAACCGGATCCTCTCAGAATAAATCCATTCTGCTGCGAAATGACTTCGTATGGCTTCTCAAATCCGTCCTTTTTTCTATGAATCGACGATATACAGCGCATTGGAAGAGACGGCACCACCACTCCGCCGGAGAAAGCAGTTGCAACGGCTCTACCGGCGCGGCGCGGCGCGGCACGGAGGCACGGCGGTGCGGCGCGGCGCGGCGCGGCGCGGCGCGGAGGCAGGCACAGCGCACGCGGCTACGCAGCCACCGCCGCGAGAGCCGACCACGCGCGCGGAGTCGAGGCGAAGGCGGAGGCGGGGCCCGGAGGAGGAGACGTAGTCGGCGCGACTGGGCGTACAGCCCGTGGCCAGCGGCGGCCACCGCAAATATTCGTTTCCCACAAATATCACTTAAAACAAGGGCCGTCCTTTGTTCCGCGCCCATTGTGCGGGCGGGGCCGCGCGCGGACGAGAGACCGGCGTGCGCTGCGCCCAGCTGGCGGTTGGGAACAAATGACGAGCTCTACGGTAGTAAGCTCCTCAAGTCAACACTACGTTTCCTGTGGTCAGAGAGCGGAAATAAAGGTCACCCAAAGGAATCGGGCGGAAAA
Source organism: Teleogryllus occipitalis (assembly GCA_011170035.1). NCBI lineage: Eukaryota > Metazoa > Arthropoda > Insecta > Orthoptera > Gryllidae > Teleogryllus > Teleogryllus occipitalis. The sequence goes on along the minus strand of BLKR01000820.1, from coordinate 274,577 downwards.
TATTGATAATTCTTAAAATTATCCTTTTTATGTTACTATAATTTTTGCCTCCTTCTCTCTGTTGTCAGCGAGCTTTACAATCGTAAGCTCCTGAGCTCAACATTATAATTCCTGTGGTCGATACTACTGACGGATGTTTTCTTTTAATTATCGAGATTAGAAATCAATTCGTTCTCCTCCAAATATGAGAATCAATAAATTAAGAACTGAAATGAAGGTTACTCAAAGGGATCGGGCAAAACATCTGGATAACACTCATGTCATTCAATTTGTGTGTATTTGTAGTTTTGTCCTCTTCCATCTGGTGACGGCTAGTGCATCGATAGTGTAAAAATCAATTTATTCCCTCCCCAAAATGAGAATCAGTAGATTAAGAACTGGAATGAACGTTACTCAAAGGTATCGAGCGGAAAATATTGATAATTCATAAAATTATAATTTGTGTACTATTATAATTTTTGCCTCCTTCCATCTGTTGTCCATGCAATGTGATGCTCAAAAAGTTGAATGTATGGGCCCCATTTTTATGTTACTCATTCAAACCACTTAAACCAAAAGGTTATTTACTTACATCTCGGAAGTTTTTCTGCGTAGGTTATCATGTTTTACACTTGAACTCTATAATTATTTTCGTGTTCAATATAAAATTATCTCCGTTTCGTTAGGCCTGCTTTTCTTCCCATTCTAGTAATTACACCGTTGGTCCGTCACTTCAGTGGTTCACTATCCGCCAACACCATTGCAGGCCATACACTATACGCTAACACTATTGCAAGTTCGTTCGAACTGCAGAGAGCAGAACACGAGGCCTCCTCGACAGAACTCAAGGGAATGCAACATAATGCAAAGACCGGGATCAGCACTCGCGAACCTTGGGACCTAGATGTTCAGTAGATCCACGCTCTCAGCACCCAGGTCGAATAAAATATTATTACATGCTAAATAACATTGTATCGTAATCAACGAAAACAAAATATTAAAGTAATTGTGTCAATCATCAATAAAAAAGTTTGAAGCATGTGTAGGGAAGCACTGTCCTTTCAAGTTTTATTATCACTGTTTGCGCTGTTTTACCTCTTTTCCAATCAGTATCCTATCTGGGTTTGAATTGTGCTTAATGTTTCATAACCTGTGATAAATTTGGAATCGCGCGGGATCTCTACAACCCTCGCTGTTATTATGATCCCCAGGAGGTTATTTTCGATTATGTAAATATGGATGCCAATTTAAACAACAGCTCATTTAATTAAAAACAAAAAAGTCATAAAATTTAAATATAATTTAATAAATGACTCACATGTATTTTGATGCACTTAATCACATTAATCGCCTTATTTAGATAAATTGATCAATTATTTTAATGCGGGATAAAATATTGGAAAATTTCACATTAACATAATCCACATAATCGTCTACATGAACGGCTACTATGAAGTGCTAAATGAGGATCAGATCCACAAAATTGCATAAAAAAGTGCTTTGAAAGCGCATCGTGCTACACATTTCTGTCGAAACGAGAAACTTTTTTCATTAAATTCATCCACTCTCTGAGAATTTGGATGAAGTCAATGACAAACAAGTAAATATGATTTTGTTTCATTTCAGATTTTACAGTTATTTTTTATTGTTTCTCCTGTGTAAATTTCCTGCTTCAGGTATCTTTATAGTGTCAGAGTTTGAGAAATTGTGTGTTCTATAATTCTGATTAATCTTTTGCGCATAAACCACTTGTCTAAGATTATACTAAACCCGTTTAGTAAAATTTCAATTTATGTAGTAAGATGATTGATAATTATTTTATTTTCACAACATTCTCGAAACCATTTTATCATTACGTCCTTTCAAAGCACGATATTCGCATTTCCTAAGTGTGTATATCAGGACAAAATGTATTCAAAATGATGTCACTAGTGGCGTAAATTGCCGATCTCTACTTCTTTGAACTTCAGTGCGATAAAAATTGCCGGATACTAGCAATCGCTGATTAATTGAGTTCTTTTAACTCATACCGTGGGTATTATTCCCCTGGGATCACAAAATGAAGCTTTTAGACGTTAATGAATTATTTTCTTGAAATGAAGTCACTTCTTTCGACTTTAGCGTCGGCATGAATGGACCCTGTGAGACAGGACAATTTGCTGCAACTCCCTGTTCTGAATGCCGTGCTGCATTGAGGAGAACTAAAACTAGTCAGAATGGCACAGATGTTTCCCATCCATCACACATTAGTAACGGTTTGTGTTTATGAAAGCAACAGTAAGTAGATCCTTTCTTACTTCACTTCCTTTACGCTTCGTCTTTGTGGCAATTAAATGTAGTTATACGACTTTGTATCAGTTTCGGACACCCCTAACCGTAAACGGAGAACCTAGGTGTGTCCGGGGAAATGAAATTATCAAGGCGACCTCTCATAGAAGTTTGCTAAGCAATAAAGCAAGGTGTTATATGCACGCTCTCTGTTCGAGATGTGTTATTACGTTTTTAATTACCGGGGCAATTAATTGCAGAGGCCAGTAGGAAGGAGTTGGCGCTGTCGCGGCGGCGAGCCTCGTAAACACAGGCGGGTGCGGAGATGTCGGGCTTCGCAGCCATAAATCGCGAAGTGAAGGCGGTGGCTGCTGTGCTTGGGCGGGGCAAGGAGGAAGGGCAGGGGTTGGGGCGATGGCCGAGGTGGGAGCGGGGACGAAGGCAGTGGCGTACTTGTGTCTCTATCGATTTCTGTTCGCCGCAGAAACTCTTGGTTCGTCGCACCGAGAGGATGAAACCGGTGAGAAGAATTCACTTTGTTGCAGTAACTAGTGGTTTCACAGGGGACATCGTGCAAGACCTGCGTTTAAAATATCAAGTACTGAAATGATGAAGTGCATCTTCTGTAATGAACATTTATCAAAGATTAATAAAAAGCGCAGCGATAAAATTAAAAATACTGATAATTTAATTATTACCGAGTCAAAGCATATGAGACATGTGTAGTTCCTCCATGTTATTAGACAACTATTATTATACTACGAAAGCATCAAATTACCAATAACAGCCTCGATATTAATGATGACGTACCTCGAAACTGCTCTTGTATCACGTTTGCTTATAACAACACCAACTTATGTTCAATAGCTCCTTCTTTACAGTTACAGAAGTGTTTTTAGAATGTTTGTTTCATCTACGAATGCAGCTGTCTACCAGAGTAGTAGTATATATTCACCAGGTTTAATTGTTGTCGAGACAGCGAAATATCATTCCTGAGCCAGACTAAATGTACACATTATTATCCTGAAACTGCACTGATACAAATAATGATAAATTGTCACCTACTAAGAGTTCTCAAAAACTGCAAAACACTCAAATCTACTCTGTAATTAATTTGGGAGTTACTGAATTGTAAGACTATTTCATATAATTATTACTTCAAACAAAAGCAAATTAAATTGGCGGCTACCGCGCCTCTTGCATTTTTTACTCTGACGGGCAGCATTTGGAAATTTGCCACTTTTCGGAAATACCAAGTTTTGCATTATACTGCAACTCGACTTGACAAAAAGGTTCGCTTGTCCGTCAAGACGGCGAATTGGACACGGGCGCCGAAAGCAGGCAGCGGGGAAGCGCGCAGTTGCAGAGGGCGGACGCCGGCGCGCGTCGCATCACGTGAGCGGCGATTGCGGCGCGACGCACGAGGCGATAGCGCAGAGGACGCGACCTCGCCAGGCGCTTGTGGCGCGTGCGAGCGCGCCCCGCCCCGCCCCCGCCCCGCCCCCCGCGCGGATTTTGCGAACGGCCACCGGCTGCTGGACTGATTCGCGGTCATCTGCCCGTTTAAAACTAACAGAAATTTTTGTTGGGTTTAGTAACATTTTAATATATAATAAAAGTAAAATTTTGTAGTAAATATTAGCATCACGGGATCAATATCTTCAATCTGAGTACAGAGCGTAATGTAAATCAAAAAGTTTTCTGCTGCAAGAGGCATTTAAAATGATGTGAGAAGTTTAGTATTCGGTAACTTTGCGGTCTTGGTAACTTTGCATCCCATTTTTATAACACTTTTCTGGAAGGTATCTATTACTTCAAAAGAGAGTTGTTACTTCAGTAATACGATTGCAGTTCACTGGACTTTCCATATATGAGAATTCCTAATTTTCAGTGAGACTAGTTTTCTCAGTGCAGTGAAGCAATGAACAATCCCTGTCATCTTTCGTGTATTATTTTCTAGCATGTATATTTATCCGATTAACATTTATGTAAACAGTTACAAATATAATTGTGCATACTTAAGTCATTGAATATTGATATATTATCTATTGAGATAAAAGGAGCAATGCTAGGAGACAGCAAAATTAGCAATTTGTTGACTTGTAATTGCGTAAGATCTTATTACTTCGAATCGTTGCAAGGACCATTTTAAAAATACTCGTTTCACGAAGGGCACAATTTAACTCATATTACACATGCATGTATCAATTTCTTGCCTGTCGGCCGTTGTGATTTCGTTAGGGTAAATCATTGCAATAAAATTCTGAAAGCATAAATTAGAGAGGATGTAAATAGGCATGCTTGTATTTCAAAGCCATTAACGTCCATTATTGCTTTGTATATTCCATTTTTTGCTACTTCACTAAAGACTCATGAACTTTATGTTTCCTTCGCGGGATGCTGCGGCTACAAACGTATTCATGACGCAACTTTTGTATCCGCCCAGTTGTTCTCCATCGACGCGTGGCTTGCAGAGGGGTGGATCTTCTCTTTTTTGCAGCCAACGGGCGCGAGGGTTCTGAGCGACAGGAAAAAGCCAAAGAGGAAGAGCGCTGGATGAATCTTTTAGACAGGTCAGCGTGGATCACATCCGGGCCACCGCCCTTCTGGAACCCGGAGATCGGAGAATAAGAAAAGGAAAAAAAGAAAAGAAAAGAAAAGAAACTGCTTCCTCGTACACTAAAGGGAAATGAATGAGACTTGTAATAAGGCGCTACCTTTAACGTCTTCTTCAAACGCTACTAGCTAATTATTTCTAATTGCCGGAGGCCATTAGCATAATGTAAGCGGCCGCGGCCCAAGGGCGACAGCTCGGTGCATGGGAACCGCGTTACGTAACGAGTGTCGCGGCGATCCCGAGAGCTGCGCGAGCAGAGCGGCCGGCGCTGGGGCTGGTGATGGCAAATTTCACCTAAACATCGATACGTCGATGTTTCGACACATCGCTAAAAGGTTTTCGATGTCGATGAAAACATTGACGAGAAAACATCGATGTTTAAAACACGGATGTTTTAATTGTACACTAATAAACATGCTATTTTCCTATCCATTTTTAATTACAGTGCGTAAAAGGGATATGTTTTATTTTTTGATTACCAGCATATTAGTAGTATGTAAAAATTATTATCGAATGTAAAGAAAAAATTAACATTCAAGAACATCGTATTTTACTATTGATTTCGTGTTTCACTGACCATTCAGGCAATGACACGCCTGGTGATAACATACATTCATAATAGGAGCAGCTCCTAAACTTCCTCAGATTGCACAAGCGAAATGTGCAGCGTGATATAGAGGATGGCGGAAAACAACGATATTGCTGTGGATAGCTGTTACTCTACAACGTGCTTAAAACCTTTTAAGGAATATTTTATTCCTTTATTAAAAGAAAAGATTAAAAAAATAAAAATAAAAAACATCGATGTTTTTGCAACAAATAATCGATGTGAAGAAAGCATCAAAAGCAAAATATCGATGTTTCAGGTGGAAAACATGGATGTTCTTTGCCATCCCTAGCTGGGGCCGCCCCACCGTATGGAGGCGGGTTGGCGCGGCGCAGCGCAGCAATGAGAGCGGCGGAGGCTGCTGAAGTTTCAAACGCTTCACAGAACATCTTCGCTCAATGATGTGAGGGTTTCTGGTAACGGAGAGAAATCTACAGAATTTGCATTCCATCTGCTGTCGTGTTTAGTGTTAATTTTTGGTCGGGTTATAATTTCGCATTTGGCAATATACAAGAATTACCTCGGTGCCTCTCTGCATACAATATACTTGTTTTATATGGTAATATTACAGTAAAATTATCAGTATTCACTGAGCATTATAATATCAAATTATAATTACATTAAAATATTAATGTGACGGTATTTCGTGCAGACTCAGGTAATTTAGAATCATAATTTTATAATCGTGTAATTGAAATAATAGCCTACGCATTGATTCTGTATTCTTTGTTCTTCCTTTATCTAAGAATGTTTCTTACTGACATTGTTTGCCGGAAAAGATTGTAATCACAAGGAAGATATTTCTTTTTCCCCTCTAAAAGGATCTTTTCACAGAGTAATCTCCGCGTGCGAGCGTCCCGACCATTTCTAATTTCTTGTCGATGTTCGTAACGAAACCTCGGTCTGTGACGACTGCCGGTTACACGACCTTTTTCCCCGAGCATAAAAACAGTCGTGACTGGCGGCAGTTACATGAAACAGGGTCAGCCAGTAAATAAACAATTACCGCTCGGCGTCAACGTAAGTGCAGTTAATTAAGCGCGTTTCCACTGAGAACGCCGGTTGGCGCCCGCGTCCCGTGTCATCTCCCCGGCGATGACGAGGTGGCGACGGTGGGGCGGAGGAAACGGAGAAAGGGCAGGCGCAGGCCCGGTGGAGGTAGGGGCGAAGGAGACGGCGAAGGCAGAGATAAAGGAGAGGTGGAGGCGGCGCCGGTGGCAATGAACGTAGGCAACGGTGGTGGTGCGGGTGGCATGGTGAGTCGTACTGGGGACGGCGGCGGGGGGCGGGGCGGGGGCGGCGGGGGGCCGGGGCCGGGGCGGCGGGGGCGGCGGGGCCGGCGGGGGCGGCGGGGGCGGCGGGGGCCGGCGGGGGCGGCGGGGGCTGCGGGGGCTGCTCTAACCCGGTGCGCACGAGGCCGAGGCCCGCGCAGCGCCTGTCGGCGGATGCCCGTCGCGCTAAGAAGTGACTAATTGCGCGGTGGACAGCGCGACTAGTTTCCGCCGCGAGGCGCCAAAAGGACGACGCAACCGTCGCAGGTCGCAGCCGTCGACGCTCAAGTCCTACTCCCAACGTGGTGGGAGATCAGGCCAATGGGATGGAGAAAACTCCAAAGGTCTCGTTCAGCGCGTGTGGTGGTTCATTACAATCGCGATATTTAATGAAACGTATTCCAAAATGAATACGTAATATTCCAAGAAAAAAATTTGAGCCGATTTACGTTTTATTAACATCCAAAGAAAAGATTTCCTAAATAGAGAAAGAATCTTGTTACTGCCATATTAAGAACAAAAAAAATCAACATCCTGCCATACTAAGAATAAACACATCATAATACGTACCTGGCATAATTTCATTAGGGCTTTAATATCACTACATTTGACCTTAAGTGAAAAATAGGTTCTCCTGGATAATTAAGTAGGGAAAAATCGGTGTGGAAAGCAGATATGTTTAATTCAGTGCTATGTCAAATGAAGATCAAATAAGACAAATGATGTAAGTATTACGGAATATTTCGTTTTCGCAATTTTTAATTGTTATATTGCCACAAAATACAGGATTTGAAAATAACTTGTGTACATGTAAATGGACACCTGCACGACACGAGCCCCGCTTCGGCCCATTCGCTTCCAAGGCGCCGCCCACTGCCACTGCCCGCCGCCTCGGCGACCGGCCTCTAATTGCGCGGCGTCGCGTCGGGGCGCCGCGGGGGTCTACGTCGCGTCGCGTCGCCTCCGGACATGCGACGGTGCGCCGCCGGCGGCGGCGGCCAGTGGACGGAGCGGCCGCTGGCGCCGGCCTCGAAGGTCGCCGCGCGGACGGCCTCGGCTCGCGGGCGCAATCCAGCGGTCGGCGTGAGAGACCACCGCGAGGCGCACGACTGGAGCCATTCATTGGCTTCATTGGATTGCGAGAAATGTCATGGTCGGAATAGTAGGACGTAAACACTTTGCCAATCACCGTGGACTTCGAGTTTTTAAATTTCATTTTATTTGGTTTGGTGGAAAAAAATTATTTTAGACTTGACTTCTTTCAGATTGTATTGGTACTTGCGGAGAATTGGGTTGGTAGTTTTGAAATATATTACATCTGTCACTATCTCGCCGTTGAAAGCCTCCCAATTGATCAGTTGATATGTAATGGGCATCATAAGGCCGTTTAAATACAAGTAAATGATACAACATATTATGGTGCATTCCTCTTATTTAAGCTTAAAACTAATAAGTAAATAATGATACTGAAAACAGCTCTCGATTGCTAGTCATTGTTGAATAAATCGTATGAGGAGATGGTGCAAATATTCAAAGCAAAACATGTATAGTTATTTCCTTCCACTAAATAATTTGTAGATCATGTATTTAATGTGCGATGAAACTGCTGATTACCTATACATATTCATAAGCAATATTAATTACAAATGAAATTCATCGGTAGACCTTCACTTTACTACACAAAGTCACGCAAACAAATGCCAATGAGCAAATGTACTTAATTTTATAATGTTAATTCAAGTTTCTTTTTTCCAAAACGATGATGTGGACAGAAGTACAATATTTTTAACAAGCTCAAAACAAGCCAACGAACTAAATATAATTGAATTTTATACAAAATAAATATCTGAATATGACGTAAAATAACAGTAATGAAAAATCATGATTTATGAGGACTGAAGTGAAAAATAGAGAGATTGCAGAATAAACATTAAAAAAGGGAAATTAAATGCCAATCAATTATTATTGTAATGCAGTCAGAATAAAATATGCTCACTTGTCCGTTACGGGCGGGAACCACCCGTTGCGATATCAGAAAAAAAATCAGTAAGAAATATTGCATGTATATCGTGTAATCTAAATCCCAGTATTAATACAACCTTTATTAATAATGGCTATTTCTTGTGTATTACTTTATCTTAGTTAACATTCCTTCTTTCCAATTTTTTATTTCTCTTTGACTTCACACGTCGTCTCCATTACCGTTCAGCAGCAGCAACAACAACAATGAAACTTGGAAACACCCAAAAGACCGTTGGGTATGAAGTAAAGTCGATCTGCGAAAGCTGGAAACAAAGGAGTTTCTCTGCAGCTGAAGGGCGCTGAAGGAGGGAGGGGGCGCACTGGGGTGGGCGCGGGCGCGGGCGTTATGTCGCAGACGGGCGGGCCGCCTGCGCGCCGGCAATTTGTCATCGTCGGGGCGTCGCTTACACGTCGACGCGTCAGGGAATTCCCGATTGTAACAAATTGCGTTTCCCTTCGTCACAGCGGGCTGTCAATAGAAAATGGAAGTAGTCGCGTTCATGATAAATGAAAAAGCTCCGAGACGCGTTGCAGCCCCGCTGCCCCTGCCGACGCCGCCCGCCGAACGCGCGGGCCCGCGGGCGCCAGAGGGCGCGCTGCCCGCTGCTCCGCGCTCGCGCTCGTGCGGGAAGTCCGCGTGTCCTTCCTGAGTCACCGGACTTCGCGGAAACATGCTCAGTGAGCCCGACCACTGTGATTCCCCGAGACCAGGACAGACTTTGCGATACGCAAGAGGCGGCGTGATTGCCGGAGAAATACAAGCGAATTAACATTTTATAGAACAAGCAATGCTTAAAAAATGTTAATGCTTATTAAGAATACTAACATTTTATAAGCGTAATAACACATAATAGTATCAGCATTTAGATACAAAAAAGTTCAATTGAGAAACTAACAAGAATAGGTTAATGCTAAATTTTTGCAAATACTGGTATTCAGATTCCGAAATGTAAAATCAGATTAATATTTTTTTATTTTATTTTATTTTTTCTTTGTTACAGAGTTGAAACTCATTGAAGGCTTTCTGTTGTAACAGAAAATGTGAAACAGAATTATTTTTGACAATTCAAACTATATTATTATTTTTTCTTGTACCCATTTTTTTTACTAGGATGAAATAAATGTTATGCTCTATATAAAGCAATGTATTCAGTTCAATAAAATATTCTTGGAGTAAACTACTGATATTTCATGATTTAATAAAAATGACAACTGAGAAATATCACTTTTAACATACATTTTTATGTGGACAACATTCTGTATTTATTCATTATTATAATTAAATTCGTGTTACCATCATGCATTATAGTAACCTACGTTTCCTGCTTGGTGAGAGTTCCAAATAGAGACTTTTACTGTACTTTCCTTTTTTCAATCTGGTTTCCACCCCCTGTAAAGCAGTAATTAGGGTGAGCAACGGCCTCATTAGTGGTTTTGTCTGCTGAGCTATTCTGCTATTCCGCTAGGGAACAAGTATTGAAGAACGCGTTTCGCTGCGGTGCAGAGTAAACGGAACCGGACAGACGGGCGGGGACGTCCTTCCCGACACCGAGGACTCGACCCTGTAATAACACGCTTCTAATTTACAAGTTTATCGATTAGTACCAGACGACGCCTGCCCTGCATTTAAAACTACCACGTTTTTTGATAATTCCTACCCAATTCTTAAGTTACCGTCCAACCTGCAGACAAAAACGGCGGCATCCAACCTCCCTACAAGAGAATTAGGGACTATTGACGCCTTATTATCAGATGAACCGAAATTAACTCTCATTACGAGAGTGTCACAGAAAGGCTGAAAGACTAAGAAGTGAACAAGTTTCTACGAGGTTGGAAATATTTGGGAGAGAATGCCAGACATGCGTGAAGTAGCAAGTAAGAATGATTTATCGTATTCGCTGAATGTGGAAAGAGACATCAACTTACACATTAATAAAGAAATTAAGGTGGCTACAAAACTAAAAATTATATTTTTTATTGCAGTTGAATGAGGTGAACGTTAACACGCCTATATTTTCGCAAAAACCCCTTTGTTTTCTGAATAGTTAGCCCTCGTCATCGGATTCTTTCTGACTTGGCGTCTGAGTAGGTCTGACTCGGCTCACAGTTGCCGCGAGTGCTCTCGAGCGCGTTGCATGCAAAGCTCCCCGTCTACTGTCGCGTCGAGGCGCCTTTGAGGGGGCTTTGGGTTACGACGAATGGCTCCATCGAGGATGACGCCGCTCGGCTGCCGATGGACATGACAGCACCACAATGGTCAGTGTGGAGCGGGCTGACGGCGGGGGTCGAAGGAAGGGGCGCTCGCAGGCAGGCTCTTGAAGCCTGATCCCCGGTAGCGGCTTCCCGCCCACTGCCATCGCCACTGCTCGTCATTTTTGTATCGCCAACCGTCGCCGCCACTGACGCTCTTCTGCCTTTTTCATCAACTCCAGCGCCTTTGCTGCTAGGGACTGTCCTCTCATCGTTTCCACCTTTCTATTGTTAAGTATAAAACATTTTGAAGTATCATGTGCTTCCCGAACTTGGATACACTATTATATCGCATACCTCTGACAAGCTTCAACATGATAGAGGTAAAATCATACATACAAAAAGTGTGATTTTTATTCAGTGTCTTCTTTACACTTCTCCTTGACGATCTCAAGCATATTTAAATTTGAGAGTTTATTTCCAAAGTGACTTACCTTATTTTCTTTTAGATTTATAAGTTGTCAATATATTCTTAAGACTTTTCCCTATCGTGATTTCAAATATTGTGTAAAAAATTGCTTTTCTTCTACGTTAAACTGTATCCAAAAATCGTGAAATCATGACGTGAAGTACAAAGCAGAATGAAAATACTCTTTTAAAAAATTGTGATTCATGTAGAAACTTCACTTTGGAAAAAATATCTACAATTGTGCTCTAAAATTGTCTCACTAGATTATCATTTCTTCCATGTATCTTTATTACATCGTTTTCGTCATCCCGACCAGTTTTAGTGATGCGCACTTTTGACGTCATGAGCGTAAGCAGTGTGTAGCCGCATCGTTTTCATCGCCACATGTAGCCGTACATAGCGCAATTACTGTCACGCATCCCCTGGCCAGCGTCATGCGAATCCGCCAACAAGCCGCCCCCCTAAGCCAATCCACTCTCGCCCCTGCCGCTGCTCCCACAAAGCCCGGCTCCTCCATTGAATGCACATCCGCCTCGCGCGCCGCTCGCACTAAGCACTCCGCCCCGACGCCAGGTTCCCCTCGCCCACGCGCACGTTATGCCCGCCCCCGCCGCCGCCCCGCCCCTTCGCCCGGGGAGGGCCTCGAGGAGTGACACGGGAGGTCTTGAGGTCGCAGAAAGGACGCGAATTCTGCACCTGCCGGGCGCGCGCACCGCGCCGCAATAGAGGGAAGCCACGTAACCTTGAAATATGTCGAGTCCACTAGGCTTCATTTCCACAAAGCGTCCTACCGGCGTTATTACGTAAGTGGCCGCGATCCGCGCGGCGGCGGCGGCGGCGCGCGCGCAGGAGCGGGCCGGCGCGGCGGGCCCGGAGCCCTCTTGTCCCGAGAAGAAAGGCGCGCTAGCTTGGGACAGAAATATTGAAACTAATTGTTGACATATAAAGAAGGGAAACATCATTTCGGTCCGTCATAACGTGAAAGGGCGGCCCTTTGGGGCTTTCGTTCCGGTGCGTGGTGGCGGAGGCGGCGGGGGCGGCTGAGAGGGCGAGGGCGCGAGGGACAAGAGGCAGCCCGCCTACCTGCTGAGTCCGGGATGAGTCTCCGGATCCTCCGAGGCAAAGATGGTAGAGATGGCTCAGGCGGTTTAGGTGATCGGAGACAAAGTAAAACGGGAGGTATGACCTCTGGAGCGAGCGCCCACAGTTAAACGAAGAAATATTTGTACCCAAAACATAATTTCATTTATAAAAAATCATGATTGAATTTGTGTTAATCCGGTTGGAAACGTAATTAATGACGATTAATTGAGAAATGATCTTCCATACCCAATTTTTTTTAAAATCATGTACACTATAATGAAAGTATTTTATGCAATGTAATGATAAACTAGTGAATAAACGAATAATTGGTACAGAAGGATGAACTGTTCGGTGATGAAAATGTGCATAACGAAAGCTCAATACATTCAAAAGAAAAAGTGAGTAAGAGAGATACGCAAAAATATTAATTATTGATTAATAATATTAGAGATGATATATTTTTAGTATAATTGACAAAATTACCTGAATCTTTTTTCGTTTTAAATTATGGTGTTAGGTGGATGATAGAATGGAGTTCATGGAGGCGGTGATGGCGTGTGGGCCGACTGTACCTCTCCCGTGCTTCTGACCTGCGAGGTCCCCCAGGGCGGCATCCCTGGCCTGCCGCGGAGCCGCAACGGACAACGCGGGATGACGGCGCGGGAGCGTTCAAGAACAAAGCGATATGAGCATAAAAATGTATCAATAGACCCTCCGGTGGGCCTGCTCCTTTGAGTCGCTCCGTCTCTGCGAAGCTTCCACGAGAGTGAAGGACAAAACCACCGAGGTGCCTTGGGGGCACGCTGGGCTTTCGGAGCACTCTTCCGTTCGGCTCGCTCTTCTGGAGACGAATGTTCCCCTCCCCCTCCTTGCAGATGCACCCCCTCCTTCTCTTGAAGCTGCCTGCAGCTGAATCCTCCGCTGACAGCTGATACAATTTTTCGTTCAATGACCGACAGCCCTGTAGGTTACATAGAGAGGTCAGTAAGGAAACACTCGAATGGGTCCAAAACACGTCTACAAATATTATACTCCAGTGCCTGAATGGTGATACAAGAAATTTTCCACAATCATTTTGTACGGTTGAAAAGTTTTAAAGTTCCTGCGCCTTCTTCAAGAGCAAAGGTCTGAGAGAGGGGAGAATAGGCTTTCAATATTGAGGTTCACTCAGTGCAAGACGTATTATCTGTCATTCTCTGCTACATAGAAAATTCTGAGTAGTTGAAGACAGTATCGTAAAAATAATCTTCCTTCATACATGATAGTTTGCGTCAAGCTACGATTGATTACAGTTGCAATACATAGAGAGGAGGCACTTAGCATTTGCTTGTCCCTCCTCTGATCTTGATACATCGTACACGCGTGACATTTCCCCTCGCACCAACAGCTCGCTCGTTTTGCCCATCAGCCGGATCCGGTGGGAGTCGGCACCGGTGGTCGATGTTCTCGTCCGTATTAAAGCTTTCAAATTGCTCCTCGCGCGGGGCGGTGGCGTCGGCGGCGGAGGGCGGCCAGGCGTGACGCCAAGGACGCGTTATAAGCGCTTTGAGTTATGTGACAGCTCGACGTAATCGATATGTTGGAAACGAGTCGGACCGGCGACGGAGACGCGTTTGATAGACCGACCGCGAGGATGCGCGCAGGTGCGTGGTCGGCAGGCCCCGCCCCCTGGCTCCGCGTGCCCCGCCTCCGCCAACACCTTCGACGCCTCCCGACCGGAACTCCAGGAGGCACGGGTTTCTCGTCATTCATTTTTTCTCCCTCTTGACCAAAAACTTCTAAGGTTCAGAAATGTTGAATTAAATTGTCTGAATATAACATACGCACAGTCATATGGATTCCTTGTCACTTGGGGTGGTAAAAACAGGGCAAATACTGATATAAAGAAGGCAATTAATTCGGTGCTGGACAGAATTCACTGAGGACTTACGAATAAGAAACCAAACACACTTTTAAATGTAATATTCAATAGATTATTTTTTTGTTTACACTGATTGCATTAATTGTCCTTTTGGATATTATGTTCCAAGTAAAAATATATTTTATATACTCAATATTTTCTTTCAACGATTTCTAATCTATTTTTCTACTAAAATATTGCTACACTTTTTAGTTAGATATATCAGTAAATGATATTATTGATATGATATTGATATTAATGATATTATATATATGATATTCAATGATATTATGAAACCTCTTATGTTCCAAAATCAAATTTAACAGCCCATTAAATATTTTATAGTAGTGTAGCACCAAGTAGTGTAGTTTAATATTGGGAGCAATGAAATTGGTGCTTTTACTACACTCTGTCAGTTTTTGAAAAAAATAAGAACATGGCTTTTTTCGCAAGACATTGAAGGTTTTCTTGTGATAGTTAAGTAAAATACTCGTACATTGTTCAATTTTTTATTGTTCTTGAAAAATCTTATATAATTTAAAAATGTTATTTGATTACCCTTGAACAGAAACATTATACTTTTTCTGGTATGAAGTTTGTTAGTGTTGTGGTATATGTTTAGATCTGAATGTTTTTTTTGTTATATTGTTAGTGCACAGAAGTATTATGTTTTAAAACTTTGTTTTGTTATTCTTGCATGTTAATTCGGGTAAACGAGCTGCCTCTCACTGCTGACAATTTTGTTTTTGCATACAAAGGTGATGGAGATCCCACACAGTTTTTTCTAGGGGATCCCTAATAATTTTTCTCATTATGTTTAAATATAATATTATAAGTTCTATGTTATTGGCAAAATAAAGACTTTTTAACTTTGACTTTGACTATTATCATATGCTTGACAGTTGGGAAAAGTTACAATAACATTTCCGTAATTAAATAATTGTAATTGAACAACAACTTAAAGAATACACGTGTTCAAAACATGAAAGGAACAGCAAGAAAGAAAATTTCAAACGATGAGTATCGGGTACTTTTCTCACGTCCGTAAAATTGTTCCCAACTTTGTATCTTTTTTGCTCATAGTTGTTCGACAGAACTGTGTCGTGACAAGGATGCAGCAAGCACATAGTCACACAACCAGCAATTTACCAGAAATAAAAAAACATCAAGTATTTTTTGCCCAAGAGACTGAGGATCCCTTCGAAGCATTTGCAGCAAAAGCAGGAGCGACTGGAAGCAGAACAGAAGCGCCTCGTGACAAAACGAGCGTGGCTCCGCTTGTCTCGCAAACTGCGCAGACTTGCAGGCGTCTATAGATAGGCGCCGCCCCCCCCGCCTCCGTGGCCCCGCCCTCCGCGCCCGCCGCCGCCGCCACGCTTCCCAACTTAGCGGCAGGAACTTGGACTTTAGATCGAAAGCGACGGCATGGAACTTCAATGAGAATCCAAACTAATTCAACTTTGATCTCGCTACACCGCGCCGCGCCGCGCCTCGCGGAATCCTCTTCATGCGCCGGGGTTTATTTTGGAGGGTGAGGCCGCGACGCTCTCCTCCCGTCCCCGCGCACCCCCAACGCCGACGGAATAATTAGCGCAGTGTCAGGCGCGTGCGTGTCGTGTGAGCACGTGCGTCTTTCGCGGATGACAGGTGGAGGCTTCGCTGTTGCCGTGTTCTTACGGGAAGAGTCGGTTGAGAGTTAGCTGAATGGTTGAGTGTCTTACAAATAAGCCGATGTTCGTTGTGAAGAGCACGGAGTCAAGGGTAAACAGAATAGGTATTGGAATTGTTTTCCAAAAATACAAATTCTAGAAATGTAAGCAGTGCAAGATACGTCATCAGAGCGCAGGCCCTTTATGCACTTGAATGTTAAATGAATTAGACATGAAATGAATTTGAAATGAATTGAATGAAAGAATTAGACAATAATATTACAGGTGTTGGATAAAATACAAGGGAGTGTTATGTTTTTGCGATAAGAAATAGAAATACCGAAAGAAATTGGTTTCTGATTCTTTCTCAGTTTTGTTCACTGAGTTATGCTAGTTTGGCTGACATTGATTTCTACCTAAATATTTAACTTGTAGATTACAAAGTGGTATGATTACAAAGTGAAATCAATTATGATTTCGTCGGCCCTGTGGCCGAGATCGCTAAGGCAGTTGTGTCGTAGTGATCTTGGACCGAAGAATCGCGGGTTCGAGTCCCGCGTCGGGCATGGTTGTATTTGTGTTCGTCCTTTCACCCCTTATCATCACCATATCGTTTCATCTTCATAGTACCATACCGTTAACAGCAATAGTGGTCGCCAGTGACCTTGATGTTGATGCGTCCTTAAATAACCAATTAAAAAAAATAATGTCGTAGGAGACAAGATTTCACACGCCGATATTTCAATGAGACTACGTTTCAAAAACCAAACCATTTGCATTTCCTATTGCGTATGTATGTTTTACACGTCTTCCATGAGCGCGGGGTAACTGGAAGGCTCCGGTGTTAAAATCACTCAACTCTTCTCAATTCCCGGGTGCATTGTGGAGGCCCGTTGAGATATTTCATCGCAGCACCGAAAGGGTAACGCCGGCATACTTTTTCCATCCCTCAAATTAAAGGTACTTTTTACATCCTCCTTTCGCGAGTCCGGAAAATTAATAACACGTTATACTTCCTCTTCCCCGTCCTCCCGTGCTCACGGCTAATTAAAACGCGCAGAACACTTTCCGGCGGCGGAGGAGACCAAGGAGCCGAAAGGAGGGAAGGACCGCGTGCTTTGAGCGGGCACCCGCCGCTCGGGCACCCGCCCCTGCTCTGATACATATTCATTACTGGCGCGGCCAAAGGACAGAACTTCCCGCACAGGCGCCCACTCGCAACTTTTGGGTCCCCGGAGAGGAAAAAATGGGGACAAAGCGCGTGCGGTTTTATTATATTTTGCTCCCGCGGCGGCGCGGCGCGGTCGCTGACGCGCGTCAAGGAGCCGCATCATCGCAGCCCAGCTCCATCCTCCCTTTCACCCGCTTTGCCCCGCCCCGCCCCGCCCCGCCCAGCCTTGTCTCTCCGCTCCGCTCCGCCCCGCCCCGCTCCTCGCCGCTGCGCCGCGCCCCGCGCCACGCGGCCGGGATCGGCCCAGAGCGGGTGGCGGCGGCGGCGGCGGCGGCGGCGGCGGCGGCGCCAGCCGGCGAGCCCAGGCCGTGTGATCATTCATCCGGAAAATGATCAAGTATGCAGATGATTAAATTTCCACATAATTGTAGTCAGAAACCGTTGCGGGGTTCGGGCGGCGCGGGGCGAGGGCGCGGTGGCGGCGGCGGCCGCAGGGGGAGGAGGGGGGCGGGCACCGCCGCTCTGTACGCGCGCTGTCGAGGGATGTGATGGACACGCGTTTGTACACGCTAAAATATCATTCCATCCATATTTCCTCTCTGGTCCCCTTTTCGCGGTTCTCAGCGCTCCACCTCAGGGCCCGCGCGCGCGCCCTTTGTATGGAAACCAGCGTATTGGAAATCCTGCAGTCTTCTCCTCGCCAAAAGTTGCCGATGAGAAAAATATTATTTTTTCAAAAAAAGCCCGATCACGCATGTCATGAGATCAAATTCGCCCTATGTAAATGCGTGACCTCTCGCGATCTTGCGGTCGGCTTCGCGGCCGGGTGGACGTTGACTTTTCTCTGCCATTGGATTTGCCTGCCGAGCGCGAGGGAGCGGGCAAACCTCTTGGGCGGGGAGGCCAAAATAACAGCGCGCTAATCGTCATTCCCTTAATTCGGCGATTTTCGAACCGTCACTCGCAATCTCGTGGCTGCCACGCGCACCGACCGCTGTGCGATTGCGGGGCGGGGGCGTCTCTGTGTTTCCGGGCGCGCGCTTCGGCGTTTCCAGAGCATCGTTTCGGCGATGGCCGCGAGGAGCGCGGCGGGCGCAATCGAGCGTGAAGCTGCTCTGCCCGCCGCTAGAGATGTGGCCCCAGCCGCCCGTCTGTCTCAGGCCGCCCCGCCCGCCCGGATTGACATCGAATTCACTGCCAGCAACTGCTGAGCGATTCTCTCAATGTTGCCTTTTCAGATTCGTTAGGATGTGAAATTCGCGGAATGGGAACGTTTCTTAATAACTGTGATGCGATAAAGGTTTCTGTAACTTAAATTTGCAATTACCATTTCAATATTGATCATTATTTTCCGCTTAGTTCCAACGTTTTTTGGGAAGGTGCCAACTCCATGTTTTCTGCACGTTTCATAGTGTCGAGGAAAACATGTGTCTAAATACGAATATCTGTTTTCTCGCAGGAAAAATCCATTCCATGTTCCGCTGAAAAGTTATCTTGCTGAAATAAGAGCGCTATGTGGAAAGAACATGAAATAAATAATGAAAATGAATTTAAATATGAACGAATCAAAATGAAATAGTAATATCAGCTTATCTGCTATCAAAAATTCCTCAAATTAAATTTCAAGATCAAGCTTAGGTTTCGAATCCTATCCAAATAATAACGATTTGTGTTGAAGAAAAATTAAGCTTTTTTCGATTACAAAAGAAATTAATAATCAAAAGAGCATTTCAAATGTATGTTCAGATGTTAAATGGAAACAGTTTATGCCTCATATTTTTCACAAAGTGAATATTTTTTGTTTTGTTCAGGCGAAATTTAAAAGGGAAATTAGGCTTATAATAGTACTAGTCAATCACATAAACTATTATTCAGTCACTTTCCTACAAAAATAACAAGCGTTTTGAAAAAACAAAAATATTCGCCATTTGGCTACAAATATTGACTTTAAACCTATGTGTCATCTAAATATGTTCAACAAAAATTTCCATCTAGAAGTAGGTGAAAATAGGCTGTAAAACGATTACTGTTTGCGAATTCGAATCGTGACTAAACAATGCACTACTCTCCGTATTATTCTTTATTATGATGTTCAGTCCCTAGTCTTTTCAGTAGTACCTGAGACGAATGGTTTTGATGGATGAGTGATGATAATGATGATGTTGGGATGATTCGAATGATAATGAAAAATTAGTGGAATAAGGAACCAAGGGAAAACGGAGAACCTGTAGGAAACAGGCAAATCCGCATCGCCACCCCAAATTCCAGGAGAATCGACCGGGACTTGAACCCCGTTGCATCGAGGTGGATGGCAAGCGAGCTGCCTCCAATACCTCGGTCGTCCGCACTGTCCTTGGCAGAGTCGGCGTCGCGTCCCCACTGTCGCGGCGCCTCGCGCCGTCGCCGTCGGTGCAGCCCCGCGGGGCGCCGGTGTGGTTAATGAACCTCCCGCCCATCAATAACGGCCGCCTCGTTAGACGAGCGTTAGACAAGCTCTGGACGGGGCATCATTTACACACAGCGAGACGCCGCGGCCGCCGCCTCCCACCGCCCGCGCAGCCGGCCCGGCCTTTCTTCTGGGCTCTGATTTGAAGAAGGGGAAGCCATCCGGCCCACACTGCCGAGGGAACCGAAGACAACTGAGCATATTGGTGGCCTATTCAATCTTCTGTAATTTAGATAGAAAATTAAGAACTTCCAGAAGCATTATCTGTTCGGAGCTGACTTTCAAATTACTCTAGCTAAATTTGAGTTATTCAGCGGATATGACATTTACAATTTTTTATTTGAATTACCCATTACTGAATGGAAGATCAATTGTGTATTGCAGTCTTTGAGTTCGCTGATCACCCCTCCAATACATCGTTTATGTTTACAATTTTAAAAAAAAATCTTTAGATATGTTCAAAACAGGGAAACTATTGATCTGACGAGTTTTCAAAACACTTCAATTGACAAACGAGTACTATAGAATTTGAGCAGTGTATGTATTATTAAACACCATCTCCTTCATCGTAAACTCCTCGAATTTGTTGTGTCTTTTTGGCCCGTTTAGGGAAAAGAATCAAGTCTCAACCTTGTTCCTTCGTGTCGAACCAGGCTCGCAACAAAACTTCCGCCCCTCGTCACCTCTCGACCCCGTGTCCTCTCCCAGCGCAGGGCGTCCTCGGGCGACCGCAGCGCGACGCGCGTCGGCGGCGGCGCTGGCGGCCGGCAACTGATGACTGTCATCAGCAGCACCCCTGCAAGCGCGGGAGGGGGCCGCGGCGGTCGCGCCAGGAATGCGCCGCGGCCAGCACTGCTCGCGGGCGGGCGAATTACAGGCCCCGACCCGCGCGTAACGCGCACAGGTCTCCGCGTCACCTTACTGCGAGCTCCTCTCGTCTTACTACGAGCTCTTCTCGTCGTACCACGAGCTCCTTTCATCTTACTTCGAGCTCCTTTCGTTTTACTACGACCTTCTCTCGTCTTTCCACGAGCTCCTCTCGAGCTTACTACGAGCTCCGCTCGAGCTTACTACGAGCTTCTCTCGTCTTACTACGAGCTCTTCTCGAGATTACAACGAGCTCTTCTCGTCTTACTACGAGCTCCTCTCGTCTTTCTACGAGCTCCACTCGTCTTACTACGAGCTCCCCTCGTCTTACTACGAGCTCCGCTCGAGCTTACTACGAGCTACGCTCGAGCTTACTACGAGCTTCTCTCGCCTTACTACGAGCTCCGCTCGAGCTTACTACGAGCTCCTCTCGTCTTACTACGAGCTCCTCTCGTCTTACTACGAGCTCTTCTCGTCTTTCTACGAGCTCCACTCGTCTTACTACGACTCTTCTCGTCTTACACGAGCTCGCTCGACACTACGAGCTTCTCTCGTCTTGCTACGAGCTCCGCTCGAGCTTACTACGAGCTCCTCGTCTTACTACGAGCTCCTCTCGTCTTTCTACGGAGCTCCACTCGTCTTACCACGAGCTCCTCTCGTCTTACTACGAGCTCCTCTCGTCTTACTTCGAGCTCCACGCCTTACTACGAGCTCCTCTCGAGCTTACTACGAGCTTCTCTCGTCTTACTACGAGCTCTTCTCGAGCTTACAACGAGCTCTTCTCGTCTTACTACGAGCTCTTCTCGTCTTTCTACGAGCTCCACTCGTATTACTACGAGCTCCCTCGTCTTACTACGAGCTCCGCTCCGAGCTACTACGAGCTTCTCTCGTCTTACTACGAGCTCTTCTCGAGCTTACAACGAGCTCTTCTCGTCTTACTACGAGCTCTTCTCGTCTTTCTACGAGCTCCACTCGTCTTACTACGAGCTCCTCTCGTCTTACTACGAGCTCCGCTCGAGCTTACTACGAGCTCCTCTCGATCTTACTACGAGCTCTTCTCGTCTTACTACGAGCTCCACTCGTCTTACTACGAGCTCCTCTCGAGCTTACTACGAGCTTCTCTCGTCTTACTACGAGCTCCTCTCGTCTTTCCACGAGCTCCTCTCGAGCTTACTACGAGCTCTTCTCGTCTTACTACGAGCTCCTCTCGTCTTTCTACGAGCTCTTCTCGTCTTACTACGAGCTCCTCTCGTCTTACTACGAGCTCCTCTCGTCTTACTACGAGCTCTTCTCGTCTTTCTACGAGCTCCACTCGTCTTACTACGAGCTCTTCTCGTCTTACTACGAGCTCCGCTCGAGCTTACTACGAGCTTCTCTCGTCTTACTACGAGCTCCGCTCGAGCTTACTACGAGCTCCTCTCGTCTTACTACGAGCTCCTCTCGTCTTTCTACGAGCTCCACTCGTCTTACTACGAGCTCCTCTCGTCTTACTACGAGCTCCTCTCGTCTTACTTCGAGCTCCTTACGCCTTACTACGAGCTCCTCTCGAGCTTACTACGAGCTTCTCTCGTCTTACTACGAGCTCTTCTCGAGCTTACAACGAGCTCTTCTCGTCTTACTACGAGCTCTTCTCGTCTTTCTACGAGCTCCACTCGTCTTACTACGAGCTCCTCTCGTCTTACTACGAGCTCCGCTCGAGCTCGAGCTTACTACGAGCTTCTCTCGTCTTACTACGAGCTCTTCTCGAGCTTACAACGAGCTCTTCTCGTCTTACTACGAGCTCTTCTCGTCTTTCTACGAGCTCCACTCGTCTTACTACGAGCTCCTCTCGTCTTACTACGAGCTCCGCTCGAGCTTACTACGAGCTCCTCTCGATCTTACTACGAGCTCTTCTCGTCTTACTACGAGCTCCACTCGTCTTACTACGAGCTCCTCTCGAGCTTACTACGAGCTTCTCTCGTCTTACTACGAGCTCCTCTCGTCTTTCCACGAGCTCCTCTCGAGCTTACTACGAGCTCTTCTCGTCTTACTACGAGCTCCTCTCGTCTTTCTACGAGCTCCACTCGTCTTACTACGAGCTCCTCTCGTCTTACTTCGAGCTCCTTTCGCCTTACTACGAGCTCCTCTCGAGCTTCTGAGGCCGGTGAGCCAGAGTTTGGAGATGGACTGGTCGGTTGGTGCTCTGAAAGCAGCGTGAGGGTACATTAACAAAAGAGCGACGGACTACGCGCGATCTTCTCTTTTGCTTCTTTGTCCTATCATCTCCCCTTATACACACACTTATACTGATCGGGAGCTTGGAGTTCGTCTGGGAGAGTGCCACGCTGTGGGGAGATACTTGGAGCGGGAAACCCCCACAGTCGAATGTAGTGCGGTGCCGGACCTCAACATCCAGTGGGACCGGAGCAGTGCCGACTCCGGGAATAACACATTCACTCTCAATTAGGTGAAATATTTGAAGTATTATCGTACTTTTAAGGTATTGAACATCACATGGAAAGTGACGCAACTCAAAACAGCTTGAAAACTGAAACGAAATTCGCCACATTAACCAATAATCTCGTTAAATGTTTTCATTGTAACTAACTTGTTCAACTAATTTGACTAATTCCATTTGTAAATTGCAATTTGTTCTGTTCATTGGTAGTTTCAACACAAGTTCATCGATTTTTAATTCTGCCTTCTTTTCTATGTGACGTACCATATTTTTTTATTAATCGTGACTGATGTAAAGATTATGACTTCCAAAAGTGCTATCTGAGATGTGTATTGTTCTTTATTCTGTTCATCGACTACACATACACACAACTCTTGGAACAAATTATATTTCGTACCATTTATCATCCTTTCGTGAAGCTCTGTGATCAGCCGGCATCCCACCTCCGCCAATGCCATCGGAACGACATTCCGGCTCGCAGTCGCCGGTCCCCGCGTCGGCGATAACCGCAGGCCCCCTCGGCGACAGCGCGCGGCGCAACAAAACCAACAAAGCCGATAATTCCGCCCCCAATTACCCGCGCCACGAAGGGCAGGCGCGGCTGCGCGTCCCGGCACACACTCCCCGCGGACGCAGCCCGGCCGGGCCAGCCCGCCAGATTGAATTTTTACCTGACCCGCTGTCCTCGTGGGCGTTTTATTGGCGGCCTCCGTTCGAGGGGTCCCCGGATTCAATTTGCTTCTCCGTCTCCGCTCGCAGCGGCGACGGCGACGGCGGCGGCAGGCGGTGATGATGCGCAGTGGCGGTGACGCGCCTTGAGTGTGATGGAGGCACGCGGAGGTTGTAATGGAGCCGCGATGAGGTCGGGGAACGGGGACGGGGATGGGGAATGAGAAGATGACGGCAGCGGGGAAGGTGTGTCGCTGATGGCGGAGTGGACGGCGATGCGTCAACGGAGGTGACTGTTGCGGGAGGAGCGGCTTGGAGGGGATAGAAATGCAGAAATGAACTTACGAACGTCCGTTAAGCTGTTAAAGCCATTTCCGCAAATCACAGTTTATTTGCAACTAGAATTTTGTGTTATTTTTCTGCTTTTCAAATATTAAAAAAAATATTCTAACGGTTTTTCGAAAATTTGGTGTCTTTCCTGGCTTTAATGTTAAGCCGGCAAACCCAATTCAGAAAAAAATTCTATATGCATGGAATATTAAGCCTTTTTTGTGTTTTTCAAATATATAAACATGGATTGTTTTGTTCTCACGGTTTTTCGAAAATTTATAAAAAAAGAAAGTCTTTCGGAAGTCGCGGATTGGTGAAATAGCAGGGTCTAAGAAAACGACAATCTATCCAGCAAAATTTCACTTGTGAGCTTAAGCACGTGTGTGACGATGGCTATTGCATCAGAGATGGAAGAGAGCTGCGACGTCAAAGGCACTAGTAATGGCTGGATGATGCTGTGCCACTGAGAGGTGGGCAGGGGCGCTCGAACTGTTGGCGGCGGCGGCGGCCCGGGATTGTTCCCAGCACGACCGCGTGTCCCGGAGCGGTCTGCGTGCCATGCTAATACAGCCGTAATGATACACGGCTGCCGTCCCGCCGTCGGGCGGCGCGGCGACGTGACGCGGGCGACGCCGGGCGCCCCGGCGCCTGGACGCCTGGAAACCCGAACGCCTGGACGCTTGGACGCCCGGACGCCTGGAAGTCCGGACGCCTGGACGCCTAGACGCCTGGACGCTTGGACGCCCGGACGCCCGGACGCCTGGACGCCCGGACACCTGGACGCCTGGACGCCCGGACGCCTGGACGCCCGGACGCCCGGACGCCTGGACGCCTTAACGCCCGGACACCTGGACGCCCGGACGCCCGGACACCCGGACGCCCGGACGCCCGGACGCCCGGACGCCTGGACGCCTGGACGCCTGGACGCCTGGACGCCTGGACCGCCTGGCGGCGCCGACGACCATGCCGGATGAACGGTGGCCAAGAGAACGGACCAGCGCCAGCACTCGCCTGTTTCGAGGGCGGCGGATTTGTATGAGAAATGTAGCATTGCTTCGTAGGATTTTTCACGAGCCATTTGTGTTCATCTTCAATTTAAGCGCATTGTTAACAGTTCCTGACTGTTATTACTAAATATTCTGACATATTATCCAGTATAAGTGTTAGAGAGATAATTTAGGAGCATTATATTTTTTACTAAAACTAGTGAGAACCCGTCAAAATTTGACGGTGAGATCTGAGATAAATGTAAAATACTGTACCCAGACTAATGTTCACAATATGTTGCATTGTTTGGATCTTGAGGGTATAACGAAGATATTCTGTGATAAGGAGTTCCCAAAATTTTGAACACGTATGGCCCATGACCAGGTGGCAATGCAATATCGACACAAAAGATATAGTACTATTATACTGAAGGATATTATTTCTAAAGTTTTTTGATGTGTCATCATCTCCTATAAAAACTGTTTGATTTCTTCTGGCATATTGCTCGAAGGTATACTTATTTTTCCATTTAAGCAACAGAGTAAATCGTTTGCAGAATTTCTCTCACATGGAAAGTACAAAGCAGAACAAAACTGACATTTCATAGACAATAACCCAAAAGAAAACGAAATGACCTCACTATCACGACACCTACGCTGACTTTCTCTTTCCCTGCGTCCAGTTAATGTACGTTTGCGTCTTTTGGGGCACGTGGACAACGATTCGGAATTCGACATAACCTGTAAACAACTTCACTAAAGTACAACCGAGCAAAACCCACTGTGCGAATGTTCTCTACAAAATACACCACAGAAGCAAATACATGCAAACTGTGAACACCACAATGCAATTATTACACTGAAACAAAACCTTGACGAATTGTAAACAAATTTCAACAATCAAAACAAAACATCATGCAGCGGGACTCACATCTATGGATTCATGTATATCGATTTTGAAATTGCCACCCTTTGAAAGAAAACAATTGACTATTGATAAGCGTACTATTAAAGAATGATTTAATTAATTAATTTACACAGTAAATGTTGGTGAATCAACACAAACAATATCTGATAACACATCTAGGGATCATATTCTTTCATTTAAAAGAAAAAATACAACAATCGGTTCAGTAGAAGCTCTAAACGAAGCCATGGCAGAATACCTTATTTTTTTAAATATATAGATAATATAATAAATGTAAAATGTCGTTGATTGCTATTAATTTTTTGTAACAATTTTCATGTTTTTGCGTACATTTTGTATTTTATATTTAGGTGGAAGAGAGAGCTGGATGGCGTGCGACTTGCCACATTAATAAAGTCATTATTGTTTTTATTTGAGTACTTGTATGCCATTGGTAATAAGATCTATCTGTGGAGCATGATAACGCTTTCAATTTCTTGCTAAAACAAAAAAAAATATTCACAGAAATACTAGTAAAATTGTACTTTGTAAGAGAATGAGATTGTTGCCGAATTATAGATGACAGAAATCAAAATTACATAGTATTTATTTTCTCTCTCAGTATATTTATGTGACTTATGTGTATTACGTTGGTAGCCGACATAGTTGTACGTTCAATAACCAGTTGCAACTAGAACGATTTACTTGTTTCAATCCTATGACCCATGTCTCCTCTTTAGCCATTCCTCTCGCATTCTCCGTGATTTATGTGGCTTCGCGAATCCAATATGCCTGTGGTACATCAAAGAGGTCGAGAGGAGGGACTTGGTTTGGCAGTCGCCATTGTTGATTGCGTAGGGCAGCGATGAGGCCCCGTCGGCCGGACCGCACCAGCTACTTTCCTGCGTACGGGCATACGCGCTTTGTCTACACTATTCTGTCCTGTGAGAACGTGTGTTTCAGATTTAATGGCTTTCCTTGCAGGATCGAGCTGACATTCCAGAACTGTTCCGGGAGACTGTAGAGTTCAAGGCAACTCTCCTGCGCACGCAGTGGTGTGGCTACGAGTTGACCACAGGCAGCGAATTAAATGGAAAAGGCCGAATGTTCTCCTTCCCGTGAATCACGCTCCCGAGCCCTGTCCGAGACCCCTGCGGCGACACAGGAAAAGAGAGCAGCTGTTGAAAGCTGCTCTCTAGTAAGTTCTGCGACTAGACCCGTAACATATTTTTACATTGAAACATTTTTTGGGAGAAGCTTGAACGCGTAGGAATGCAATGTATCATCTAAAATAATTAATTAGCATTGATACCGTTATATGAAGGAAATTACCAAATCTAAATCAATATTTAGAGTAAGTGTTTGGCGTTAGAAACGAAGATATCTAACACAACAATATTATCTTCAGTTTCGGGCTTGATGGTGCATTATTTCAGAATATACCTTTCCTTAATTCTGACGCTGATTTGTAACGCTACATATGGTATTGAAAATGATGTATTTAAAAGAACGTCGGATATTTACAGGGGAAAACGCAAATAAACTCTAATCCCAAACATCTAATACTCATTCCACTCCATTGTGACCCTCCCCCCAAAAAAATTCATTCATACAATCCAGATTCATCAAGTTTGACGACCATCCTATTTGATCGATTCCGGAGTAATATTTAAGTTTAAATAACGCAGATAAAGAAAATAGCATTTGCCGACCTGGATGGCCGAGGTGGCTAAGAGCGATTACCGACTCAGCGCTTCGGTTCGAAGGGTCGCGGGTTCGAGTCCCGCCTTGGGCATGGCTGTTTGTCCCTTGACTTTGTGTGTTGTCGCGGAGGGCCTCGCGTTCTGCTGACCCCAGATCAGAGGAGCCCGCAAGTGTTTGTCTAGTGTATGGTCGAATATGCGTCCCTTCGGGACGTAAAGGGCAACCGGCTGTCGGCTGGATACAAGCCCTAGGGAAAAAAAAAGAAAATCGCATTTGCTCGCGACGTGCTCTGCCCGCCGCCCACGGCCGCCATCCGCCGCTGCCTTCTCGAGGCGCCGCTCTCTGGACCGGTTCCCGCGCGCCCCGCCCGCGAGTGCGCTGCACACCGGGAAGTCTGGAAACAGTAAGCGCGCCGGCGAGCGAGGAGCTCCCCGCTTTTTACTCTGTTTACTCAGTTTTGCATGCGTAATTTTGTGAAGACGTTGCTGCTGCTGCTGCCGCCGCGGCCGTAAACGGCGCTCGAGCTAAAGTGTGGGTACTTCGGGAATTAGCGTGTTCAGAAATACCCGCCGTAATTAGCGCCGGTCGCCGCGCCGAGCGGGGCACGCATGTGTAAACTGTCGCGGCAAACGGCCGTTCCCGGAACGACGCGCCACGCCGCCGCGGCGCGGGGCGCACGGCGTGAGAGCGTGGCCCGGGGCGGCGCGGGCGGCGCGGGAAACGCGCCGAAGGGCGGTCGCCGTTACTGCGTTCGGCAGCGGGAACGGAAGTGGCAGAGGGAACGTTGGAGAGGCGCTGTTGTATCGTCGCTTGGTTTCGCACGTGTCATTCTCAAGTGGAAAAGGCTACAGTGTCTGCAGCGTAAGGTTTTATTAGAAGAGAAATTCCAAGGAATACTCGTCGTTATATTTAGGAGAGAAATTTCAAGGATTAGTCGGCCTATTATGTCGTGTACTAGAGTCGAAGCTTCTATGATACAGAAAAGCTAACTTTTCACCTTATCGTCTATAACGTTTATAGCAAAGACATGAAAAAAATACTGAATATGTGTCTTTTGATGCTGAAGACGTGTAGGAAGTAGACAATAACGTAAGACCCCCCACAAGTCTTAAAAAATGAGAAGCGTGTTTCAAATTAGCCCCACCTAGGGGATTAATACGATACATTGATGGGGCTAAAGCGATACAGCTTGACACCTCTATGATTTTTTATTGGGAGACAACGAGTAGACTATAGTAAGACACATTAGGGTATAATGTCTCAACAAAATGTTTTTTCATTTTTTTAAAATCTTTTACTATGTCTAAGTTATAAGACATTATTTCCAATCAGTATGAAAGTTCAAAAAGAAGGCTTTAAAATAAAGTTTTAAAAAGTGTTGTTTCATTTGATTTTAATATAGTAAATTATCAAAACAATTTTGTCCATACATCGAAGTGTACGTTAGTTGAAGTACGAAGTGTACGGAAGAAACTTAACGTATGCAAAAACTTATTGAATGTTGCAAGGGACTGGAAGTGATATCGTCACATCGGTTGGACGGTGTGCGACACGCGAGCCTTGGACCTTCCTTTTAGCATACTGGTTTTTATATTATTTTACCTATTATGAGATGAATTTAAATAATTAAATATTGTTTCAAGATATTTTATGCATTTTTGTTCCACATAAAACTATCATTGTACAGAGAGTAAATATTAGAATTCCGAGTAGTAACTTGCGGATTCCCGTCCGCAAGTTAGGTCCTGCATTGTCCGTGCATAGGTCCTATATTGTTATAGCAACAAAGAATTTTTTAAAATATTACTTTCTTGTTCGTGTTAATTTTTAACGTGTACCCGGAGCCCCGTACCATGTTAGTCCCACCATGTTAGTGTTATGTAGCCCCGAAAAATTAAAGTTGTGTATGTGATGGTAGGGTTAATATTTTGGAAATGTTTTTGCGCAGAAAAATAGATTAATTCTTACTGAATGATTACCTATTTTAAAAAATATCCTGCCATAAAAATGACGAAGTAACTTCAAAAGTTTCGTATTTCGTCGGAAAAGTTATTGACTGAAAAAATATATAACTTTGGCTTTGATTTTTCCCCAAAAATTTGTAAATTTTTGGGAACCTGCTATATGGTCATTAATAATATAATATATTTCCTATAATTTTTTAAAATTTTTTTAATGTCAATAAGTATCAATCCTTAACGTTCACCAGATTAGCCCCAATTTTTTTGCTGGATCTTATTAACCCCGACTAACCCTATATAAATGATTATATGACTATAATGTTGATATTAAGCCAAAACAAGTAATACGAAGTTGGTTATGTATCATTTACTTTATTTGCAAGTAATTAGTTGATTTGAATTTAAATTAGTTTGTGAAATCCCTAAAAGGATAGAGCCTCTAGACAGGTACTGAAGTTTGAAACAGACAATTAGTAGTCATCATTTTGGCAAAGATGTTCATACTTTGCGTTCTGTAACTTTTCTTCTCATTTTTACCCTTCGGTTGTATACAAGCGGTATCATTGAAGCTACTATAACCTAGAAAAGGTTGAAAATATTATATTAATTACTAGGGAACCAGTACTACTTTTCCAGTCAGGCAATCATATTTCTCAATATTCTCAATCGTAAATGAGTTATTCCAGTGAAAATGATTTAAATACAAACATAAATTTCAATCGTAAATGAGTTATTCCAGTGAAAATGATTTAAATACAAACATAAATTTCAGGTATTAAACTTCACAGTCAATTAAGAATGTCATTAATCGTCCTTTGGCAAATTACTCTAAAACTTGTAGCCATTCAATCCTAGATACATATCAAATGATTTGTTTATTACCGTCTCTTGCAACATCAAATCGGTTAGAGCGCTGCAACCCCCCACTATTTCATTAGAATGTCGTTAAATTAAAGGCTTTAGTGAATTGGTAGTGGAAATCTCAGGTGTGCAAGACAAGGACTCTTTCATGGCTCTCCCTTTCGCGCGAACGCACCCTCCCCAACACGTCCTCGCGCACGAACAGCACTCTTCCTCTCGTGCAGCACACTGGAGGCGGGGCGCAGGGGGGGCCACTTGCCGTATGTAACGCAGAGAACCCGAGCCGTTTTAACTGTCAGACCTGTCGCTCACGACGTGCGGACAAAAATACGCGAAGCTATGCGCTCCCCGTGTGCCCCGGGGGGCGTCGGCCACGGCCAGGGCAGCGACCGCCGCGGCCCTCACGCACTCACACACGCGCGCACGCGTGCACGCGGCGTGCGACAAAGGCGGCGCCCCCGCCCGTCGCCACGTTCCCAGAGCGCAGCGGTGCTGCTAGTCCGGCCGGACGGCGGGCACGAACACCGATGGGAGGGCGAGCGGGTGGGCGTGTGGGTTGGCGGGCAGGCGGGTGGGCGAGAGGAAGGATGGGGGCGGGCGGGAGGAAGGAAAGGCGTGAGGACGGGCGGGTGGGCATGTGGGTTGGCGGGCGGGCGGGCGGGCGAGAGGAAGGATGGGGGCGGGCGGGAGGAAGGAAAGGCGTGAGGACGGGCGGGTGGGCATGTGGGTTGGTGGGCAGGCGGGCGGGCGAGAGGAAGGATGGGGGCGGGCGAACCGCCGGCCGGCTGGTCCTGTCGTGTCGCGACGGCGCTGACCCTCTCGCCCCGCGACGGGCGACGTTCGCAGGTTCAGTGTCCTCTTCCGGGCACGCCCCCTTGCGCTTTGTTTGCATCGACGGAGGACGGCGCAGCTGGCAGCGAGAAGGGGATGACAAAAAAAGTTCATTGTACATTGTCAAAACATGTGTGATATTTGTAGAGTTAGGAGCTTGATTCTTTCAAAGTTCCGTTCCCAGGTATCCAAATGCCACGGTTGAAATTAAACTTATTAATGATTACAAAGAAATGCTGAAATGACAAACCCTACATAAACTCACTGGGTTTTCTGCCTTGTTCTTGCAGTTATGAATTTTGTCATGATTTGGACAAGTCTGGTAAAGAGATGTAGTGAAATGGAATAATCTTTAATTTTTTCCATTACATACCGCGGTTACATTTGGGGGAGAATCATTAGCTTCTTTATTGCACAATTTGCACAATTGTGCCATTTTCATACAATTGAGTAGGTACAATTCTTGCTCCAATGCTTTTTATTTTAGATCTAAAAATGTATATGTCAATGAAAGAAAAATAAGAATTTGCTGATATATACGTACATGTTCATCAGCAGCCCAAAGATGCATAATTTCTTGTTAGAAAAAGTCTCCACCGTTCAATGAACAATGGCAATAAAAAAAATACGCCCTGACTGCAGCTGCCCCCCTTTAGATGCTACATTTGTCTGTAAAGTGTATAATTACAGCTACCAGGAGTTCCAGATTAGATTAGTAATAAGCGGTTAATTCGTCCGGAAACCTTACGAAAATGCTCGCCGGCTTCATTTTGCATCTCTGATAACTTCATTGCTTTCGCCGTGTCTTGTTCGCGGCCTTTTATCTCGCGCGCTGATCTGTACGGAGACCCCCTGGATGACTGTAATCTGCTGATTCCTGTTGTCAGAGTGAACGTTCGGCCGCCAATTTAATGAATGTTTCCGCCCCTTGCAGGCAATCCAGGCAGCCCAAGAAAGTACAGCGCTCCGCTTTCGCGAAGCCCCCACAATTATCTTTGTTATTAGATTCAAGGCGCCATTTAACTGGAACCGCAAACGAAAGAAGAGGTGACACCATCCGATGGAAAAGCCCAGCCAGCAATTCGCAATCGCGTCCCACTCGCTTCCTGCTGCCTGTTTTACCGCTATGTGTCTCCTGCTGGAGGAGTTGGGCGGTCACTCAACGTAGATCTATTAGTAAGATTTCAAGTTTCCGGTCCAACAAGACGTTCTCTGTTGCTAAAGAGATTGTAGGTGAAGTTCTATAACAATCCTTTTAACTCATGATTTGGTCCGAAACAAGCGAAAACGAAGTAATGGGTAGTTCAGACTAAAATTTTATTAAAAAATGTATTGTGAAAGATAACAATGAGATTTTCGTCACAAGTACACTTGAAGTGTAATGAAACGTTCAATACAATAACTTATACTTGGGTTTCATACTGTTTTTTAATATTATGGATCAATGAAACGTTCGAAAGTTAATGTGTAATCATATTGTAACTATACATAACATTGTAATTATTAATATAATATTGTGTAAAAACAGGCTATTGAAAACCAGGGAAAATCTTGTCGCTATAACAGTTACCCACTAAACCAGGCATCTACTTCTACACTGGGATCACTCTTGATGTATCATGTTCAGTCTATCGATGTAGGAAGTAATTAACAAAATAAATTGGAAACAAAATTCACTTACAATGGTGGATGTGATGAGAGCTCAAAAATTAAATCCACAAATAACTTTCAAGTACCACATCATTACATTTCCAAATTCAGATAACACATTAGACCATAATTAAATATTCACGAAACTTTTATAATAAGCACACACCTCTTCGGCACCAAACATCCGTTCGCTCGGTGGTCGGTCCGGCGGTCGAGCACCGGGAGGGGCGCGCTCTGGGCCGGCCCTGCGCCCGCGCGCATGCAAAAACGCGCCGGACCAGAGGCGCAGCGGCCTTAATGAAGGCACGTCGCGGCGCGGCGGTCAAAGACGAGGCGACCGCGTTGGCGCTGCTGCGCAGGCGCGGCCTGAGAGGCTAATTAGTCGCCGCAACGCAGCGCCTCGCGACCGCTCCCGGAAGGCGGGGCGCACCGGGACGCTGATGGACCGTGTCAATTGTCAGGGCGCCCCACTTGCTTTTCATCCACTTCCGGTCGGTCGCTTCCTCTTTGAGAAGTGGACTTTCTCAACTACGGAAATTACAATTGAATTTAAGACTTCTTACTTATAGTTCATAAGGTGCAGCAACTTTTTAAACAGGTAGAAGTTATGACTGCTACTGTTCCTAGCACAACATGCAGACATTTGCATATACTCACATTTGGTTCTGAGAATCTTTCCAACTTGTCTCCACGACCTCGCAAAGCATTGTGCTTGTTTGAATAGGGTCTTCTATCATAACACGCCGTTGCTAGAAGAAAGATAACTGACAGCGATTACGCGCTGTCTGTTGACATGATAGGTCGTTGCCATACAAAGAGAACTTACAACGGTAGCCTCGTACGTTACACTTCCCTATCCCGAAATGGATGACCGTCGTAGAGTTTAACCCGTTGTGTATCAGCTATGTTAGGCTGGGTGCGACAAAAGTTCCAGAGGTTATTTTCATCGATGTGGGAATTACTATGGTGTCTCTGAGTCGAACGATGGTGGAGAATCGGTGGAATATTTGAGCACGTCTGGTCTCATCGGTCGTTTGTGTTAGTTTCTCATGTGAACATTCTTTTAAAGTTCGGATCCTTTCTCTAATTCGGGATAAGTGCCCCTTCTTAATTTCTCGATCGACGTGGCTGAATAAGATTCGTATTTATCCCAACAAAAAAAGGCAACCGTCATTGCTCAAAGCTGTTGTGGTTTCCTCGCATTCATTTCGTCCTTCATCAACTCCGGAAGATGCACAATCCTTCCTTCCCATTCATGTTTTCAGAGGCAGGTGTAGTGCCACCCAATGGTGTAACGGTAAGCGTATCGGGCTGTTATATCCTTGATCGCGGGTTCAACCCCGATGGAACATGGGATTTTTAAGTGCGAAAAAATCCTTCGTAGACCTTCCTTCGGACGGGAAGTAAAGCCGGTGGTCCCATGTTAGTAGATTTGCTGTATGTAAAAGATCCTCAGGCCTAAATGAACCCTCTGAGCTAAATTCAAATTGCCTGTTTCCTCGCCCAAGTAATACCTTCTTTCTCCCCTAGTAGGTGAAAGGAGTGTAACGAAATGTACGTGGTCAGACGGAAGAGCAGGCCTCGTGGTCTGAGTCTCACCACCTCAAATAAGGCATTTATTCAATTCTTGGAACCGGGTCATAAAACTGGTTATGACGCATTACGGAGCAGAAAAACATAGTAGTGATCAAATTGTTACTGTAAGGATATCGCCTCTTCCTTGGCCCAACACCAGCGTTTGGACTCACATTATTGGAGATGAATTCAAACCAGTATACATCATTTTCCCCAACGATATCATACATGAAATCAGCGTCACCGTAGAGTATAGATACACAGATGTCCTCCAACTGAAGTCTTCCACCTATTTCAAAGTGAATTTGGGGAGTAGGCTCTCCAAGTGAAACATTAAAATCGTATGTATTTATTAATTTAATCATTAAATTTATAATGTCATCCTCATTGTAGAAAATTGTATTCATAAGTAAATCATGTCACTTGTAAATAAAAAGTTTAATGCAAAATCTGGTTACACCCCCTTCCTACACGCCTGTGGCTGTGCACTGTTTGCGGGTCATCGCGACGGGGCGGGGCGGGGCGGGGCCGGGTGCGCGCGGTGCGACGCCGCGAAGCCAGCTTGCGTCTGAGCCACAGCGCGTCGCTAATGCCATGCAGGCAGCGGCAGCGTTATAAAGCATTCTTATGAAATCGTCCATCAAGGCTCGGCGCGGAGCGCGGGGACACGCGGACCGGTTCCCGCGCGGCCGCCGCCGCCGCCGCAGCCGGGAGCTCCCGCACAGATTTACGGCACCTCGCTAATGATATAAATTTTAATTTGTATCTCGTGACTTGCCCCCGCTCCCCGGCCTAATCACCCGCCGCGGACGTTATAAAAATCAATGAGCGTGGGACGGGAAATTGACTGCTTTCTTTCTCGTTCGGCCTTTTATTAAAAATATTTTGTACTGATAAATAGAAGGAGAAATATGTATATTGCGGGTTAATTTTGAACTATAAATTGTCCAATAAATATGAAATATTTCCAAGGTGTAAATATTAGGGGCGCTTAGAAACAATGCGTTCGATATTTAATGGTGCAGGCTGTATATCCTCTGCCCGGGACCACGACGGCTTCGATGGGATAGGCGAGGAGGGGAAGGCTACAGAGACGGGCGATGAATCAAAGGTTTAGGCGGGAGTGTGTTTGGAGACCGCAGATAAATGGGAAGTTGTCCCTGTTGGTCCGGGAGCACAGATGCTCGCGAAATGTTAGATTGAAATTGAGACCGCATTACATAAAATCTTATTACGGCTGTAGACCTATACGAGATAATGGCATGGTAATAGTGGTTTTATATTTTGTGCTTGATGATTTCTAACATTTTCAGTGGGTGTATTCTGTCTGAAGGATAGTCAGCTTGGATGATTTCGGTCTTTCGTTTGTGGAAACGTTTAAGCCGTCTGTAGTCTTTGCTTATTGTTTCATGAGTACTTCTCATTATTTTCACATACATTTTAAGGAATTTCTTTACTAAATACAAAGGGAACAGTCGTATAGTCTTGTATGTGAATCACCCGAGTTTTAAAGTCAGTTTTGTGGCTCGTGCAATGACACTGTTCAAGAATAATGCATGTCTTGTGACGCCTGAAAAAAACAATAAAATATAAGTAGCTTGAGTAACCAATTTGAGAAAAATCAGGCACCGGACAACAGTTACGAAAAACCTTTCTACCTCAAAGATGTTCATTTATATTTCTTGTATGTAATTATTGTATGAAATATTTTTCTATTCTGATATAAATAGTTATATATAAATATACCCAACGATTTTGCATATTTAATTCGGACAACCGTAATTTTTAAAAAGTACATATACTTTTAAAAATATTTTGGTAGCCGTCACAAATATGTGCACATCCCTGTGTTTATTGTAACAGTTTTCTTTTATCGTCAGTGCGGAAGAAAAAAACTAAAAATTTGTCATTTTGCAGGAGAACGCCCAGAAAGATTGTGAACTTTCTGTAAGATATTTTAATGATTTTTTACTAATAAAGATATATTATTTTCTAAATGTATTTCTCTAATTCATTGGGAAAATATCGGTTTTTCATGTCACTTTTGTGGAGCTTCGATGATTTATTCAAGAGAAAATCATCAATCCTTAGGACTTCGTGTAAAACAATTATTTACGAAAGTTTTGAAGAGTACTGTAAATGAGCTTGATTTGAAGAAATTTAGGGATTGCCAGTTCTCTTCTCGTGCTTGCTGGCTCAAAGCATGGACATATAGATCCTGTTCTGAAAAGAAGTTCATGTTCTAAACGTACTTGAGAAGAGTGTTCGGAATGATATGCGCATTTCTCCGAAGCAAGTGCAGATACCATTGTGCCTTGAATCTAGAAGCGATTGAAGAGGTTTTAAGGTAAAGCGTATTTCATGTATACAAGATGTATAAGCAAGATGCAATGTAATATTCAAGAGAAAGTTTATGATGCATATTTCGTCTTCATGCCATCGGAACCACTGAATATCGGTTGAAGAGGTTGTGCTTTTGATTTGATATTATAATTTCAGAACTTCTTATATATTTGCATTCAACCTCGTATTATCATCGTATTATATATATTTTTATTGAGAACTCATTGTCATTTAAATATTTTAATTTAAATATATTGTCATTTAAATATATGAATTTCTTGATATTGCAACAGAAGTCGTAATCTCATTTACTTACTCCGATTTACTCATTTCCATCCTCATCTACCTCCTATTTTTCTTCTCATACGACCCTTTTTCTGGACCTTTCTGTTCCATCGCCTGAATTTCCCAGATACGTTCTGTCTTTGTTGTTTGCCTACTGTCCCTTTACTTGAGAAGGGCGTATGTGGTACCCATCGTTCCAGTGGTTCACAACATTCAGTGTCCACCACCCTCACACCTGCCTCCACTAAGCCCGCGACGAGCTCAGTAACTACTCTTCACGACGGCTCATATTCGCTGCTTCACCGACGCGACGGGCGATAAAAGCCAATTTTAATTGATATTGGAGAATGCTAACGAGAGCTCTAAAAGGAGCCCTACTTGCATCCTAATGTATTGTGCTAAATATTCACTCAAGCGTGGAAGTTTTAAAATTGAACTTGTAGGAAACTTGATGAACGCCGATTTTATGTAAGTTTTATGCAACTTCGTTCCTTGAGATTAAGCACAGTAAAATTAGTAATTGAAGATATCTGCAACCAGAATGCAAAATGGTCGTGCGTTGACTTTTTCACATCGTAACTTAAAGGTGTATCCGACGCAGTTTTATGCGATTTTGTTGAAGTCATTTGTGAGAGTTAAAGTTTTTTCTTATAAATTACGACCATTTCGTAAGGTTCGATACTCTTCAACATTCCTTTTGGGGCGCTTAGGAGTAATTGCTGTAAAGAAGTTTATCACAAGCTATTGCATTTTTTATGACTGCTTTCTGACTAACCGTATTCTTTTATTGAATTTGCACCATTTCGTTTATTGCACTTCGTATATATTGAAGCTATCTTGTTACATTCAATTAATCTATCCTTAATAAAACTTTTTGTAACACGGTTTGTAACAGTATGACTTCTAGTGTATTTTATGAGAAATTATTGTCGTAAGGTAAACAAATATTATTCGTTTGATATATTTTTGAAAGGAGAATATCCTCACCCTCAATTTTTATCATACATCTATGAATATCTCGGGTATCGAAAAAGGCTGGTAACTGCCAATGTGTCAATTGCCAAAGTGCCCATTAAAAAAATGTTTAAAGCGTTTAAATTTAAATACGACTTATTGTTTGATACAACTCGAAATATTTATAAAACAACTCTCCACATTTAACCACAATTAGTAGGAACACAGTTCTAAGTCAGGAAAGCAATCCTCTTTCAACGACATATCTTGAAGAAACCTAAATTTGTATTAATAC
Organism: Teleogryllus occipitalis; assembly: GCA_011170035.1. Lineage (NCBI taxonomy): Eukaryota > Metazoa > Arthropoda > Insecta > Orthoptera > Gryllidae > Teleogryllus > Teleogryllus occipitalis. The sequence continues at coordinate 236,250 of BLKR01000820.1, read as the reverse complement.
GTGCAAATTCATTTGTGTTTAATGATTTTGTTGGTTCCACACTGGCATTCATTATTGCCAATTATGATACAATTACCTTGGGGTTTTGCTTATGCCACGATTGGACATTTATTGGGTTGAGTCGATGGTAAAGATGAAGATTCTATTCGATGATGGAATACTCGTGCTGGGAGAGGCAGGGGAAGCGAGAGAACCCAGACACAGAGGCGACCGTGATTCCGCCTTGTCCACCACAATTTTCACATACAATTCCCTGGATTAGAACTGCGAATCCAGGAGATGGGAGGCCAGGGCGCTGGCCTAGGCTACGGGCCGCACATCCCATGAGTTGAAGAACGTCCAATCCGTTCCTGCTTGCGACAAACACTCGCACTGTTCCGCGCAGCCTAGTCGGCGTCGCAGGGAGCGCCGGCTCGGCATCCGCTACAGTGAGGCGCGGGGGCACCAACGCGATGAGATCGCCGATGCAAAGCAGAGTCCCAGCCCACCGCCCCCCGCCGCCCCTGAGGGCTTCGTCATTATCTCCGTCACAATGCGTCCGCGCGCCGACCTCGACGCTCGTTAAGGCGACTAATTGCGACGCCCACCGCCCCTCCCACCCCGCCCCGCCCCCGCCCCCGCCCGCCGCGGTGACACATTCGCAGGCGGTCGCGGCCGGACCTTGAGGAAACCTGTTCAGGGACCTTCTCGGCCATCCTTAATGAAGCAAGTTCTTGTGTCGACATTATAAATTGCGTATTATGTAAATTTCACCAGCGCATAATTCGTTTCGTTGATATTTAAATGGAAGGCGACTTTCGGTGAATTGGTCTGTGCCCGGTTGTGATCATGTAGTTGGATGTATTTTATGATGCGGCTGGTAAATTCCTGAATGAACGAGTCCACTGGGACGTATCATTGCGCTAATGAGCTCATTACGACACGGGGACCGATCGTGCTTGTCATCGTGGGACAGACTACCCATTGGCGGCCTTTGGCGGTTCAAGAGTTTGTTTTTTTCTTTCGATTGTTGGGAGGTAATTTCAGGCAAATTCGTATCAAGACATTGTTGGGCAGTGAACGGCACAGCCCAAAGTAAGAATCGCCGCTATTATATTCGGTAAACGCCAAAATTTGCTGTTACACAATATAATCTTTAGTTTCTGAAAAAAAAAGAAAAAATTGACAAATTATCATTCTGTAGAATGGTTTTTTGGTGGTATTTCTTAGGTTAAAAGGCTACATAAAATACGAAGTTAATTTAACGACAGAGATCAAGTAAACATTTTTCAATGTTTTATTTCTACCGTGGAGAAAGGTCACTTGTACAAAATATGAAAATAAGGAAGACTGAACCAAAAAGGAAACAAATCAGTTATAAAATCATTCACAAATCAGATCGAGTGTATGACCTAAGAGAGTGTACTCGAATCAAAAGATCGAGAAAGAATGTTTTTTAAAATGGGCATTGAGATGGCGACCTACCAATTTTATGGAGCTATGAGACTATGCATTTCATTTTTCGTGAAGGCGAACTGTATCTATGTAAGTGAGCGTCGCTTTGATTCTCGTGTTTATGTGGGACGGCTTTACAAAGGTGACGCAGCAATGAATACCGACTGAGCGTCGCTGCAGGCTACCGAATTCCATCCGAGAAAGCACTAGACGCCGCACTAAAGCGTAGCACGTTCTTGCACGCGATGGGAGACGGCTGTGCAGTCTGGCAGACTCACTGGTGACGTCTCAACGCTCGACTTGGCGACTTTCCCGGCTGGTGCAACGAGGTTGTTCCTAGTAGGAACCAAACGGATTAGAAATTGTGAAATCTGAAAATGTTAATTTTATTATAATGGCGTGTGATGTGATCTTCAGTGCACGAAACGATTTTATAATCCCGATTCATTGCCCAATATCTATGGAGATAAGCCAGTTCTTAGATTCTCCTCCAAGAACTGGCTTTATTTTAATACAGTTGTAATTCATATTTTAAAGACCCTTTAATCTAACATTTTGAAACTGGGATTCCTAAGGTAGGTTTTGCATCAGCATTTCCTCCCTCGTACATGAATTTTAATAAAGACTGCCTTTTAGTTCAATTTCGCTGTCGTATTCATGGCAATTCTATTGATTTATACAACACGTAAAAGACCATCACTGTCGCATCTCGTGGCACGCCCTTTTAACTTCAAAGGTCGAGAGGAATCGCATTACATCACGCATCCCTCTACGCTTGTTTCATCCTTCGTAATGGCATGCCACATGAGCTTATTAATGCTGTGCAAACATTCCACGCAAATCAGTAAATGATAAATGGTTGTCGTGAGGCCATCAACGATGCCTGTTTCGGCCGCAGCAAAACCCGTTGTTTACGACACACCGCCATCTTTGATGGCGTTCCTCTCGCATCGTTTCCCACGCGCTCCATCTCCTCGCGCGTGTCATCCCGAAACAGAGTCCGTCGCGACGACACTCCACGCAAGGCAGGTTCACCAAATGAGATGCAGGGGAATTCGGAAAGCACACTGGCTCTCGCCATGAGACAGCGGAAGGAGGCGTTTAGGCGCACGCAGTTGACCTCGCAATATTGAAAATCACCACTTGGGGAGAAGCGCTGCCGCTTTCCGGAATTGGACGCAAGCGGCGACTTCTGAGCCGGTCGCTCTCCGTTCAGCCGCAATTTTTCGCGTGAGACTGCAATTCCCGGCGGAGGCAGTGAGGTCTCCAAATGAAGAAATCCCTCCCCGGCGTCGTCGTCGGCGTCGGCGGCGTCGGGGCTCCACGTGAGGTTTATTTATTAGGTGCCATAACTCCGGTGCCGCACCGGCCGCCGCCGACACCATTGTATCGGCGTCGTTCATTAGCTACAGCTATCATCAACGTGTGATTGGGCGCTCGGGGCGGGACGACAGCTGGCGCGCCGCCCGTCCGGCAGATGGCTCTGGGGGCGGGGGCGGGCGCCCTGCTGTGGCCTGGAGACGCCGCGGGCCGCCGGGGACGCCGCTGTCGCCGCCCCCACCGCCGCACAGCGGGGGCCTCCGCCGCCGCCGCCGCCGCCGTCGCCCTGCTTTGTCCGTCGCCGCTCCACGGCCCCTTCGACTCGGAGTGGGCGGTCCTCATCGGAGGACATAGCCCGACCAACGCGAGACGATCGCCAAGAAATACTTACAATGTACCTAATTTGTACAAGATTTCAAATAGCAAAGAGCAGGCCCCATGCTTTTTACATCTGCAATTCCTCGGTCGATTGAAACTCTTAATCTTCTTAATATTTTCAAACATTCCAAAATAAAACATGGTTATTAAAATTACGTGTTGTCCACTAAGCTGAATTACTATTTGATTATTCCATATGAAAATGTTATTTATCCTTCCAGAAACTTCTCTTGGAAGCGAAAATGTAATTTAATCATGTTCTCATACATTCTTTCTTTGTTTATTATGATACTTTTGTTTTTAATACTTGGAAATATTTAGCATATATTTCAAACAAATGTTTCCTAAATGACTAACAAGAGTGTGATGCAAATAAATTTCATAATATTTTTAACAACTGATTTTGCGATAAAACAGGGAATTACGTATTTGATGATAAATTGCGTGTTAGTCGGTCTTTTTGGGCAGAGTAAGTAGAAAGACGGTTCGCTCAGCATTTTACATCCTTTGAACTGTGTCGGTTGCACCAAATTGTTTTCGGTGCCTCTTGCTGTGTTTGCAACCATTAGGACGGAGGGATCTGAGACAAAGACGCCCCAATATCAGGCTCGGCGGGGGACACATTGTTGTCTTGTGCGGCCCACCGCCCTGAGCGCCCTCTGGAAAGGCAGACGGAGATGGAGTGCGGTGTGACCTCACCCACCTCGGTATTCAGGCGACAAAGGCAAACCTCACATCTTTAGACCACAACTTTCATTATGTGGTTTAATGGCGCATTGATGGGGATTTGGGATAATTATATGGACCCGTAATTATGTAATACACTTAAAAGATAGGGGCAATCTTCTAAATGCATTCAGGTTATCTCCAAATGGTATTTACAATAGACATCATTTGTATTAGATTGCAAATAGCAAAGTACAGGTCCCCTACTTTTATTAACCATGCTTTTTACATCAGCGTTTTCTGCGAAGCACAACAGGAGTAATTGTAATAACGTAGTTTTTGTTTGTTAAAGTTCTTTTCTCATTTTGCAGTGTACATTTGGATAACCCGGAATTATCACTAAGAATAGGCTAAGTAATATTAAGGCAGTCTTCCTTAAGACAATTAATTTTCAATGATAATTTTCAGTTGTTTACGTGGCCCAGGCAGATGCAAGTTTACAGGAACAAAATTTACCGTTCAAACCATAATGTGTTATGAAGTTCGTAAAAAACAATCTTTGAAAATGCAGTATAATAATAATAATTATTATTATTATTTTTATTATTATTATTGTTCAGTGTAAATTGTTACTTAATATGGATTGTACTTAACGTTGCTCTGCGAAATGTTTAAACAACTCTTCCGTGAACTAACATCACGAGTCGCCTTCCGACTGAATCTGAGCTGTCTCGGCGGTGACCTTGCGCCGCCTCCCTCGCGCTTCCCACCAGCGCAGCGTCGATCGAGGCTCGTCCGCGGCTGCAGCTGCCGCCGCGCGGCGCTCACCGGCGCGGCCCCTCCCGGATATCGAAGCATCTCGCCGGAAATCGCAGGAGCGGGGCGGGGCGGAGCGGGGGGCGGGGCTGGAGGCGGACGGCCGGGCGAGTGGGCGTCGGGGCGGCAGCTGGGCCTCCGCCGACGGGCCCCGGCGGCGTCTTGCGCCCGCCGTCCACAGCACGACAGTTGCTGCCTGGGTGTGGGTTCCAACCGAGCTTGAGCGGGGAGATCGGCATCTGGAGAGAAAAGCTGCGCGTCTTCGATTAATCTGCGATAAACGCTTCTCGGAATGGAGTCTTAGAGGATTTTTTTACGCGCTGTCGAAAAACAAACAAGATTTTATTGTGGAGTTTTGTAAACAGCTGAAACGTGTATTAGCTGTGTTATTACATTGAGTACAACTGTTGCCTCAAGGCTTAAACTAAACGAAGTTTAATGAAAACATTGACGTTCTTGATTTACGGCTGCAAAAACGCTTATTAAATTACAATAATGTACTAAACAATGGAATTCGTAACATGAGTGTCTCAATAAAATTTTATTTGATGTGACCATGAGAAGGAAAAATTCGTCAGCACGTTCTTCCTAGTCACTGTACATTTCTATCTGATAGTGATTCAAACGAAAACTGCCGTCGACTTAACTACCGCCTTTCTCACACCTCCGATGAGACTGAATGCTTTGGAGTTGTACCTGGAAGCGGCGGGTCCCCTCGGCGGGTTCTCGAAAGAGTGAGAAAGGAGTCCACGGTGACACTGCACTCGCTTGTCGACGAGATCCAATGGAAAGATTTCCTGTGCAGATAGCGCGAATTCCCCGCGCTCGTCACGACCGGCGAGCTCGTGCAGGCCGCGAGGCGCGAACCCGGTGGCTGCGACGGCGCGGGCGCGCACTGCGCTCTTCTGCTGTTGCACACGTAAGCTTCCGCGGCTCGCGTCGATTACTTCTCAGCTGTCCGGGTGACGCCGCGTAGTGGGCTCAGAGGCTGTATGTGGAAGCCTGCGATGTCCAGGCCTCGGTCTCTCAGCCCACTACGCGGCGTCACCCGGACAGCCGAGAGTAACTCTTCTGCTGTTCTTCGGAGCGGCAGCAACCTCGTGGCGGCAAGACGGCAGTTGCGAAGGGGACACGGCGGGCGGGGTCGCGGGGAGACGATTCATTATTTCGTGTTTCCGGGTGCGTCAACTCCTGAGTTCATTAGCCCCGTGAGTGTAGTGTGTGTTTTTTCCTCGGGATGTGACCGTGATTTTTCCCTCGCTCTATAATGAGGTCCGGCGATGATCTACATGTCGGCAAGCAGAATTTTCTCCAACTAGGTATCTCCCAGCAGCGGGGCACCGCCCTAGCTGGAGAAGCTCTGAACCCCGACCGGTCTCCCGGCAAGTGTAGTAGTGTAACGCATGTAAGTGTAAGTGTATGTAAAGGGTGAGGATATGGCAGCGAAGAGGAAGGAAAGATCGCGCGCGGTCTGTGGCCCGTTTGTTAGGGTATCTCTCTGGCGTTCAAGTGATGGACATCGGATAAACCACGGAATATTACCGATCAGAGCCTCCGAGCACTAACAATCTCCAGACAGAGGCTTCGTTCGACCTAGCTGCGTAGGTAGTGTCTAAAATTCTGCCACCATCGGAACTCGAAATTAGTTACAAGGATAACTAATTTTCACTCTTTTTATAAGTGTGTACCGCATCCTACATGAATTGGTCGGCGCAGTAGCAGCGTGAGGCCACCGCCATCTTCCGTGACGTGACGGCACGCGCGGGTGCAGGGAGGAGGGAGGTCGGGAGCGGGTGGATCGGACGTGGTAGCGCGGGGGCCGCGGTGGCAGCATTCCTCGGGCGCGCGGGGAGCGATTTCACGGCGTCGCGTCGGGGCGGAGGGGCCGCGGAGGAGGGCGACGCCAGGGAGCGCCGCGGAAGCGCCACGATGACGACCCGGAGGCGGCGGCTGCGATGATGGAAGGTCGGCGAAACTGAGGGGAGCTCGAGAGATTTCCTGCCAGATGAAAAGATTGGCCGGCAACGATGACACCGTGAACTCTCCCAAGTGTCATTCGCCGTAAGTTTTGTTGGTGGGAGGCTCCCTTGAAAAAAAAAAAACATTAAGGTGGAATGATTAGTTATATTGATTGAATGGTGCGTTTCCATTGTTTTCTATAAGCTAATATGAAAATGTTTTTGCTTTGCGTTGTGTTTGAATCAACAAATTGGTTGAGAGGAAATATGCTTCACTACTGCAACCATTAATAAAATAGAGACATTTATTAAAAAGTATCTTCTAGTGAAATCATGCCGTTATATCTGGAAAATAAATAGATTATTTAGTAAAATTGATGTGAATGTGGTTTATAAAGGTGTAAGTCACAATTACCCATCGCATTGCAAGTAATTCCACAGCTCTCTGAATAGTTTTAAAGTGAAATCTGGACATGTTTCCAAACTCTATTATGCGTGCGATTTCAATGAAGGAGGGGGATCCGCAAAACACGGCAGCGCAGTGTTCCTTGGCAAGAGGAAAACGCCGCCATCTAGCGTTAGCAGAGAAGAGGAAACCGCGCGGCAGAGATTCTGGTCCGGCGAGGGGACGGCGAGCGCGATAGCAGCGCAGAACGGGTCCGTCCGCTCCAGTCGCGGGCGCAGCGCCGCCACCGTCGGGCAAAGCAAACAAACGAAGAGGTGGACGCCGCGGCGGCGGATGACGGCCAGGAATGCGTGACGTCAGCACCCCGTGGCCAGGTGACGCATCCGCCGGCACCGCGATGCTCGCGACGCCCGCGACGCCGCCGACGCCGCCGACGCCGCCGACGCCGCCGCCGCCGCCGCCGCCGCCGCCGCCGCCGCCACCACCGCCGCTCCCGGAAGCGCCCGCGCCCGCACTGGGCGCGGGTGACCGATTTGCCAGATGCGCTCTGTCCGCTTCCGGGAGCTTCGAGCAGCGTACCTTAAGACTGACATGCGATGGCTATGGTTTTTTAATTTGAAAATCAGCATTAGGGCTCATCCGTGACTCCGTCATTTCGCGACCGAAACCATCATGTATCGCTTCATGTTCAAAGTGTAAGTCACTCCGGCCGGGAATCGAACCCCTGATTTTCAGCCAAGTGCTTTTACGACTAAGCTACCGAGATGACTAATGTGCCAATGTTTTCTTCGGGTTTTACATTGTTTGTGTATTTGATATTCAGTCCTAAGGGGGAAGAGATTACCTCCATTATTTGGTTAAGGGCCAGCTGGGTAAATCCAGATTGTATTTTAATTGACAAGAATATTCTCGTACACGTAATATTTTAGACAAAATTTTAAAGAGATATTCATCAGTTTTTTAATGATTGTGACATTTATTTCTTAAAGTGATGAATTATTTACATCGGATGACATGGTTCCTAATACAATTACCAATATTTAACGGCAGTACAATTTGTTGAAGGATATTTTGTATCTTCTGTTGAATGTGCTCTTTAGAAAGAAAAGAACTTCGAGAATTCCCGGAAAGAGGAGGAAATACCTGATTTGTTCTGCAATCCGACAAAAAGTCTGAGATCCTGGTCCAGTTGGGCTCGCTTTGAAAAATTTAACTTCCGAAATGCGAGTCAGGCCAGCTTTCCTTACTTTACCTGTTTTTGTCATTAAGCGGCATGCTCTGTGCTTCCTCTCATTCTCACCCGTTAAGTGGACAGCATTCTTTTCCACGAGGCTATTTCCTAGATCATATGTCACGTCGTATGCGCCCAATCCAGGCGTAATAAAAGACAAGGAGGGATCGTGGTCAAAATGCGACTAGCTGCTGTGTATTTGCGATGAAACAGAGAAGTCAGTCTCAAACGCCAACGAAATGAAAACAAATCGCGGCCTCTCCCTGGAGATGTGGAAAGAAATGATAGGTTTGCTTGCATTTTTTCACAATTACTGGAACCCAACGAAATTGTATTTTTAAATATTTATTTTGTCGAAGAATTGTTTGTTTACGATTCGCCAAAAGAAAAAGAACTTCAACTGGATATGAAGGTCTATACTAAAGAGAGGTTGAAAGATTGTGGTCGAAATGTCATAATTAGATTAAGTATTAATTTTAGTATATGTAGTGTGAGTAATAGGTTTCGAGAGAAACCTCTAGTTGTTTACAGGAAATTCAAATCGCCGCTAATGAAGTTACTTTAGCGACCCAGATTCCCCACATGCCCACATTATTAATTCCGTTAAATATCCAAATCGCTTATATAATATACGGTGACAAGATAATGGGGCTTATAAATTGCCTCATCATGATATACAGTAGATAGATTTTACCCCTGCGAACGTCAAAAGAAATTTCATATCAAGAAACACATAATCCTGTCAGTTCCATTTACAAAATAATTATTTTACATTACAATAATTATTACAAAATAATTGTTGCCAATAGGCTAATGAAACATTTTACAAACGCCGCATGTATTTTAATTTGGACTGCAACTTGTCTGAATGTGCACTTAAAATTCGGTAAACTTCATTCACCTACAAGACAATTGGGGCCGCTCGCGGCCGCGGCGTAGTGGCCATCCCTGCAGGTGCTCTACTGTAATGACGCGGCGACCGCGACCGCTGCGGCGGCGGTGGCGAAGGCTGCGGTCGCGGCGGCGTTTCAGCGCTCGCGTCGCGCCGCGCAGGCGCCGATTACCCGCCCTCGCCCACATCCTCACTGTCCTCACCATCATCTCCGTCCTCCCCCGCGCCATCGCCCTCACCGTCACCACCACCCTCGCCCACACCGCCGCTCCTCCGCCCCACGCCTCCTACACCCGCGCTCCCCACCCCACTGCTCTCGCCCTCACTGTCCTCACCATCATCTCCGTCCTCCCCCACACCATCGCCCTCACCGTCACCACCACCCTCGCCCACCCTCACTGTCCTCACTATCAATCTCCGTCCTCCCCCACACCATCGCCCTTACCGTCACCACCACCCGCTCACACCGCTCCTCCCCACGCCTCCTACACCCGCGCCCCCACCCCACTGCCCACGCCCTCACTGTCCTCACCATCATCTCCGTCCTCCCCACGCCACCGCCTCACCGTCACCACCACTCTCGCTCACACCGCCGCTCCTCCGCCCCACGCCTCCGCCACCCCCGCGCCCCCCACCCCACTGCCCACGCCCTCACTGTCCTCACTATCATCTCCGTCCTCCCCACACCATCGCCCTTACCGTCACCACCACTCTCGCTCACACCGCCGCTCCTCCGCCCCACGCCTCCGCCCCCGCGCCCCCCCCCCCCGCCCACGCCCTCACTGTCCTCACCATCATCTCCGTCCTCCCCCGCGCCATCGCCCTCACCGTCACCACCACCCTCGCCCACACCGCCGCTCCTCCGCCCCACGCCTCCTACACCCGCGCTCCCCACCCCACTGCTCTCGCCCTCACTGTCCTCACCATCATCTCCGTCCTCCCCCACACCATCGCCCTCACCGTCACCACCACCCTCGCCCTCAGAGCCACTCTTGCCGTCTCCGCCACCCGCGATCACACCGCCTCCCACACCCTCGCCACGTCCCCCTCCCGTGGCAGCCCTGACCGCCACCCTCGCCGTCGCCGTCGCCGCCGCCACCGCTGTCGCGGGCGCTGGGAGCGAGCCGCGCAGGAATTCGGCCTGTCCTTGGGCGGGGCGGCGGGACGGAGGAGGTCGCAGTGTGCACGATTTTCCTCCGGGGAAATGAGACCGTTGGATGAAGAAGCTATGCAGACCCGGACCGTGAGTCTCTCAACTCGCTCCTTGCCAGGAGCATCCGACATTTTCCAATTTATATTCGAGTAATGCAATGCTTGAGTTAGTTTTCGGTCGCTCGGGAGGATTCAATTTAGTGTTTGTAAGACAAGCGGATGGGCCGACCTGGATGGCCGAGGTGGCTAAGAGCGAGTACCGACTCAGCGCTTCGGTCCGAAGGGTCGCGGGTTCGAGTCCCGCCTTGGGCATGGCTGTTTGTCCCTTGACTTTGTATGTGTTGTCGCGAAGGGCCTCGCGTTCTGCTGACCCCAGATCAGAGGAGCCCGCAAGTGTTTGTCTAGTGTATGGTCGAGTATGCGTCCCTTCGGGACGTAAAGGGCAACCGGCTGTCGGCTGGATAAAAGCCCTAGATAAAAAAAAAAAGACAAGCGGATGTCTCATGAGAAGTGATGGTTAAACTCGCTTCTTTAGCATTTAGAATACTTAATAGTTAAGACACCGAATCTATTTCAAATTGCAATCATTGAAGCATTACTACAGTCCTCATTGCTAGAAAAAAATTACCAAAAACTCTGACCTCAAACGAGCTACGGTTAACTCTAGCTTGCTGATGTATTGGATGACTTCCTAACTGTAGTCGGACTTGTGAGAGACTTCACTGCCAGCTTGTGTTGCATCCGACGTATCATTCTCCTCCGGACTGTACAAAGATTGCGAAAGGCAACAGCTCGTGTGTGGTGATTCTATGACGCACATACAGTTAAGAAAGAAGCGTCATGGCCAAAGAGGTTTTTTTTACATTGTATTTATCAATTTCGGGAATCATTATATCACGCCTGTCTATTTGCAGTAATTAGAACACATAGTTTGTGGGAGAAAGTTAGTAAAAAAATGTAGAAATCCCAACACAATCTCATGCCCACTTATTTAATGAATTAGAAACGCAATGCATGGTCATACACGAAGAATTGTGGGAAAGATCGTAATGATTTTTATCGTTTAAATGATTTGTTAACTAAGTTCACAATTCCATTATTTTATTTTTCTGTAATTCTTTAAGTGTAAACCTCGAAGGCAGATCTTCCCAATTCTATTTTTAACGTAATTCTATATTTTGTTATCATCAGTCTGAGAAAGTCATTGAATCTTTAGCATCACTAAGATATCACGTTGAATCATTAGGATCACATACTCAAACATCGAAACAAAATAAAACGGCTGACAATATGTACTGAATTGTAATGATTCTTCTAGTATCTTGTTACTTTACTACCACAAGAATACTTTGCAACGCATTCCTGTATAATGAGAAACGGAGAGATGGAAAGCATTTTCCCCTTGCTAGCGCCTTGCAACAAAAATGCCTTCGGGAGCAAAAACCGCTGGCATCAGCTGCAGCGTGCTACTGATCGCAGCGTTGAAAATCAATGTCCCGGGCGGTTACAATAACCCGAAAGGAACAATGAGCTCGTTTATTTTTGTAATAATGTGTAGTGACAAAAGCTGTCTCCATTAAAGCATGTTCATTATTCATCGGTAGACAACAACAAAGCAAATATTTAATTTAAAATCAATATTTTTAATTATGCAAGTTATGTACTGAACTAAATAAACCATCAATTCCATTTAATATGATAATAAAATCGGCTGGGGTGGCGAGTCGGACACGGTTATCGCATATTTGCTGCTCCGCTCCTCGGCCCGACATCGGATTTTTGTTCTCCGTCGTGCGGACAAATTCGAAGCGTGAATAGAATTCGGGTGGGGGCGTCGACGGACGGGCGAGCTGACGGATGGGCGAGCGGACGGACGGACGGACGGACGGACGGACGGACGGAGGGGGCGAAATGAACGATGGCGCGCCCTGCCCGGAAGCGCCGTCACCAAAACGCCGCTCTTCTTTTATGGCCTGAATATTGCTATATCATTTGCCTTTCGTCGTAAATAAAGCGTAAAATGTGGAGTGGAAAAATGGGAAATGAGGCAAATATTGCTCTTTATTGGGATTCTTTATTTGAAAAGAGACGTATTCTATTTGCGCATTAGCCATATAGCTGTGGATGTGTCCACAGAGCGGTCGAAACTTTTCTGGTTTAAAACATCGGACGCGCTGCGAAGTGCGTCACCTGCAAGTGTTTAACGGACGAGCTGCTACACATTCGTCACAACGGAGGGGTTCCGGCAAAGGTGGCTCAAGGCATCAACTGATATCCCTGCTCTGACCTGGAGGTTGTAGGGTTTGAGTCTCGACGGTCGCAGGATTTTCGACACTTCCTACAATAGCAAGATCGATTTCAAATGCTGTGTGGGAGAGAAATCCAGCGGTCGGCTGTTCTGATCGCTAGTTTTCCGTAGTTTCTCCGATCAACAACAGGCAAATGCTGGAGCAGTACCCTAACTAACGGGCTATGGACCGCGCGCGATCTTTCCTACCTCTTCCTTATCCTATCCTCTCCCCTTACACCCACTTACACTAACACGCACTACACTACCACACATGCCGGGGGACCGTTCGGGAGCTTAAAGCGTGTCCCGGGTGGGGCGGTGGCCCGCTGGTGGGAGATACCTCGTTGGGTAAATCCTCGGAGGCCCACGTAGGTCGGCGCCGCATCTCGTCATCCAGCAGGGGAAAATCACCGCCACCCCCCGCGATAAAAACATACACTACACTTACGTGACTAAGCGTGGGAGCGTCACCTTAGCAGCTGACCCTCACAGAATCACAAATCAATCAATCACAACGGAGAGAAGTCGTTTTCCTTCGGCTTCTTTCTCGTTAATTTTTTTTCCTAGGGCTTTTATCCAGCCGACAGCCGGTTGCCCTTTACGTCCCGAAGGGACGCATATTCGACCATACACTAGACAAACACTTGCGGGCTCCTCTGATCTGGGGTCAGCAGAACGCGAGACCCTCCGCGACAACACACACACAAAGTCAAGGGACAAACAGCCATGCCCAAGGCGAGACTCGAACCCGCGACCCTTCGGACCGAAGCGCTGAGTCGGTACTCGCTCTTAGCCACCTCGGCCATCCAGGTTGGCTCTCGTTAATTTACTACATTTAAAAAGAATTTCTAGTAATATATCGAGAAGTATATCGCATAAAAGTCGTCTTCACAGCCTTCAGTTCTTCACTACATATTGTAATAGAGGAACACAATTTGCCTCATAAGATAAAGAATATCTATAATAGAGTGATCATGAGAGTTGGGATTGCATGTCGGAACGCCAAGAATGTCGCAGCCAGACTCCAAGGCGGTGGTGCTGGAGAATCAAAGGTCCCGGCGCGCCGCAAACGCTTTTTGCGCCTCGCCACCGCCCGGCCCTGTCGCGCGTCGCGTGGCCCAAGCCGAGTCACGTCATCGCGCTCGCGCCCGCCCTCCGCACGGAATTAGGGAAGAATTAAAGCCGGAGTGGGCGCCGAGCCTTGAAAAGGGCTGCGGTAATGGGATTACACAGTCGCGGGGAGGCGACACTCCGGGACGGGCAAGGGGCGGGGGGGGGGCGAGCGCCCGGGCGGGCGGGCGGGCGTCGCGGGAGCGTATCGCCGCCACTGTCGTCCAGTGGAAGGTTCGCTTTTGCCAGTGCAGACCCAGCGATGTCTCATTCGCTCCTAACGCCCTCCTGGGTTAGTGTTATTGCAAAGCCTCCCCGTACAGCGTTGCCAGAAGGATTTCCATAGACTCCAGGGGGGATCACGTCACCATTCTAAAACAATGTTGAAAAATACCTATATTATTAGAAAAAGGAAAATATACACGTAAAGTAGATTTAGGTGATTACATCTAAATATCGAGTTATTTGAGAGGACCTACACCCCTTACAGCGTATTTTCAAATAAACATTAGTGTGATAATCTTGTTTTTCTTAACCACAATTATTGTGGTTAAGAAAAACAAGATTTTTTCCTATCTCAAAGACTGGTTAATCCTTCAGCGTCCAGACAGTCATACCATCCTCCCACAAATTGAATGTCTAGATCCGGCTATGACCTCTATTGTATTACACAAAATCTACCCCTCCTTTCTGCCTTCACCTTTCTGGGTGTACCACACGGCTCCCCACTTTCATCGTTTACTCGTTTGGCGGAATCACTCTTATTACCATTGTGGTCTCTATCACTTGATGCAACTGCTGCCTGAACCTCAGACCCATCGTGTCAGCCTCTTTCCAACGCTGGTCTCCTTTCTAACGACTCGGCTTCCACCACCACCGCCACCACCAGCACAGCCCGCCGCCCCCGGCCGCAGTCATTGCCGCGTCACCGCGTCGCCGCGCATGAAAAGGCCATCCGGGCGGGCGGGCGGGCGGGCGGCGCGGCGGAGGCGGCTGCGCGGCGAAGCGGAGACGAGCGGCGCGGCGCGGCGCGACAGACGAGCGGCGGCCCCGCCGCCGGTGTCACCGCGTGTTGACACTATTTAGTCAAGGTACTTAAGGACCCGTGAATGGTGCGGGGCCCCTCCGCAGCCCCTTTGTGCGGACTCGGCGGCCCCTTGAGCGCCGCAACCGGAGTTACTTAAGCGCCCCGCCCCGCCCCGCCTCGCGGTCGCTGCCTTCGCCGCCGGGGGAGGTTGACATTCAACAAGTGCGCGGCGTCCCCGCCCCGCCCCCACCCGCCGACTCCTTAACAAAATGTCACCCCTCGCGGCCCCTTCTGCCGGCACTTTCCGCCGCCGCCGCCGCAGCCCTCGGTCAATTTCATGGCGACAAAAAAGGAGGAAAATAGATATATAAGGGGCCGAGGAGGGGAAAAAATGTGTAAGGGGATGAAAGAAATAACGAGGGTGGATTGAGTCCTGGGGGAGCGATTCCGGAGGCGGCGAGGGGAGCGGCGAGAGGGGACACTTGCTGTCGCGCCACTTGGGCGGCGGAGGCGGAGGCGGAGGCGGTGGCGACGCGGATCTCGCTGAGGGTTAGCGGGTAATCCCTGCGATCTCGGGCCGAGCAGCACAATGCTTGGAAATAGGATACTAAAGGGACTGTTCCGTTCAACTAATTTACGTGTCGTTAAAGACTAGTTGGCGATGTGAAATTATGTATTTGCATGTTAATAATGTTCACATATTTTCTTTGAATGTGTAAAATGATTATTTATTATTCGTGATTAATATTATTCATGAGCTCTTGTCTTTATATAAAAAAGGTACTTGCCAGGTGTATATATTAGATATTGAAACGAAAGTTCGTCTTAAGATATTAATAAAATCATGTTCCCACTAGAACCGTACCTGCAACATTGTTAAGGGAAAATAAGTCGAACATTCCTCTCCAGAAAATAAATATTAATGATGATGCTTGTCATAAGAAAGGTTTAATTGCATTTAATTCTTCGATGAGGTTAGTTTGGACACATTCGATACATTTCAACTCCAAATATTGCACCTTGGTGATTGTGACGTGTAAAGAGATCGTATTCAGTTGACAATGGATGCAATGAACACTAATCTATATATACAATTAACAATATTATTACCTAATTATACAAGAAATTACAGCAATTTGTCTTGGCTAAATGATAACGACGGCGGCCCCTGTGGTGTACTAGTGGCCCTTTAGAAGAACAGACGGATATGAATTCGGCTTTACTGGCGGCGTTTTTTATTGTTGAAACATATTCTTATATTTTGACTTACCACTTTTTTCTTGGCGTCGCGTTTGTGCCAGTGCGCTGGGCGGAGGCATTGCCCTCGACCTGCTCTTCATCGCGGCAGGGGAGCCGGCGGGGGCGGCGACATTTCCAGCCCCTTCCGTTTTATGCATTTTTTTGCTAGGGACTTGTCAAATTGAGAACTCTAATAAATCAACGGAACTTATTTTCCATCTCACTTGGGGGCAATGGCTCCCCAAGAGACATCTTTACTTGACTACCCCTACTTTTGTCAAAAAAGAGAGCGCTCTAGGTTTACATTCTTCAAAAGAGAATGCGATAATCTCACCAGGTGTGAAGTCACAGTGCAAGTTCTCTCTCCTTTCATGTCAAAAAATATTCAAAATAGATTGTTAAAAAGTATTAGCTCTACTAGCTTCATTATTGGTCATCCCCTTACAAGGCATTTTTGGATAAATAATAGTAATTTATTGAAGATCATTTTATTTGAAGTTACGTTATAATACTGCAAATTAGTATTTATTACGTCTTTTAGTTGTTATAATGTTCCAATAAAGTAAGTATTTCAAAGATAAAAAGTCGTTAAAATCAAAACTATAATTATTGTCCAGAATATATCTCACATAAGATTCACTTTCAACCATCACTGATACATTTTTAAATCCCACTTCATCTGAGTGGTTATAGGGTTTTGAATAGCAGGAACAAACCGTCGTATATTGGTACGCCAGTCATAAACGTAGCCACTTGTTCAGTTTGTAAAACTTTCTTCTTTTCCGCCGTGAGGCACTAACTGTCCGCCCGCGCATCGCGTAGCCGATTGGCCATTCGCGCGCGCAAACACGTGCGCGGTGGGCTGTCGGCTGGCTGGCGCGCAGGGGCGGGGCGGGGGCGGGGACGGGGGGGGCGAAGAATCCGGGCGCGGGCGGCGTCTCGTGACCCGCACCGCAACTATGCGCAGCGCCGGCCAGGTGTGGAGGCGACCGCTGCGCCCGGCTGCGACCGCGACGTGTGGCGGGGCGAGGGGGGCGGGGCGGGGTGGGGCGGACCGGTGTGGGGTGGGAAGGGGCGGAGCGGGGAGGGGCGGGGCGGGGCGGTGTGGAGTGGGGCAGGGTGGTGTGGTGTGGGATGGGGCGGAGCGGGGCGGGGCGGGGCAGGGGCGGCGCGGAGCGGTCGCGACAGCCCGTTGTGCTCAGACGGACCGACCCGGCCCCTTACACGCCGGCTGCCTCCCGTTCCCATACGCTCCCTCTCCTCCTCGACCTGCTCCCGGTTCGCTCAGGGAGGTTCGTTTGCTCTCCTGCTGCTTCCGACTTTTCCGCAAGGACGATTAGTCTTCCGTTCTTTCACTCCCGCAATTCTGTTTCCTCCTTATTTTGTGGACTTCACTTTAGCGTCACCCACTTTATCAAAATCCATCCTGTGTACTTCCCAACATTTTTTTTCTTATTAACCAGTTTCAGAAACTACATATTATTATTATTCTTACTTCTACCACCTCACTTTCCTCTCCTTTTCTGCGACGACCTCTGCCTCTTTTCTCCATCACTCTTCTCTTCGCTCAGCTGCAGGCTTAACCAGACGCGATTGGCCGCCGTTCCCACCGGCCTGACCCCACCTCACGTCACCCGGAGCGCCTCTTCCCACCGCTCCGGCGGCGACATTAATATTCCAGGCGGAGGACGCCCGTAATTTGCCAGGCGATGGTTTCCGATGCCAGCCCGGTGGATTGTGTTACTTCAAGAAATTGAAAAATGATGAAGGACTTTTTACCCACATTTCTAACTAATGGCGTAGGAGTAAATAAGAGACGGTCGCTAAGTAACATGTTTATGCGGTGTCTAGGCCTTTTGCGGGCAAATCGGGATCCGGAGCGCCGGGCGCCCGTAATGGCGTCGTTTCCATTCAGCGCCGCTGACGGACGCCTGCGGGGACGGCGCGACCGTCGCCGCTCCCCGACGCGTCAATTTGCTCCGAATTCCTGAGGTCGGCTGACCCGACAGGCCTGACAGCGTCGTAAATACCGGCGCCAAGCGATGCCCAAGCCCGCGAAGTTGCCCGGCGACGGTTATGGCCACACGGGTTAGGCTTCGAAACAATTTTATACTCGCACGCTCGCTCTTTTTGCTCGTGGCGGGCGGCGGGGCGGCGGTTCGCGCGTTGCGGGCAAGGGGTATTGGATAGCACCCATTAAACTCTGCGGACGCGGCCCGTCCTGGGATAATGTATTCTCCATGAAAATGTGACCAGTTTGCGTATGCTCCCGAGATTGTGTTTGAGAGCGTGTGGCGCTGCGCCGAGCGCAAGCCAGGGTGCGCAGGGGTGAGGGCGGGAGGTGCGAAGCGAGGTGCATCAAGGACGCGTGACGTCATCGATAGAGCGCGTGTTTCTTTGGCGGCGACGCAAGTCATGCCGGCCACCTCTATTCCAGGAACAGTCGTTTCAGCCTGTTGTTTTTTCGTAATACTCGAGTTCCATCAACACCCTTCATTTTCTTGTCTGTGCTTTTTATGTTTCTCTCATTTACAAAGAGGATGACATGTTCAATAGATGTCCTCATTCTTTGTGATGTCGTATATTGATTCATAGTGGGTTGTTTTTTTTTTCAGACAAAATGATATGCCTTCTTGAAGTCATTAAGAAATTCTTTTATAATGCTTCAACATACTTCCGGTGTAATTTTCTGCGTCCTAAAAACAATTCAATTTTCGTGCTCATCTGTTCGGAAAACAGAGCTGTTTCAGTGATGCAGTTGCTCTTTTCTTCAAAACAATGTCTCAGAGTGACTGAACATTACACTCAATGCAAATTAGAATGCTTAATAACTCAAGAAATTAAAGTAAACAACTATTCTAATCGATATCACATCTGCATACAATACATTTGGTTACCCCAAACATGTCTCAAATAATATATGAAATACAGTATTATTGAAGAACGTTTTCAAAAGTTGTATATAATTTTTTAAATTTATTGTTTAATACTGATAAATTGCAGAAAATACATATTGAACGGATAAAAAATACCTTCTACAAAATTTTGAAATCATATAAAGATTTGAAACAAAGTTCTGTTCCAAATGAATTTCCTAGTGCTAAATGTTCCGAATCTCGTTCAAATGTCTTTGTTGTTTGCTAAACAACAAACTTTGACCTTACATCTGCAAAGTAACAATATTTTCAGCTTTACGTGTCTTTTGCAAAGATTCATAGATTTTATCGAACACTGTACAATATTTTTTGGTATTCCAGCATTGTCAACGACCTTTTCTGTTGCAAGAAATAATCATTGGGTATTTTACGGCACAAATGATGACGTATTAGATTTTACTGCACGTATGACTGCGTCATCACACATTCAGCCAATCGAAGGGAGAATTGGGGGAGGCAGAAGTAAACGCAAAAGCGACCACCGTTTTCTCGCACAGATGTCAAATATCCGAGACGTCACAAGAAAGTTGTTTAGCAAAATTAAGTTCAATTCTCTTATAAATTTATAATGCTGTTATACAAAAATATAGCATATGCAACTCGTTTATAATGTTGCTTTATTGCATTCGTACACATTTGAAAACTCGCTCCTAACGTCGCTCGTTTTCAAAACATGTACTCTTGCAATAAAGCTTAACATTATAAACTAATTGCATAAACTACTATGCTTACTCGCTTGTCTTCAATGTAATAGTGAAAATAACGGAATGCCTGAATTAAAAAAACGAATACCACCATGGTGACCACACAAAATGATCACTTTTTTTTTTGTGATGTGATTGAAATAAATTCAGACAAACTCTCAAATTCCTGACCATTTCTCTTCTTATTTCGTAGTTCTAAAACTGTGTAAAACATTGGCTGCACCTTTCTGACATGGACTTTTGGCAATTTTTCTTTAAGGACTTGATATTGTCTGGAACGGTCAAGTGCATAATACTCTTTGGGAATTACTAAAAGTGGTTTCCACTACGTGAAAGTGGAGCTGCTACTCGTAGAACAATAGCTTTCAATAGGCGCACATGGATCAAAAGGAGCCAGACTCAGGGGAGTTTACGTCGAGATGCGCGCATCGCCTGTACGTTCACAAGGTGAGATCTTACGGGCTCTAGGATACGCATTCACGAAGAATAAAGAGACTAATCAGTGAGGTTGCCAAATTCGATGCAAAGTTAGGGGATAAAAAGTGTTGAAGGAGAATAAAGTTTTCATTCAGTCTTGAATATTATAATTTTCAAAAATTAGCTTTACATATTGTAAAATTATCCCATTAGTACTCATTTTTTGAAACATAGAATCATATTTAATTCAATACACAATATTGAGCCTCATAATTGCGTGTTCATTATCAATAATTGAAGGAGTCTACCTGAGTCTACCTGAGTTTGTCTGAATTTATTTCAATCACATCACCAAAAAAAAGTGATCATTTTGCGTGGTCACCACGGTGGTATTCGTTTTTTTAATTCACGCATTCCGTTATTTTCACTATAGTGCCGTTGTAAAAGAATGTCATTTACGATTTACAATACATTCTTATTTTCGAGTTTGGAAAAATGCGAAACAAAGTTGCCTTGGTAACATCTGTTTCCTTCATTTTGTCATTCATTTTAGGATAGCATGTTTATTTTTCTTGTCGGCAAAAACTCATTTTTCGAAATGTTATTACTGAACAGTTCTTTACAAACGAATAGATCATATTTCAAAAACCCAAACTACCAAAATTTCTATTATATCGTTTTTGGAGTAAATTTCGTCTGTTATGTTTGTTGGTAAACCTGTTCATGTTAAATGGTTTGTGAACACTGCCCGTCCCATAGAGCATCTGGCTAAGTTCCGTTGTCAATCGCGAACAATGGCTTCGGAAGCCTGCGCCGGGCTATCAAAGGCTGCTCTGCGCTCGCTCTTTGGGGGCGGCGAGGAGCGGCCCGCTCGCTCGGCCGCTCGCTCTAAAACCGCGCTCCGCGGGAGGCCGCCTCGCCTCGCCTCGCGTCGACGTCAGCGAGTGGGGGGGGCGGGGGCGCGGGCGGGGGCGGCGGCGACGCATCACGCAGCGCTGACGCGCCTGTCTGCACCAATTTATTAGCGCGATCGCCCGCGCCGCTCATTAATGGCATTGTCTCCCTTTGTTGCAGGTAAGTCCGGCAGCGAGCGGACGCCTGCCTGCCCGCCCGCCCGCAGCTCACGGGCGCTTTCAATAAGCATAGCGCGCCCCGTCCCGACCCGACCCGGTCCCGACCCGGCCGCGGCGGCGCCCGCCGGCGCCCCGGCGAGCCCCGGCGCGCCCCGACACGGCGGCGGGGGCGGGGGCGGGGCGGCCCCGCGGCAGCAATTTATTAATGTCGGAGCTCCCCGCCAGACAACCGCAGCTTAGAACTCAATCCTATTGCCGCTCCGCTCGGGTATGGTACACGCATGAATATTCCTTTACCTCTAGCAGCGGAGGAGGGAGCCCAAAAATTGCTGCCTGCAAAAAGTTCTCAACAGTGAGGAAAGGGAAAAATACACATCGTTGTGCGCGCACCGACACGCCCGCCCTGCATTATTGAAGGACGCGCGCGCCCGTGGGAGCGCCGGAGCGGCGAGGGCGGAGCCGTGCTGTAATCTGCCTTGGCGGCCGCGCTTCTTAATGCAGCGATCTGCTTGCGTCTCCGCCTTCCATCTGATGAAACGATGTCGTCGCCTTTATTACGTAGGATTTCTAGTTTAGGATTCCGCCTTCCCTTCATGCACGATGGAATGCAGATGCAATGAACTCTCTTTCTAACAAGAGAATGGCTTTACCTACGGATGTATGATTTCGTAAAGGTCCGATGCCAAATGAGATTCGTAGCACGCAAATTTTTATTATATCCCAAGTTCCAACTGAAGCAAGAGATGAAATATACACTAACAGATCAGAACATTGTATATGAAATATAAAAAACGAGTATCAAAACTGTACGTTCAACTTTAATCAATCATTATTTTCAGCCAAAACAAAGAGAAGAAAAAAGTTATTTTAATTATTTATCTAAAATGGAATTTGATATAATGCCTTCTATAGTTGATTTCGTCAACAGATTCCAATGGTGCAAACGAAACCTTAATATAGTTGTAGCGGTATATTGAACTTAGATTCCTTACACATTACAAATTTACGTGTTTCTCACAAATGCTTGTAGGATTTGATGCGTCCATCCTGAAATTGCATTCCACTGGGAGTCTCATGGCAAGCCGCGCGAGGCAGCGCCTTGGGCGCGGAGTGGCCGCCATTAAACAGCCGAAGGTCGACAGGGCGACGTCAGCCGAACATGTCACTAATTCCCCGCGCGGCCGCGGGCGGCTGATCGCCCGGCAGCCGGCGCGCGTCGCTCCGCCGCCGCCGCCGCGCAGCGCGCGGTTATAAAAATCGCGGCGTCGGCGGATTGGAGGCGCGCGGCGCCAGCTGGGGCGGCGGCCGCAGCCGCGTCCCGACGCCCGAGCCCTCCGGCTCCCGCGCCCGCTCCCTGCGCCTAATTGCGAGCCCGCAGGCGCCGGCGCGGCAGCCGCGCCCGACGACGTCGCGACGCCGGCGGAGCATTCGCCTTCAGACGCCCAGCCCGCGGTGCGGTCCTCGGCTTTAATGACCATGCCGTGGGGTTTAGAGTTTGAAATTTGATCGTTTATGAGCCAAGCAATGACGGATCATAAGAGAAATAGAAGGAAAGAGGATGATCACGATTCAAAATCAACCCCACTGGCTCGGTTACCGTGAGTGGCATGTTTTCCCTCGCTAATGCCAGGCTTATCATATTTCAATTTCTGATTTTTACCTACTTTTTTCTTTTTACATACCCTCAGAGTCAGCTACACTTTTTCTTATTCACTAATCCTCAGAGTGTGAGATTTGAACGCAGCAAATGTAATTGATCTATTACTCACGGAAGTCGGAAACTTATTTTTACTACAAGAAACGAATCTCAAGTGATCTTGCTCAGTTTTAGCCATCGAGGCTCCGTTCTCCGCCACCACCACCTTTATTACCATTTTGTTGGTTGTGTAATAAACTCGTAATTTCGGTAGTGGTGATTTACCTCTTATTTTCGTGATGGAAAATACTTCAAAACTTAACTTCAAATTACAAATATAATCTATGTAATTGCTAAACGAGCTTTTATGATTCATCTCTGTAAAAGTTTTCAAAACCAGCTATAAAAATATGGAAGAATGGAAGAATGGAAATATGGATATATATATATATATATATATATATATATATATATATATATATATATATATATATATATATATTCGGGGAGTGTGCGAGATGGACATGACTTGCTGTCCGTCTGGGAGGTCCGTGGACACACTCCCTCTCTCTCGGTCGCCTCTTCCGCCGTCGCCGCCGCGGTCCCCGTCGCCGCCCACCCGTTCCGCCGCGCCGGCCAGGGACACACCTGCCGCCGACCACCCGTATATCTTCCATTTATTAGGACGCCGACGCCACCGAGCGGGTCCTGACTGCGGCGGGGGCGCTGGCTGGCGGTGGGAGGCGGCCGGATAGCATCGAATCCCGAACCGTCCCAGGCAACGCGCGCCGAGGAAGCCCTGGCGTATAAATTCATGCGAGCGCACATCACCGTGATTTATAGGGCTGGGAGATAGGCGCATGTGCCATTAAGCGCGGAATGAGTGCGCGCTCGCCCGCGGCGGCGGCGGCGGCGCAAGGCGGCTGCCGATCCGCCTGCAAGCGCGCGTTATCTAAACGGCGTCGGGGAAATTCGTGGCGCGCGCATTATCGTCTCCTGTCAACCGAGGCAATCGTTTTAAAGTAGCTGGCGTTGCCGGCGGTCGTTAGCGGCGCTGGGCTCTCGTGGAGATGTAGAATTTCGGGGTCCTCGGATCCGTCTTGTAACGATCACCCCATTTCCAGTGTGGGCCACAGGTTGCCAAATGTTATCTGACAGCTTGAACAGCTTTTAAAATTGGAAGCGACATCAATTACTTCGCAGATTTGACGTGTTATCTTCAAACCGTGTCAACATTTTATTAATAGGATATCGTTATCCACGCAAAGGGTTTACAAAGGTAAACCTATTGATAACGTTAATTTTAATCGGTGAATGACATACTTTGAAAGGTGTTAAGAAAAAAAGTAATATGCAAAATATAAATAAAATGTATAATGTAAGACAATAGTTTATTGTTGGAAATAGAAGATCATTTGCCACCCGCTAAGTCGCTAATCCCCTTCTTCTTTGTGATTATCTTCTTTTATTTTATCACTCGAATTGAATTGTTTAAATTTAATGAGTCTATTATTTGAGTTGAATTTATAAGCCTATATTAATTGAGTGTTCAGAAAACGACGTTTCATTTTGTTCTTCTTTAAAAAATATTAGAATAATATTTACTCAAAGTCTTCTGATTTGAAGATACACGAACCGGCACGTAAAAATTTCGCCATCAATTTGGTACCAGCGCCATCTCGGGCGCCCTGAATCAGGGGCCGAGAGGTAACGGGCGAGCGGATGCCTTTAGTGAGTGCATTTTGTGTAATCTGTGGAACGAGTAAAGATAAACAATTGAGACGTGTTGTAGCGGCCCTGTGTACGAGTCGTGACGGCTGTTCCGCCTCGAGATATTTTCACTTAATCGAGATCAGATGTATCAACAGTCCGGCGGAATGCTCTTGAAGTCGCGGGTGGAATGTCAGAAATTCGTGGCAGAAGCGTTGTTTGGAAAGGACTTATATGGGATATGAAGTTGCTTGGGTGATCGCTGCTGATGCATCGCGGAAGCTTACAGTGAGTACAAGATAATAGCCTTATCGCTTTTGTTTACGATGAAGTGGAACGACGTAGTTTGGAAGGGCCAAGGTATCAAGATCTGGGGAAAAGTCAAGTAATTGTGAGTGCATGTAGTAGTAGAAAGTTGTGGCTAAAATCAAAACAACAAAGCGCTCATGAAAAATGCAACAATATAATATACATATAATGAAATATAAAATTATGTACTTTAATATTTACCTCCATTTAAAATATTTCAAGCATGTGTTTACTAGATGGTTTTACAGCTCCGTTTGCGTGGTTAAAATGTGTAAAAGTAACTTTCAATTAAAAACAAATTGCGCACGATAATTAAGTATGCCGGTACTTCTTAGTCAAAAGTGGATAATTAAAACAACTGCAACATTATATTATGTTTATCAGCTAATCTTATGAGATGATGTAGAAAAATAAATTATTACCCACATCTTTTTCTGTTGGGAAACGAAACTACAATCCAAGATATGTTAATAAAACTTGCTACATATAAGAATAAATATCATTCATCAAACATTTTTAATTGTTACTTTTCATCATTCATTAAAAGGTTTAAATGGGAATTCTTGTAATATCACTTTGATGTATTTGTATAATTATGTTAATACACATTTCGATTAAATTAGCTTGGAATAGATCCTTCTACAAAACATCATTCGCATCGTTCATTGCCAGTTTTTTGACTGCACGCCTCTCTGAACAATATAATTGGACGTTTGAATTGAAAATGCACTCTCATCTTGCAAATGCCAATCCCGAATTTATTTTAATGAAATAATTGAGAAAACAATCTACATGGTTTACTTAATACTGGTGTATTTTCTGTTCAATCTTTCTAAAAAAAAACTTGAATTTTAAAAATTAAAATTGAATTGTTTATTTTTACTGCCAAGACATTGGATAGACCAATATGAAATGAATTTCACAAAACAATGTACTGTCTATTTGTGAAATCCTTGTTGCAAAATTTCGGAGAAGAGTATAAGCACATTAACAAATAAAGGAAAGGTCCGTTTATGTAAACTGAATCTTTTCTTTAAATATGTTGATTCGGAATTTCAGTAAAGGGTTAAGGGGTCGCATGTCTTCGTAAATGGACAACTGGAGATGAAGTTTGTTTGTACGCGCCTAACCTAATTTTATAATGGCAATTCGATTTATTTTCAAGTGAAACAATGATGAATAAAGCAAAACAATTAGTAGGGTGGTGTAGTGTTAGTACTAGAGTTTTTGCTGCAACATTCCAGCGTCGAAAAGAGTCGTCTGCAGAACTAACTCACTTCAAAGTGGTTCTGTACATACCTTCCACTCCCACCCTTTCACGAGGGTTCTGCAACGAGATGTACAGCTACAATTCAATGCAATTCAATTCAAATGTGTCATTCGAATACACTTTTCAAATCTTGATTCTGAGTTCTAAAAAGTGAGTGACGGCGGCCTTTATCAACAGGCAAGGGATTGATTGATTGATTGTTAAGGCATGGAATTGATTGGCTATTTAGTGTTTACGGGCGCGTCAATTGATACGGTCATCAATTCCGTAAGTGTAGTGCATGTTTTTAAAGTGGGAGGTGGCGGCGATTTCTCCCCGCTGGTTGGTGAAATCCGGCGGCTACCTGCACGTCGGCTTGCAGGCTTTTCCTCAACGCGGTATCTCCCACCAGCGTGGCACCGCCCCCGCCGCAACAGCTCTGAGCTCCTAACTGGTTACCCGGCATGCGTAGTAGTGTAGTTTATTTAAGTATAATTGTATGTGAGTAAGAGGTGAGAACAGGTCCAGGATGGGGAAGGTAGGATCGCGCGCGGTCCATAGCCCGTTTGGTAGGGTACTGCTACGCCTGGTATTGATCGGAGAAAACTATCGATCAGAGCAGCCGGACGCTAGAATTCTCTCCAGTCAGCGGCTGAATTCGACCTAGCTGAAAAGCTAGCGTCGAAAATCCTGCGACCGTCGTCACGCGAACCCTAGAAGCTCCCCGGTGAAGGCACCGCTGATTCCCTAAGCCACCTCATGGGCGACTGGATTGATTCATTGATTTTTTCGTGTTTCCGGGCACGTCAACTACTGTGGTCATTAGTCCCGTTAGTGTAGTGCATGTTTTTTCTGGAGATGGCGGTGATCTTCCTCCGCTGGATGGCGAGATCCGGCGCCGACCTACCGTCGGCTAGTGGGGTTTCCCCCTAACCAAGACTCTCCCACCAGCGGGGCACCGCCCCAGCCGGGACAAGCTCTATGCTCCAGACCGGTCTCCCGGAATATGTGGTAGTGTAGTGCATGAAGTGTGTGTGTAAGGGGAGACGATAGGACAAGGAAGAGGAAGGTCAGATCGCGCGCGGTCCGTCGCCGTTTGGTAAGGTACTGCTCCGGCATTCGCCTGGTGTTAATCGGAGAAACCACGGAAAACTACCGATCAGAGCAGCCGGCCGCTAGAATTCTCCTCCAGACAGCGACAGAATTCGACCTACCTGAAAAGCTAGTGTCGAAAATCCTGCCGCCGTGAGGAGTGGGAACCTAGGACCTCTGGGTCAGAGGCGCTGCAGTGACATCATTTGACGCACTGAGCTACCGCTCCCGGTATGGGCGACTGGAGAAACCCTGCGGTGACCTCCGCGGCGGTGCGACGCGAGCGCGGGCGGGGGCGCGGGTGGGGACGCGTCGACGCCGGCGGCCGCAAACAAAGCTGCCGGCCGGCGCTGCCGCATCATGCTCCCCAATGGGGACCGTAATGAGCCGGATGGCGGCGCGCGGCGCGGCGGGACGCCAGGCCCGCGCGGCTACACAAGTAGCTCGTTACTCGGCGGCGACACCGGCGCGGGCGCGGGCAGCCAGGCGCGCCCCGAGAGGGGGCGGGGCGGGGGCGGGGGAGGCGGCAAGAGGGCCGAGCCGCGGCGGTTGGCGCGGTGTGGATGGCGTGATGACGCGCGCGGAACAGGCAGCGCGGCGGCGAGGTTGGCGCAGGCTGTGAGGGCAGCGCCAATGGGAGACAAAGGGGGTATGCAGGGCGCTAACGGACGGTACGGAGGAAGTGTAAACGTGATCGGTTTTGGCTCGGTAATGTGTTGGTAGTATATATATAATGAAATGAGTGATGTGACACAGGAGAACAAGCTGATGGAGTGACACAATCTTAGTGTAGAGATTCTAATGAGTAACACCCCCAAGCAGACGCGCAGCAAAACCGTGTAGGGGAGGTAAATAATGTCGATGGCACAGAAGCTTTGAGCTCCAACAAAACGGGCGACGGTTCCTGCGAGATTTAGGCACGCGTGTAGCAGGAACGTTTCCATCGTGCGTGGTTGACTACCTCATATCCCATATCCACCAATACATCTTATGTAGTCATTTATCTATCATCATTATTTAATCGACATTATCACGTTTACCATCATTTGTACAGCTGATCCACTGACGTCACCTTCCGGAAAAAATGGAGGTCACAGAGACGTAAACGAGTCGTCCATCTCGTTGTACATACACTATATAGTGTACATTCGAGGGCATGGTATGATTAAATATCTCGATCGCAATCGAAATACTTACGGATGTACACGGAGTCAGTGGCAACATGAAACCGTGGCCCAGCGAATAGGAAGTCGGAGATGCAAGCGCGGGAGCGGCCGCCCCTTGCCGCCCACGCCCATCCGACGTCCGAGCGGGCGAGGTCAAGGAAAGGTCGACTGCGCCCGTGGCCCTCCGCCCGCGCCCCCCGCCGGCAAAGAGCAGCGCGGGGCGGGGCGGGGCGAGGCGAGGCGAAATGGGCGAGGCAATGACGCTTGACCGGGCCACGTCTCTCGAGGTGTCCTGGCAGCGGAACGAGCAACGGGGACAGCGTGGAACGTTAACTCTTCTGACGGTGCTCTAGCGGCCTCCAGAAACGATTGATTTCCCGCAGCACTAAATTCTAGAAAGTCTGTGTTCTTTTATGTATTTGTGCGTGGGAATATAGATTGAAAATGGTAGGCAGAAATGACTTTGACGAGAGTTGTAAACACGGTTTTTAATCTTTTGATTCGAGAACCCACTGATGCGTCATATATTAAAATTATTTAACTTTTGACACGTTTGTAACTTTTCAAATAAAATAGTTATTTTAAGAATGTATTAAAGGCTATAACAGAAACATTTCTACAACCAGTAAGGTAGAAAATGTAGGTATATCATGTTCACATTCCGCGATGACCAGTGATTTTCAAAAGAATATCACATCTTAGAGTGTGCTGACATCTGAAATGTGGCGTTAAAATGAGCAATAAACACCTAAGCATTATACTGAGGTAAATGTGAAGTACTAAACAACAAAAATATGTTGTACTATCATTTACTTTTTCTCAGCATATTGTATTATCAAAACGAGTTGACGAGATTATTGTATGATACTCAATCATGTATATTAAAGCTCTAAAGGGAACGATTTTGAAGTCCCTCCTAATCAGCTCACAGTGAAAGGTTTTAAACAAGTGAGGTACAAAAAAAATTGGATTGGCGGTCACTATATATTGAGGAGATCGCAGTTTTCATTTATTAATAAAATATACGAAATTTTCGTTGTTTGAAATGCGCGGCTAGAATGGAAACGGGAAGCTGGCGCCATGCGCAACTTGGCAAGCTCCTGCGAAAAGGTGGAGCAGTTGGTCTTGCTTAGAGAGCATCGTTAAAACGATTGTGTGTGACTATCAATTGTGTACTTCAGTGACGAGTGTACTCATTTTTGAGATATCTTCGGAAAATAGGGGTGAGGGAATTCTGATTATTATTTGGAAATTGTATTTAGTACATTTTGTTTTTAATGTCAGTCATAACATTACAAAGAATTATTCATCACATCATAAGGTAAGGCTAATAGTAGGATTTACTGATACAGGCGAAAACAATATCCATGTATATATGTGTAAAGATCTCGGTTAATATAAAACACTTGCAGATTCATGGATATGTAGTATTTTCTGTCGTAACTTCTCTGCAGCCCTTCCTACACGGGTACGGCTAGTAAAGTTAAAAATATATTCTTGTTACGCATTTCTACTGTCACCTAAAGGGCTAGTCTCCCCATCTAAAGATGTCATTTCTGCAACATCTATCCCCTAGAACCAGCGGTCGCAAATCCTTGGTGACTTCTCGGGCCGAGCGGCGCATCCCGCATGCGCAGCGACCAGTCCAGTGCTCCCGTTTCCCCGCGAGGCTCCTGAACCGAACTGTACCCGGGCGAGGGCTCTCAAAGGCGGCGGCGACCTCGTCACGACCCACCAAATGTCAGATTCCTCCGTAACGGTACCCCGCAGCGGAGGCGGAAGCCTCCGCCGGCCCCGCCTGGCCAGGCGGCGAACTCGCGCCTTCCGACCTGTGGACCCGCTTGGCTCTCTGGATGACACATTCCGGGCGCGTCAACTGCTAAGACCTTTGGCCTCGTAAGTGTAGTGCATGCTTCGATTGATTGATTGATTTTTTCGTGTTTCCGGGCGCGTCAACTGCTCTGGTCATTAGTCCCGTTAGTGTAGTGCATGTTTTTTCTCGGGAGATGGCGGTGATCTTCCCCCGCTGGATGGCGAGATCCGGCACCGACCTACCGTCGGCTAGTGGGGTTTCCTCCTAACCAGGACTCTCCCACCAGCGGGGCACCGCCCCAGTCGGGACAAGCTCTAAGCTCCCGACCGGTCTCCCGGAATATGTGGTAGTGTAAGTGCATGTTAGTGTAAGTGCGTGTGTAAGGGGAGAGGATAGGACGAGGAAGGAAAGATCGCTCGCGGGCCGTGGCCCGTTTGTTCGGGTACTGCTCCGGCATTCGCCTGGTGTTGATCGGAGAAACCACGGAAAACTACCGATCAGAGCAGCCGGCCGCTAGAATTCTCCTCCAGACAGCGACTGAATTCGACCTAGCTGAAAAGCTAGTGACGAAAATCCCGCCGCCGTCAGGACTCGAACCTAGGACCTCCCGGTCAGAGGCGCTGCAGCATGCTTCGAGGGAGATGGCGACTATCTTTCCTCGCGGGACGGCGAGATTCGGCGCCGACTAGAGAATGTTATTTGCTAATAAATTGGACCGTCTGTGTAGCGATCAGACACCTTGGCGGCCAGCGGGGCAGCGGGGTTGAATTGCTTAGTGATCCCTCCGAAATTTGTGGCGAGTAAAGCGAGCTAAGGCTGTTTGCTTGGAGGGGAAGTAATGCTTATTCTCCTACCTCTTAGTCCACCAATAGTCCATCGTCATTCACGTCACATATCATATAATATCATAACCTTTCCATCGATTTTACATCATTTGCCTTCCATTTGTACCTGGTACTCTCTTATATAAACTCTAGAAAGCGATGTTATCCATTCCAATAGCTGATATTTATTTGATATTCTTAATTGATTCTTTTTGTTTAACCATTTGTACTTATTTTCAACAACCTTTACAACGGACAGAGGATTCTGGCACACCTTGAATTTCAGAAGTCTTTTTAGTTTAGTGGCATGCCTTCTGGTTAACTGGTTTTGTCAAAGTGCTGCGAAATTCTCTCGGAGATGTGTCGGAAACATTTAACAATTTTGGACGATTCTTAGCGTCAATGGAGATAAAGCTTACAATCCCTGATAGATTTGAAAAGTGGATATTGTGTTTAGAGAAATACATAGATTAAATGGTGTTGTTAATTTGACGTTCAGTAATTTTATTTATAGATAATTCAATAAAAAAATGTTCTGAAACATCGTCATCAAGTGTATTATAATCACGTCAATTTTCATTTTTAAAACGGTTAATTCTGGTAACTGAAAACTCTTAAGAGACTTAAAAAAACACAAACTTTCTTAGGTTATACTCCTCGTGAGTTATCGATCTAGGCAAAGACTTCTAGGTCATCACCTCCTAGACATTTACCTCCCAGAAAGAAAAATTAACTCATTAGAAAAACTTACCAGAGACCTTCAAATCATACGTAATCTTCTAAAGAAAAAGCGAAATCGTTTAAAAACTAACAGTGCTAAAACAGACGACTTTCTCGCCTCTAGAAAAAATGTAATGACCTATTGTAAAATCTACCTTTTAGGAACAGATTTCATTAAGAGAAACATCTTTATCTTTAATATTTTAGTTGTAGGAAGAATCCGAAAAAATTTTCAACTTTTGCATTTTCGAAAAAGGAAGTTTTCAACGATCATGATTCGACCATTTGCTTAAACGTTTTTCCAAAATACCCACAAACAAAATTTAATCAAAATATCCCCAAACTTAAAATAATAAATAAAGTACTCCCTAAAAGCACCCTCCCAAAATTAAAATATCTATTTCAAATTTAAGGGGCCGTGACATCAGCCAGATCGATCGGGGAATATCAATTTTGGATAAAGTCGGCTGAACGCTTTTGCCGCTCGCGTGATCACAGACGGACAGACGTTTTGCCGTCATTCGATTTTTCGGCATCAAGGACCCACGAAACATGGATTCTGGTCACGTGTTAGAGATTTGTTTTTCTAAATTTAGCAACTGAAT
The DNA here is from genome assembly GCA_011170035.1 of Teleogryllus occipitalis. Lineage (NCBI taxonomy): Eukaryota > Metazoa > Arthropoda > Insecta > Orthoptera > Gryllidae > Teleogryllus > Teleogryllus occipitalis. The sequence goes on along the minus strand of BLKR01000820.1, from coordinate 204,077 downwards.
TTATCCACATTTTCGTTACCAGAGCTCTGTAATAAGAGTTTTTCTACCGACGATTGGCAGTTTCTTGGCGCAGCATTATAAAACGTTCTCTGTACTCCGTAGCGAGAAAGTAAAACGCCCCTGCGCTGCCAGCCCGCTCGGACGGGCCCTCGAGCGGGCGCGCGCAGCCAGCTGTGACCGGCTGCGCGGCCGCGACTGTACCGCGGATCCGCCCGGTCACGGCGACAATTTCTTCTTCTGGGCGGCTGTCTTTTGTGCGCGCGCGCTCGCCGCCGCCGCCCGGAACACCCAGGCTCAGGTGTAATAGCCCGCTAATACTGTTTACAGCGGAGCGCGCTTCCGAGAAGCGGCGGCGGCGGAGGCGGAGGCCGCGTCGCCGACAATGCTGCCATCGCCGCCGCCATCACCATCGCCGCCGCCGCTCACGTGATTAAACATCGTGGTGCTCGTGTCGAGCGGCTAAGCGCGAACGGCCAGCTGCTGCTGCAGTCACCGTCGCCTCTAAGGCTCCTCTTTCTCTCCTTTCCCAACAATCGTTGCCTTCCGACCGGCATAATTCCTCCCCCTTTTCCTGCCCCCCTCCCTGAGCACAACCGATGTACTCAAACGTCTCCATTGTTAGATATGCCTGACCACAGTGTCAATGCCGTATCTGTTTTTCGCATTGCTAATTTTCTGCCTGTTTTGCTGTGATGTGGGCCTATTCGGCACCTCGTTACAGAACGTAGAAGGAACGTCTCGCTATACTTGCGACAACTGTTATTCCCTCCTCATAATGTGCACCGACAACAGATCTGTAGCCGTACTACTACCTCTATGTTAACTATTGACCGTTCGTCCATTACCGACACTAACTTCGAATCCGCTTGCCTCCGTTCCTACCGCCGTCTCCTACTGCCCCCATTACTTTCACAACCGCTTCCCACCCAGTCGCTAATCCGGCAGCGTGTCTGCCTCCGACTCGCCCACGTGCGTGCACCGGCCACCCAAACGGCTCGTTATTCGCGCACGTAATCCGCATGCGTGAATCTTGTCCTCTTGTTCGCTGGATGGAAATTGTGGTAACGTTGCTCCAATAGCTTCGTTTAGTGGGCTTAGCAGGTCGTCATGTGAAACGAAGGTTTAGAACCATGCAGCGGTTATATTTTTCCTGGAACTTGGTAATACAATGCTCTGACTACAATAATACCAGAAAGTTGGGCGTATAACAAGGCATGTTATTCAACGGTTACCATATGAATCACAACTTTTAAAGGATATACTTTGTTAATTCTATGAACATACCTGTCAAATGCTTAATGGAAGTGGTGATTCAAGTATGACAACATTGTTGCGGACGAAACGTTACATTGCAATGTTATTTTTTCAAATGATTCAAAAGTCATTAGTCCCATATGCGTAGTGCATGTTTTTGTCACGTGAGATGGGGTATGATCTATTCAACTGGTTTTCGTGTTCAGATACACGAATTTTGACAGTGTGATATATAAAAAAAATCGGCTATTTCCGTACTGCTATTTTCATCAGTCAATGGTGAAACAACTTAAAACAATACTCGAAGATTGCTATTAAATGACAGCAGCATTAAGAGCAATAGAATATAAATATTTTTTTGTCCCGTGCATTTTACAATAATTTGAATACTACGAATTACTTCCTGAGAGCACCGTCAGCATTCTGTGACCCCAGCTGCCTCCTGCATCACAGACCTTGCATATTTGTCGGAGCGCAAACCAGTAGGGAGCTCGCCGCAGGTGAAGACGACGCGGCGGTGGCGACAGCCGGTACTACCACTGTGCGTCCGCGGCCGTCGCCGCCGCCAACCCACACCCTGGCCCGTCCTCGCAATTCACACGGCCACTAACGCGCACGCCCCCTCTGACTCACACACTTGCTGCTATTACCTGCCTCCCTGCATCGACTTTGTCTGCAGCACCTCTGTCTTTCTTTCAAAGGAATATATGCCTTTGGGGACAACCTATCGTGACTACAGATGATGGTAATGCTACTTAGAGTTGTTTTGCACTTACTCTTGCAGTCATCTCTTTGTGACTATTGGAATATTCTCATAGAACAACTCTTCATGCACTTCAACTATGAATTCTCACGAACGTTTTCTTCATCCCTGTTCTGTGACCTTTGCTATCATGACTTCAGACGGACAACACAATTTTATAAGTTCTCATTAATTAGCTCACTTCATGCATGCTGCGTCTTCTCGTCAATCTTCAACCATCTGCCACTATCATTCCTTCACAAACAAAACGCACACTCTACAGCATCGTCTCCAGTTCTACAGTAACTTCGACTGGCACTTCCTCGGTTTCTACCGATTCCGCCCCCTGCCATCCCCCCAACCTTTCGTGTGCAGCCCCCACTCCTGCCCCCGCCCCCGCTCGCCCCTCTGCGGCGAGCGCGCGGCCGCCGCGCCGTCTGCGCGCACGGGCCGACCGCGAAACGCGCCCGCGCCGCTCACGCCCCCACCCCCGCCCCCCGCCCCGCCCCGCCCCACCCCTCACCCGTCATTACGCGCACGTCAAACATCGGTCGCCCTCCGCGGCCGCTCGCTCTCTCGTGCAGATGCTAATTTCGTACTCGACAACTGCTTCAAACCACACGGCATTATCCTCCAGTTTTTCTGCGGGCGGCTCGGTCACAATTCAAACCTCACCCGAGGGAAAAACTCGTCACATCGCCGCCGCCCGCCCGCCGGGAGGAGACCAGTTCTGCGTGACGGAGAGACACACGTGTGGCGAAGCACGCGGGGCAGCCCGGGAATGCACTACCGCAAATGCGGGCGCAGGACTTGCTACCTCGCATCCGGGTCGCCCGTCGGGCGGGCGGGCGGGCGGGCGGGCGGTAACGTACGAGGCGAGGGACTAGTTCCCAGCTGGCCAACCAGGAATGTCGCACGAATAAAACGAAGGCGTCCGCTGATGGATAACGTGGTACCTGCATCAACACATGCGCGGTTATTCTGCTAATCGAGATTAGTGGGGACGGCTTTATGCCTTTCCGCAGGAGGAATGAAAGATGTTCCTGTTTGCCGTTATGTCTGACGTTGCGACGCGAATATGCGAACAAGGATATTCAGGTCACCAGTGAATGGCGGGGCAACATATCATTGCTTGCATGCACAAAAATTCAATTACAGTGTGGTTGTAGGATAAATCTCTGCAATTTCACTATGAATACGTGATCATTCTGTGTACAGAACAAGAGTATTTTACATTGATAGGCAGAGGAAATTCGGCATGCAAGTTTATGATAATAAAAAAGAATGCAAACAATTCTGTGCGAAATCATTTTAGGCGAAGCAAATGTCTGAGTAAAAATGTGAATTAAATAAACATAAACGATACAAATAATTATTAATATTTTGAATTTTTAACAAGCATTTATTAGGCAATGTCGTATCTGAAACATGAAATTGACTGGTTTGCCTGAATCTGTCCTTACGTGTGTAAGAGATTGGACAGTACTGAATGCCTTATCCGAAATCTCCAGTTTAAAAAAAGGATGAACCTACATTTGTTATTTCGCCTCTTCCTTAAAGAAGTTTGATCCTTTGCGATGAATGATTCCAAACACGTCCATTTTCCTGGAGGTTGACCTCTGCAGCCCCGCCGGCGACCGCGCCGAGCTCCTCAGCCACCGGCGAGGCGTGTACAGCGCGCGCGGCGGCAGGGGGGGCAGTGGGCGGGGAGGAGGGTCAACGCCCCCCCGCGGGAAGACGTAAAACCAGAGAGGGCGGCGGCGAAGGGTTGGGCTGAATCACCACCGCGCGGCGACGCGACGGAGCGCCCGCGGGCACGGAGGGCGAGGGTGAGGGCGAGGGCGAGGGCGAGGGCGAGGGCGAGGGCGAGGGCGAGCGCCGCGAGAGGGCGGACGAGAGGAATTGCTGCCGTTCAGCGAGTGGCGGAGAAAAGACGAGCAGCGGGGAAAGGATGCCTACGGCGAGGGAGCGGAAACGAAGTTACACGCTGCTGAAGAGAATGAGCGGCAGGTAGGTGAATTCCTTAAGAGGGAGAGGGATCTAATAGAAGACGCTGATGACATGCGACATTAATAAAGAGTATTATATGGGGTATGGGTTTTTGATATTACGCTTGTGGGTATTATGCAAGGAAAAAATGACTGGTGATAAAATACAGTGTAGTGTCACGGAGAGAGAGAGAGAGAGAGAGAGAGAGAGAGAGAGAGAGAGAGAGAGAGAGAGAGAGAGAGAGAGAATTAAAAGAGAGGAAACTAGAATTAACGATTGGAATCTGAAAGAATCGAAATTAATATTTCTAACCCAAAAGTTTACTTTTAACCATAATACGTTTCTTTGTATTCAATTGCGAAAATTAAAAAGTGAGAAGTTGCATTGAAAAAACAGAGATGGACTAGAAGTAATGAGATTTTATGTCCTACGTACAATAGAAGAAATGAGCCGAACACAATGCTCAGAGAAAAAACTAGAATAGGGCAGCTGGCAATCGGAAAGACAATTGCGAGTGAAGAAGCCACAGAAAAATGCAGGTTCGCCCACGATCAAAGTGATCGAGGTGAGGAAAAGAATAATTGGACCTGGAGAGGTGAGAAACGATCAGAGATGGAAAACTCAGAACAAACGCCAGCGCAGCCGAAGAGCGTAGCAGAACCAACAGCAACCGCCCGCGTCGGAGATGGAACTGCGTCGTCGAGCACGCTCGAATCCAACTGGAGACGAGACGGAGGTCCGGGGCGGCGACAGCGAGGCGGAGCGGGGCTGGCGTAGCGGGGCGGGGGGCGGGGACATTGGGCAGCGGCGGGGGCGTTCGGAGACGAGCCGGTGTAAAAACGGCGCCGCGCATCACGTCGACGCCGGCGCGGCGCCGTGTCAAATGCTGGTTACACAAGATTAACTTGTTTCGGCGGAAAACGCGCCGCGGGCGGGGCCAGCGGGGGCGGCGGCGACATCAAACGGCGGCGAGCGGCGGCCGCCGCGGCCGCGCGCGCCCATCACAAAGGGCGCCCCGCCCCGCCCCGCTCCCGCTCCGCTCCCGCTCCCGCTCTATCACCGCTCTGCCTTCGCTCCGCTGCCGCTCGGCCGCCGCGCGACGCCCGCCCCCACCCCGCCCCCTCCTCAAAAAACCCCACGGGACATCGGACATTCAAAAACCACCTTGACGAAATTAAATTCCATTAACACGCGTTCTGGCCGCGTTAACACACTTTTTACCCGCGATGTTATTAAACTGTCAATATTCCTAGAATGAGGGGACATTGACACGGCGGGCTTTGTGCGGCGAATGCCTGGTCACGGGCGAGGGCGGCGCGATCCGCCGTGGATGACGCCGGCTGGACGCTGGGGTCTCCCGGAGGAGTCTTCTTGTTTGCGGAACGCGTTCCGCGCGCTGACGGACAGAACAAACACGGGACCTATCGCCGCGGCGCGCTGGGGGCGGCGACCGGCGAAGCGCCGTTCCGCTGTTTTTGCCCGCGCTTCTGGGAAGTCACACTGCTTCGGGCGAATATTGGATTGGTTTCTTCCGAGAATTTGGAATTACCTATCTCACCTTTGACATTCATTTGCCTACGATTATTATTGTCGTAAATGCCAGATAACTTCACTCAACGGGGCTGTATAGATTTGTCTCAGGATTGCTTTGGAAAAGAAAGTCGATGCTAGATGAAGAACGTCTGCAAATGTATCGTTCATTTTGATGTAGATATAAATAGATATATTTTACACAAGATTAACTCAACTTGGTTCCAACAAGTTTCTGGACATCCTTGCTACTTATTTTTATACAGATTTTATAGCCAATAATTAATATCCGTGCTCTTTCTCTCCTAGATATTCCCTGATATTAGACTGTGGGAGGTATTCTGGCTTTCAATATTGCGTTTTGTAGCGGAGTGCAGTTTTTATCCATCTTTGGTCGGAATCAAGTTTCCCAATTAGGTTACATCGTAGCGACTTTGTTCTCACACCATAAACAAGCAGTTTCTTTTTCGGATAAAGAAGTAAGAACAAGCGAATGGATTGTGCTTTCGCAGCGTGTAGACTCTTCCACTCCCCGAACACGCGTGTGCACACGCGAAGCCCGTGCACCCGAGCCACTCCCCTTCTCGATCGCATTCTGGCCTCCGCCCCCGCAGTGTGATGCCCCGGGAGGAGACCTCGCGGACGATCGATGCGCGCCCTGGCGGCGGGCCCGGGAACGACGGCTGCCAGCCCCCGCGTCCGCCCCGCCCCGCCCCGCCCCGCCCCGCCCCCGCGCACTTAGCCTTTCTTTTTCAACGCACGAGGCGCGGAGGCTGCGCGGAGGAGGGCGGGCGGTCGCATCAGTTATTCACCCCAGCCCCGTCCACAGAGCACACACGATCTTGCGCGCGCGGGGACGGCGCCGGCGGCGGCGCAGGGTGAGCCGACAGCGAGTCCGCGAGCCGCGTTAAATAAAGATCGCCCGCCCCCGTCGCCTCCGCCTCCGCGTCTGCCCGCTTGCCCTCGCCGCCGTCCCGGCCCGCTGGCCCCGCGCGGCGCGGCGCGGTACGGCGCACGGCCCCGCCGGTAATCATAACCTCATACACGTCAGCAGGGGCGCGGCCTCAGATTGCACAGAGGAAGCTCTGGGCGAGCGGCGGAAAATACCGCGGGAGCAAGGTCATCCTACTTAATTAACCGCTGCATATCACTGTTGCTAATCAACAGAACACACACTGGCCCCCGCCGCGGCCACCAGCCGCCCGGCGTTCTTCCGGCGGCCGCGTTCAGTTCAGAAAGGGCGGGTTTGTCTCTCATTAGAGCTCGTCCGCGGCTGAGGCTGAGGAGCCGCCCCTCGGTGGAGGTTTGTGTACCAAGGGGATGAGACCGTCTTAAGCGGGTAGCAGGCAGGCGGAGGAAAAACCTTCATCTCCATTGCTGCGTCTGCAGGTCAAGTGTAATGCCCTACAGTAATTACCCTTAACGAAGAGGCTTATTACAATTCCCATAGATTAAAGGTAAAGATATTTATCTAGACGTTTCTTCAAGCTGGTTCCTTGGAACGGGTAGATATATGGGAATTCAAACAATCAACATTGAAGAGAAGACGAATTCACATTGGATTGTCGAACTCGCTACAGCAAAACCGTCCCACCGCCTCAGTGATCAGACAAGTCACGGAATTGAATCGATTACTGCTTTCTCGAGAAGTGCTTAAGAACGGTTACATAGTGGAATTTTTTTTACCGATCGGAACGAATGAGATCGGTACGAACGAAAGCAGATTCCGAAGTTCTCCTTCAATTTCATTCACTTCCATTTCCTCCCCCGTTTCCTTAGCAAAGCCCACAATGGTCTCTGCGAGTCAGAATCAACCACAAAATGACTTTAAAATATTTTTTAGCATTTTTATTGGGTAAAGAATGCGATAATTCGGAAAAATGTTTTTTTTTTCGTGAACTTTTTTTTATCATGTGAAATTTATTCACAATAGATTTCTGTACGTTATTAAAACAGATTTTAAGTCCGATTTTTGGATGTGCTTCACGTGAAAATTCTCCGGTCACCTGCATGTTAGAAGTCTTGGAAGTTTAGATTTGAGGAAGAGAACTTGGAAGTTGGAGTAAGGTGTCTCGGATGCGAATATTTAAAAACTTCACACACAATGTCATATAAAAGGTATTGTAAATTCGCAGCTGCGAGCGTGTCACGTGGGACATTCCCCCTCCCATCGGCCGGCACGGCAACCGCCACGACCTCCACTCGCCGTTCTTTTCACGCATCTCCCGCGCGTCTGGCGAGGGCGCGGGCCGGAAGGGTTGGCGGCCGCCGCCGCGCGCGCGTCAGGCGTGTCAGCCGCCGCCGCCGCCGCCGCGCCGCCGCCGCCGCCGCCGCCGGAGGGGCGACCGACCCGGGGCCCGCGAAGCGCCGGCGGCGAGCCATCCGCGGAGACGCCGTCCCGTCCCCGCCATTGTCAGATTCCGGGCGGGTGGCTGCCACGCGGCGAAATAGACAGTAAATATGTCTCGCATTATTCATGATATGGCGAGAATATACGTGTCATATCCGATAGGCGCGAGGGCCGCGGCGGCGGCGGCAGGAGGGACAAGCGGCGTTTCACGGTGCTCCGCGCGCGCCCGCCCTCGCCCCCCCCGCAGCAGAGGGAGCTCAGCGCCAGCATCGTCTACCGTTGTCTCGGCAGCGACTCCCTCACGGATTTTCAACACTAGCTTAATGCCTTTTTTAATATTTATTGTCTTCCTGCTTAAAATAGATGCTCGTATTTCAGGATAGAGAATAGATACATACAAAACGTTTGGTTTATTATAGATGTTTTTTAATTATTTTAATTTTTTGAAGGGGAGCGATTTAAAACTAAAGAGAATGTTTCTGTATGGGATTATACGGTTGTGGTCGTATGAGATACATTTGAGACAGATTTTCCGCTATATTATGCTTGTCTGAATCTGTGTTTTGAGAAGCTCTTAGGTAGGTACTGTTCTAATGTACGTCCAAGGTTGAATAAAGAGGTGCTGAGGGATGTGGAGAGTGATGAAATAAGTCTTCGGTCATTTTGGTAATGTTCTTTAAATGTGAGAATTTGCAGTTCATGGTGGATTTGCTTGTTCGAAATGAACCATGGAGCTTTGATAATGATTCCTAGTGTTTTATTCTGAATGGTTCGCAGAATAGGTATTATATTAGACCCGGCTACAATTCCCCCCATCGGGCGTGCGTCCGCTAGTCAGAATTCAGCCGCTGTCTGACGAACTCTAGAGGGCGGCTCTCTGATCGTCGCCCCCGTCGCCCCCGCCGACCCCGTCGCCCCCGTCGCCCCCGTCGCCCCCGTCGCCCCCGTCGTCCCCGTCGCCCCCGTCGCCCCCGTCCGTCGCCCCCGTCGCCCCCGTCGCCCCCGTCGCCCCCGTCGCCCCCGTCGCCCCCGTCGCCCCCGTCGCCCCCGTCGCCCCCGTCGCCCCCGTCGCCCCCGTCGCCCCCGTCGCCCCCGTCGCCCCCGTCGCCCCCGTCGCCCCCGTCGCCCCCGTCGCCCCCGTCGCCCCCGCCGCCCCGCGCGGGCGTCGCGAAAAGCGGAACAGAAGGCCCCGCGCCTTCGCCGCTGCGAGAAATTGCTCGCCTACTTCCAGCGGGATCCGCGCGATCACGAGCCGCCTTGATGGACAACTAATCGGGGAGGGCTAGAGAAAACGCGCTGACTAGATGCCGTTACCTGTCACCGGCGAACCCTTTTTTGAAAGAGGGGCGTTCGTGAAAAGTATTGTTGAGTCACAAGGAAGTTTCTAAGCTCAGTAAGTCAGAAAGTGCGGAAATGAAGTACACGTTCTACATTTTTCCTACTTTTAGTTGTCAGTAAATAATGCAGATACACGACAAAGTTCACAAAGAGGAGAAAATGCTAATATAATGTAACAGAAACATTTGTTGCAGTTAGGAAATTCAAGATTCTCAGATTTAAACATTTCCATTGAAATGAAACTTATTTTCTATATCATTCATTGTCGTTGCGTTTGGAGGATAGACGAATCTCGTAGTGAGATTTAATTGTATTTCAGCGATTTTTGTCGCTATAACACCTCCCTCTATCTTGGCGCCTTTATTCAAATGATTTATCTTCATACATAATTCTGTGAGAAAACTGCTAAACTGCAGTGTTTTTAAAAATTCTGACAATAATGTTGTAGATTTAAGTAACTGTAAAATTCACAAGTTTTTGTTAGAATTTGGTGGAGTTCCGTGACATATCCTGATCGTCCTGGTGTCGACGAGTGGCGACGAACGCATGGTGTCGTGTTTACTGAAACAGTTCGATGGAGGTTCATCGACCGCAGATACTTCGCGGCTCGGTGAAGTACTGACAATGTGGATAACGTGGCTCCGGTTCCCTGTCGCGAACCAGACCCCACAAGAGCGCTGCCCCTTCTGCGTGGCACATCTGCTTTACACAACCTCTTGACTTCCGAGTACGCAAAATAAATAGGCATCATTAATTTCTTTGATTATACATTGATTTTCATGCCCCATTATCGCACCGTATGCCTAATAATACCTTATTACAAACAAGCCAAGTAATGACGATAATAAATAAAACAATGTAGACATATATTTATCTTCATTTCTGATTAAGTTCATTTATGATTATATTTACACCTGATTAAGTATCGAACCTTATAGTTTTTATAACACATTCAATAATAATTCTATTAATTTTTTATCAGTATCCCTTTTCATAATTTCACCTTCATTGACATTTACAAACTCTATTTTCTTGAATACCCTGTCTGCTCCTTGCTGTCACACTCCTGTCCCTGCAGTCCACACGCCACCCCACCTGCTGCTCCCCGTCGGCTGCACCCCTTCGGAGACGGGCGCCGGCTCCAGTTTTAAGATATTATGAGGAAGACGGGTGGACGCGGGCGAGGCCCCAAGTGCGAGATTAGATTAGCATGACGCCCTCATGAAATATTCCGCGCGCTTCATCCCGCCGGCCGGCCAGCCACCAGGACGGTTCTAATTTGCAATCCTGACAAATGGGTACCTTTGTAATTTAGTATTCTTAAAAAGGACGACATGCAGTATGCAGAGGATCCGTTTACGCGGCGGAGGAGCGCTCGCCCCTGACAGGAGCCGGGGGTGGGCGAGCGGGGGGGGGGGCGTGCGGCCTCGCAGGGGACGCGTCCCCTCCGCCCCCACCCCACCCTCGCCGCAGACGCGTGCACCGGGGGGCAGGGGCCGTGTTTGGACATCTCTCGTCTCGGACGGAGCGCGGGGACACTTCCCTCGCGGTTTACGACCTGTTGGTTGCTGTTATTGATAAGTGGGTCTCTAAGGTCAAAATGAGTGTATTTCTTTAAGAAGAATTATATAATGATTTTGTTTATCCTTGAATGTTGCTTATTTTTACACATGTATAATTTCGCACAAACATTGGCTTTCGCAAAAACATTGCTTCTAAAATCCAGAATATTCGTGATCTACATACATTATTTATATATATTTTATATCCCCCATTTGAAATTAGTTTAATTACTTTTTAAATGGTTTGTTACTTTTCTTTTACTTATTATTGTGTAATCTTATTTATTTGGTCAGTTACTTTTACTTTTGTACATACTTACTTTCTTCAAAAATCTGAGAGTAAACAATTACGATTTCGAAACTTCCATACAGTAAGTACTGTCATTTTTCGTGACTGTTTAGGCAAATTATACTTCACAACACTACCATTGGATGACATTTCAGATTCCACGCAACTATGACAAAGTAAGAAATCCAAATACATGTTCCAAGGGAGTGGCAGGTTCAATGGGCATTGCAATCGCGCATTAAACGGCGTCGAGCCATGTGAGCCCATGTGCCTCGCCCGGCGCGTCTCCCCGTCGCGCCGTCGCGCCGCCCCGCGCCGCGGGCGTCAAGTGGAAGAGACGCCCTCGGCTGCAGACGCCTGACGCCGCCGCCGCCGCCGCCGCGACGCTCAAATCAATACTCGCGGAGGCGGCAGCGACGGCGGCGGCGGCGCTGCAGCAGCGCGGCGCGGCGCCGGACGGCATCTCCGCCGTGACCCCGCCCCCACCGCCACCCCCTCCGGCGCCGCGCCTCGTCGTCCCTCGGGTGGGATTCGACACGCTCCGGCCCCCTCGGGCTTCAGAGCGGGACCTGCGACAATTGGATCGCTTTGCCGTATTGCAAAACGGATCACGAGGCCTCTTTTCCATTTTCATGTTCAAAACGCGCCGGCCCCACGAAGTCGCAGTGTCCTTTTGTCGAGGGTACAGGATGTGCGAGGAGTGCGTGCGCTTGCCTCGCCAGCGGGTCACGTCGCTCTTTCTCTTCACCGAAGACTGCCCAAGATAGGAAGTGCAGCATACAGGTCTACCGGTATTTCCAAATTTATCTAAAGAAAGGAAATAAATAATCATATGTGTAATCGTGACACAGTTCTGATTCTGAGATTAGAGCAACAAAACTAAATCCATAACGTTTCGTAAATATTTCTTCGAAATTCACGTTATATTGCAATTTCCTACGTAGTGGAATTAAAAGAATAGTGCGATAATTCCAAAAGTCTATAATCTGTGAAGTATCTTCTTGTGTACTGAATACGTAATTCCAAAGAATCGACTTGTGGGCGAGGGTCGGGGAGCCTGTTTGCGCAGCACCCTGTACCCCGAGTTCACTTGCTCGCCATGCATATCCAGGCGGGGACCGCCGCGAAGGGGCGGAGATAGCGACGCGTAGCGGTGGAAATGAGCAACGCGCGGGCGCCCCGCGACATTCAGAGCGATTCGGCGCGGCGGTCTCTTGATTGACGCGGGGACAACGGGCCGGCGCGGGGGCGGGGGCGGCGTTCACTCGTCGGCGCTCCGCCAGAGCGCGCGCGGGAGAGCGCTCGCTCCGCTCGGCTCCGCTCCGCGCCGCGCGGCGAAATAAAATGTAAACTTTTGCGTTATTTTGTGGCTTTTGTATCCCCCGTCGGCGCGCTGACAGTTGCCGAGCGCGATGACAAAGCTATTAGCATGACAATGCGCGCGGTGTCATCGTGCAGGCGACCGGCGAGGCGGCGCGGCGCCCCGGCGGGGACTGCCGATGGATGGGGGGTGGGTGGGGGAACGGGGAGTGTCGGACCACGCGCGGCGCTGCGCAACCCTCTCGCTCCACTAGCCCGCACTCGGGAGGGGGGGGGGGGATGCGTTCCGAGAGCGCGACTAGCTGGAATGCCGGTTGGTGGCTATTGAGGCAACCAGTCCCCATTGTCACCCAGTGGTACACTGGATTGTATTGCAGCCATTGTTTGCGTTTCCCCAGGAGGTCCCCGTAATGCAGTCGAATTCAGAATTAGTCCAAAATGTCACAATCATTTGAGACGACCTTGTGAACAAACTTTATGATCATTGTTTGCTTGGAATATGCTCATTAAACGTTTCTACTATTTTTCCTGGTAATTATTTCATTTATGAATAATTCAAAAGTGGCATATGAACGGCAAAGATAAAACACGACAACGTAGCTTCAATATGTTATTAGTAATGCAGTATGGAATTGAAAGCAATGTTTTTGAACGACAGTAGATTTCTCTTAGAAAACAAATATAAAATGGTTTTCAACATGTATATCTCTGATTCACGTAAAAATTCTTCTTTAGTTGTAATTGAATTGGGAACGGTAATTTTATCTCTTTCATCAATAGTCATTACAAAAATGTAAGTGTTAGCACTTTTCTCAAGGTTACCTTTGTAAAAGTAAATTGCAGTTCAAAAGGTCGTGCTATTTCATATTAAATCAGCTAGCGGAAATCATATTGATTGAAGTAAAAATACCTCACACTAGCTATATCCTAACTAATTTTAAAAAGGTAACAATACTCAACTATTCAATTTCATATCTAATATTTTTATCTACGGTTTTGTACAAACACCAGAAATACTACTTTAGCTTAAAGCACATTTGTAAAAAAATGTAATACTCGGTCATTAGAATGGCATATTTAAAGAAAACTTGCAGAATTTCTTATTCAACATACATGAAGATAAGTGCACTTCTCGAATGGCACTAATGTTAATAAATTGCCGCGACGATCTCAATGCCTTGTTCGCGCTGTTCAGCCGTCGCGCGTGGCTGGGCGTGGTGCGTCGGCGTGGGCGGAGGCAGCCCCTGCGGGTGCATTACAAGAGCGCGATAGCAGCCGCGCATATTCTTAGTCGGATCGGGCGGGGGGGAGGGGCGGGGGCGGGGCGGTCAGGGCTCGCCGATACGCCGCACATGGCCTCCTCCTTCAGTTATAAATACGCCCCGGCGCGGCGCGCCGCCCCCGACGCGGGGATTCCCGTCAACGTCTCCACGGCTTTCGCCGCCACTCGCGCCCCGGCGCGCTACCTACCGACAACACGGGCAACGGCTATGATCATTAGTCCCGTATGTGTAGTGCATGCTTTTGCCGCGTAAGATGGGGTATCTTATCCGGCAGGTAGGCGAAATCCAGCGCCTATCTACGTTGGTGTGCGGGGATTTTCCCCAGGCAGGTATTTCCGACCAGCGTGGCACCGCAACAGCCGGAACAAGCTTTAAGCTCTCGACTGATCTCTCTACAACTGTATCTGAGTGTAGTAATGGGTGTAATATGAGTCTGGGTAAGTAAGGGGTGAAGATAGAACAGGGAATAGGAAGGAATGATCGCCCGCGGAGCTTGGCGCGTTTCTTAGGGTATTATTCCGGTTTTCGCCTGGCGTTGATCGGAAAACACTCGAAAAAACACCGAGCCTAGCAGCCACCCATTAGAATCCCCAAGACATTGGATGTATTCGACATAGCTGTCTAGCTAGTGATGAGTCACTTTGATATATTTGCCAGCGTTTGATACATTTGCATGAGGAAAAGGAACTCCGGTCACTCCTTGTAGAATTTGAAAAGAAATGTGACACAGGGGGTCACTCAAATTTATCTTTCCATTTCTTTCCATCTAAATCTGTTTCCTTCGTTTAGCTTTACATCTTTTAGATTTACCTCCTCACCCACGTTACAAATGTTTTTGAATATTTGATTTGTTCATCCCTCGAGCATTGTACGTTTTCCACTTAGTTCCACACAGGATAAAATAATGCACACTCATGTTTCTGTATCGTTACACCTGCTGATTTATAGGTTCACGATAGTATCTCACTATTCTTATATAGTTAATAAAAGACTTAATTAATAGGTTAGCAGGAGATAATGAAGTTGCAGCACACAATTACCTTTTTTTACTTCACTCCTTCAAATCGTGTGGTGAATTCTGAAGAACATATCTTCAACCGCCTCTCGTCGTCAAACGATGTCCTTGGCCATCCAATCTGAATTCGGAAACCAGGCCGCTTGAAGCTCTCCTAATTGAGTAATTTGGACCTAACGAGCACCAAAAGCGTCCGCCGACATCGCTCCCCAAATCCGGCGCCTTCTTTATCGCTTCGGCTCGGGCGCTTCCTTCCAAGTGACGTATCCGGCCGTAAATTCCGCCGGCGGCAGCGGCGCGTCTCCCCGGGAGGCGTGACTGCGCCGTCGCCAGCCGGCGATGTCGGAGGCGGCGGCGGCGACGCTCGCGATGAACGCGCCCGTCGTTCGCGTCACGCACGATCGGCTCCGACGCCACCGCCGTCACCACAGGCGGACGCCGGACTCATAAGGAAGAGATGACGCTACCCATTGCGGCAACCGGAGGGCGACTCAGAATAGGAGGTACCAACTTCTAGGGTACGTAGGGGAAGGGGTCGAATGTGATCCTTTTGATTTTCTCGCTACCGCATACGCAATAGAGAGAGAGAGTTAATTCTCCGTGAATTTTCAGCAGAAAAACTCTTATTACAGGGCTCTGGCAATGAGAAAGTTGATAAATCCAAATGCTAAATTTAGAAAAAATTTATCTTCACGTGGCGTAACCAGAATCCATGTTTTGCGGTTCCTTTATACCGAAAAATCGAATGACGGCAAAACGTCTGTCTGTCCGGCCACCTGTCCGTCTGTCTATGAACAACGCTAGCAGCTAAACCGTTCTGCCGATTTTCTCCAAAATGGATACTCCGTAATCGATCTGGCTAATGTCACTGCCCCTGGAATTTGTAACCGAGATTATAATTTTGGGGGTACTTCACAAGAAGCCCTGGGACATTTTCAAAATTTCCAAAAAAATGTCTCCATTGTTTTTGATAAAATATTGTTGGATAGTGAGAATAACGTTTAAGAGAATGGTGCAGGCCTGATGTTCGTACAAAACCCTGACTTTTCGAAAATTTGAGTACTTTCGCGTAATTTTGCGCGAAAATACGGGTGAGAAAGTATGTGCTGCTTTAGCACCACACTTTTTTCACTTTGGTGAGCAATTTCGAAACCAAAATTACAGAGGTGATATTTGCCCCTGGTTCGTAGGCAACTCGACGTGCGTTGGCGTTTCGCAGGTACTCGTTCTGACACGCCAAAGAGATTTCTTATGCTCCTCAAACAACAGATTTTCTGTGCATATACCGCTATATTGCTTTGAAGTGCGAGAGGTCGAAGCTAGACAGGGGCGTGTTTTCGTCACCAGCCAATTAGTTGCAACGGACGTTCCTTTGCTGATGAGAGCTCCTCATGCCAGTTGCGACGGCTTGTCGTGGTTTCCTCCATTCCAAACGTATGCAACTTTAAACAAGCGGCCAACGAACCGCTCTTCTTCGTCTTTCCCCATCGTGCCCCCGACACTCCGCTCTCAGAACCAGGCGATGGACCGATTTGTTCTATCCACGCTCCAGAAACTCTAGCTACGGGGAGTGGAAAGCGAAATGGGCTGTGGAATCCTGATTATCAGTGCGGGCTATAGATATCGACAAATTGTTTCCATATATTGTAATACTTTAAAATATTAAGTGATTTTAATTGAATAAAAATGTTCGAAAAGAAGGAAACCGTTAGAATGACATCTCGTTTTTAAATGTTCCTTGTTTCAATAGCGCAGCAGAAAGGGTAGCGTAAGTATTCTGTGTTCAAGCCCGCAACACTTCAAAAACTGTAAGTTCACTTGTAAAAACTGAAAAAAAAAAAAAAAGCGGCTACTATGTATGGAGAGAGTGAAAGAAAAAAATATGTGCGGAGAAATAGCGAAATGAATACTTGAAGCTACCCGAGTCGAGCTAAAGGTTTGAAGAGAATTGTTCTAGAAGGTAATACAAACGGAAAATAAACGAAAGCTGGAAACCGACACACGTTAACGTAGAGCAACCGCCCAACAGCAGCCGGTCTGAATCGCCAAGCGATGCGGCAGCGGAGTCTCCTGCGGAGATAGGCGGAATAATGGGCGTGGGGCAAGTGGAGGGTGACTGGCGGTGGCCTTGAGGCGGCCGCAGGAGGGGGGCGGGGCGGAGAGGATCGAGCGACGCGGGGGCGCGGCCGCGGCAGATGTTTATGCCGCGCGGAGGGGGCGGCTCGGCCCGGCCCGGCCGATCACCCAAATTTAAAGCCCGTCTGCTTCCTGGCGCCCGCCGCGCGCCGCGTTCTCACGCCGCCGCCAAGGCCGACCGCCCCCCTCCGCCCCGTCTCGCCCAGCCCCGCGCCGCCTCCGACGCGCAAGCCGGTTTCGCTGGCCGTCGCTTTTTGCGGCGTCGCAGAGCAAACAGACATTTCCTCCGCTGTCGCGGCGCCGCCCCGGACGCCGCGTCGCCCCGCGCCGTCGCCCGCGCCGCCGCCCGCGCCGCCGCCCGCGCCGCCGCCCGCGCCGCCGCCTCGCGTGCGGAGGAAGCAGCGCCGCGGCGCGCGGAAGTACACAACGGAAAGGTTGCCAGCACTTCGCGAAAGAGGTTTCCTGGTCGGAGGCAAATATTTTGGGAACACTTCCGTTGTTGAAGACTTCATTAAAAACAAAGGTTGAGATTCGTCGTTTCGTTACGACAAATAATTTAAAATAATTTGTCAATGACATTTTATCAGATTTTTCACTTCCAGATAAGTGCAGTCAGTATCCATTAATGAGCATGTCTTGGCATCCCTAGATTATCTTCATTTTCATTTTTACAGAACATAGCTGGACTTTAAGTACAGATCTGCTGATATTTCGGTCAAATAATTCAATGTAATTGCGTATTAATGTTCGTGCATTGTAGTCAATTAAAATTAAAAATTCATATCTTCGTAAAGTTTACGGTGAGGTAATCGCCCGACAAGTGCCTAAACGTTTCTTAAAGGATTGCATGCATCTGTTAAATCAGTCGCCTGTCTCTGCATACCTATTTGAATGTTTACTGCTGTTCAGAAAAACAATAAGACATTCGATCACAAATTGATCTCATTGTCATACTCACTTTGACAGTAGGCCGTATGATAATTCCGTCATTTGAGACTTTCCGTTGTCGACTGCCAATAAAGAAATTTGCAACATCAGTTAGTCAATGTTTTGTTATTTGTTTTGCCTTCCAAGATGCATACATATCAAAGATGACACATAAAAATGCAATATTTATTGTGATCACACACATAAAAAACACCTATTATGGTATTAATTATCATCAACTCTACACATCTATAGATCAACTCTAAAGTTTAATTGAATGTTTTTTGCTCTTGACATCCTCTCTGTTAGACAGGAAACTAGCCTGGCAATATCAGCCTGGCCCATGTTCTCATTCTGGATATCATCCAAAATATCGATGAGGACAGAGGAAGTGAGAAACATGGAACGAGATGTCAAACGTCTGCCGTAGCGATTTTCCCAGAAAAGTTCCTCTGTGTGTCTCTCCTCGAGCGCGCGTATGTGTGTGTGTGTGTGTGAGAGAGAGTAGGACAGTCCCCCAAAATCCGGCCCGAGCAGGAGCGACGTCCTGCAGGTCATCGGGGACGGCGATGGCCACCACCACCCCCACCACCACCGCCACCACCACCACCACCACCACCCCGACCACCACCCCGACCACCACCACCACCACCACCACCACCACCACCACCACTACCACTACCACCACTACCACCACCACCACCACCACACTACCACCACCACCACCACCACACACCACCACCACCACCACCACCACCACAACCACAACCACCACCACCACCACCACGACTACCGAACGAATTACACCACCAGCACCACCACCACCGCCACCACCACCCCGACCACCACCACCACCACTACCACTGCTTCTGCCACGCCACCGCCTCAGCCATCGGCCCGCTACTGCCGCCGCCGCCGCTGCCACCGCCACCACCACCACCACCACCACCACCACCACCACCACCACCACCACCACCAATACCGTCGCTTCTACCACCGTCCTGCCGCCACCGCCCCGTTGCCACCGCCACCCTCGGCCCGCTACTGCCGCCACCACCACCACCACCACCACCAATACCGCCGCTTTTACCACCGTCCCGCCGCCGTCGCCGCTGCCACCGCTTCTACCACCGTCCCACCGCCACCGCCCCGTTGCCACCGCCGCTGCCGCCGCCACCAGCGTCGTCGGCGTGGTCGTCGCCGCTTCCGCCGCCGCGGGGCACGGGACCCCTGGGAGCGCGCCGGCGACCCAACTCGCAGGCGGCTGCGACGGGCCCCGGGCGCGCCAAGTGCGGATCGGTGGAGCGGAACCCCCAGTCTGAGAGATCGCTGCAATTAGAGACATCCATTAGCGCGTGATTGTCTTAACGACCACCACAGAACCCACAGAAACAGAAATATTGTAAAAATCTCCAGTATCAGAAAATTCCAACAGCTCGAGGAAGATTTTCCGAATGATATTAGAATTTTTTCTCTCGAAAATCACTTCAACCGCTTATGGCATTTATTTTGTGTCAACTCTTTCGTCGTCGAAAGATGTATATTTATAGAAAAGTAGGAGTAGTCTTTTTCACCGAATTCAAAACAAGGATGAGATTCTTTATTCGACCCGTAATTATGTTATGGGCATGTTCCTTACTTTCGAGGCAACCGTTCTACCGATTTTGATAGCTATTTTTTATCTCTAAAGCACAAACTATTTCTTTCTAAACTTTTCTAATTACACCTCTGGATGTCAACACTCTGAAAATGTGATGTTATCTAAAGTTAAAAGTTTACGACGACAAATAGAATAGGTTAAATGACTTCTAGGTGCAATCTAAATTCAAGTGATAATCTAAACTCTGTCGGAATTATAATTATATTCCGATTTCATAAAGGCCCCCACAAAGCCTTGTTCTCTACCATCCTGTGGCTTCGGAGAACTTGATTATTTACATGAACCCTCCACGCGCCAAACTACTGGAGAGCCGGCAATCTCGCCAGTACTTCACAATTAAAACAGGCATAGGTGGTTCAGAGCATTAACTGATGTCACTGCAGTACCTATGACCGGGAGTTCCTAGGGTCCGAGTCCGGCTGCTCTGATCGGTAGCTTCCCGTGATTTCTCTGACCAACATCACGCGAATGCCGAAGCAATACCCTAAAAAACGGGTCACGGACCGCGCTCGATCTTTCCTTCCTCTTCTTTGCTCTGTCATCACCCCTTACTTACACTCACGTTTACATGCACAAAACTGCCAGACATGTCGGGAGAGCAGTCGGCAGCTTAGAGCTTGTCCCGTCTGGGACAGTGCCCCTCTGTCGGGAAATACCTACGCGAGAGAAAAACCCGCTAGTCGATGTGTAGGCCAGCACTGGATCTCGCCATCCAGCGAGGGAAGACCACCGTCCCCTCCCGATGAAAAACATGCTCTACGCTTATGGAACAGAAGACCTTTGCAAACGATGCGCTCGGAATCACTAATTGATAATCGATCTGTAATTAAAATGGTCGGGTTGGAGACTGTGGCGGCGCCCTTTCGTCGCTAACGAGAGCGTCGCGACGCTCCCAGGCGACTTCGCGGACCGCATTGGCGGCGCGCCGCGCACCGGACGCGAGAAATGCGCGGGCCGTTGGCGGCGGCTCATTAGAACATGCCAGCCTTATCACGCGTATCGCGGCCGATTCCCTTAATTGTGACCGCGACCGCGCGACCGTCGATCCGAGTCCCCATCGGCCGCGTTTGAAGTCTCCCAGCGACAGATACGGCTGGGGTGAAGCAACGCGTTGGCGTGATGCACTCGATGCAAGCTTGGAATGACGCATGCTCTCTGCGGTGTTACTTTGAGTAGACGAGGCGTTGCAGTCACGATTAAGGTAGGACGATGAACAGAAATGTCTCTCAAGAATGCAAATAACCTGTTAGAAACGCAAGAATTTTATTTGTAAATTATTGTTTTTATGTTTTGAGTATTGGAAGAGATTTAAAATAGTCGATTGACTCAGCATTTGCAGAGCAAGGAAGATCCATTTTGCCTGAAGCAATCTAGGTTTGGAATCAGCATTAACATTGCAGGCAAGCTTCATACATTGGCTTGGCCATTTCCATACCTGTTTATGTAGATGATATCTCTTCATGACCACGTCTATAAGTATAATGAGATGGTCTTATTTCCTCCTTAAAATGAGATATCTCTGAAGTGGATTATCGCTTTATTAAAATTATTCTTATGATTCCTACTTCAGAAGAAATTGAATAGAAAATCTTAAAAAAATAAGTGGATTGTCAAGAAGAAATGAATAGGTAAATTTAAGAACCGAGAAAAGTCATCAAACAGTTATTTACGAAATAAATTTCTCTGAGTAAAGTAAATTTCAGTAAATTTCCACAATGTTAATCATGTGTAATTGACCACATGATTAGCTCAGTTGAGAATACCGAAAACAGACATTCGTGTTGAAAGTGAACTGACTCTCTCTAGATTCCAAATGATATTATCAGTAGAGAATAAGAGAAAACAGGAAAGCGAAGCCGAGACACAAGAATGTAGTCTCTCGTAAAGAAGCGATGATGAAACCCCAGTGAGGCGCAGAGCAACGGCTGTTTCGTGGGTGGTAGATGCGATAGGGCCCTCATGCGGCACCTGGGCCAATCAACGCCTCTCGTCCACCCATTGGCGCCCAGGCCCGTCCCCCGCTACGGCCACTCGCCTCTCCTCAGTGACGTCATACTTAATTCCGTCACTTCCAGTTCGTGACGGCTGCTTAGACAATGAGAAATTTTAAATTAAATCTTGCGACCGGCAGCTCCGATACGATTGTTCACATGCAGTTTCCTTTCAATCCGGCAACGACGCGACCCCATGACCCCCTTGAAAATTGTACAAGGATCCCGGCGGCGGCCGCGGTGGAGGCGGCGGGGCCGATGGGGGGATCTAAATGAAATCTTGGCCGGGGGCTCCCGCCCCCGCCCCACCGCCAACACATGGCGACCGCTCTCGGACGCCCACCGGCCGCCCGCGCCGCTCCTATCGATACACGCGCTCCGCCCGCGCTATCGCCCCTGGGAGTCCGTTCCTTATTACGGCGCGCGTTTCCTCCAAACTCGTTCTGCTACCTTTGGCCCACATTGTGGTCGGCGCCCGCCGCGCCATTGTGCCAGATGATTGATACTGCGTTATGTGGTGGTTATGGGAGACTCAAACATGCACGTACTCGTTACGGCGCTGGAGGATATTAGCACTTCCCCTCCGCGAACGGCGCATCTGAATCCCTCCGCCGACTGGTAAGATGTGGACACTTCAGTTCCGAGTACAAAGGAAATTATTTTGAACCATACAATTTCTGTAATACAGTGATTTCCCACTTACAATCACTCACAAGATATAACTAAAATATCTCAAAGAGATACAATGAGGATGGTAATACAATAACTATTTTACTGCATTAGTACTGAGGTTATATTAATCTGTACAATATATGTGGTCTCCATTGAGATATGAGGTGTGATTTATATACCAGAACTATAATATATAGGATGTAGGAGAGTCCCAGAACTCTCCTTTATCGCCATACACACTACTATAATAATAATAATAATAATAATAATAATAATAATAATAATAATAATAATAATAATAATAATAATAATAATAATAATAATAATAGCATTTGGTTACCGATTTTTTTATTTATGTTGCTTTATTTATATTTATTTTGTTCTCACGTTACTAAAAGAGGCTGTTACTTCTATGTAAATAGAACTGAACTGACATAAATGGTGCATACAATTCAGCATAACATCTTATAATTAGGATCGAAATAATTGTTCTTTTTTCTTCGTCTTCTTCTTCTTCTTCTTCTTCTTCTTCTTCTTATTATTATTATTATTATTATTATTATTATTATTATTATTATATTATTTCTATGCGCTACTGCCAATTGAGAATATTATACAAATGTACACATCCTAACTCTTTCTTCCAAATCGATCAACTTACATAGCCACTCTCTTCATGTGTCTCCCCCGTTCAGCGCAGGGCGCGCGCACCGCCGGCGCCTCGTGAACAAACCGGACGCATACAAGCAAACTGCACGGGCATTCGGCACCGGGCTTCCCTCATTGGCTAGCGGGCGCGGAGCGCGAGAACGCGGGAAATTCGAATGTTCTCTTTCTTTGAAGGATCGTTTTAAGCGCTGTTTTGTCGTTTTCGAAACCGCATATATACTTTTCATTTTATTGCTATTTATACGTATATGTTTTATTTCGTTCTTCTGTTCATATTTTGTTATTCAGTTTTGTTTAATTTTATTCTCATTAATACATATATAATTAGACACATAGGTGAATCAAGGATTTGATTGTGTTCATGTCTCAATATTTGTAATGGGCCATTAAAGAATGTTAAGTTGTAGAGGAAGGGAAATGTGGCAAAAACAAAGGAGGCTGAAGTGGTTGATGGAAACAAAGTTTTCTCAGTGTTATTTTCAATTTTGAGCAAAATTAAAATAAAATTTACTTCGATTGCAAATTGAAAATATTATTCAATCTTCAAATTTTGTGTATATTTTTGTATTATTGGAGTATATTGTAATCTTATTGAAGGACTTTGATTTATTTCAGGAGGGAAAATAGGTTGTATTATCAAGGGTTTCCAAATTTCTCAATAATGTTTTTCAACAACTCATTTTTTTAAATTTTCAATAGCATCTAAATGAATTTGAACAAATTTATTGAGGATATTTTTATAATGGTTTTCGTGCCTGAAATTTTTAAAATATGCACATATACGAATAAGGGAACTATAAATGATTGATCATGTATTTCATACTACTGAAATTAATGAATTACATTACATTGTGAACACTGGCAAAAGAAGCAAAAAAAAACAGCAAAAAAGACGATAATGTAAATAAGATACAGAGTGACTAACTATGTGACTTGGCCTGACTTACGCCCTAGTTATGATCATGCCAAAAGCGCACAGTTCTTTCTGTTGGATTTGTACGACCACTGGCGTAATCTGCTTCACAAATATCTTCATCTAACTCAAGAAGGGTCTGAAGATATTTGCATGATTCTGCAATACTCAATCCCATTTTAAAATATTGAATGAATGCTTCGCTTGTAACCTTATCAGCTGTCAGCAACCACATAGTTTCAGCAGTTCTTACATTGTAGTTATGTTTTCTTTATTGTTATAACCTTATGCCACCTAACCTACCTAACCTACCTAACCAAGTTTCAGAAAAACTAAATTCAATTCCCCTACGGGACGAGGCACCCAATGACAACAATCACAAGTAGCCCCAATTTTTAATAAATTGAACCATTCATGGTTCCTTGGAGAATCGTGGATATCAGTTTTAGAACAACTATTATAACACTAAATTAGTGTTCACATCTTCAAAAATACTGTATGTGGGAAAGTTTTTTGAAGCTGTACCAAGACGTCTGTAAACAAATTTAAAAGCAATGTAAACAAATCGAAAACCATACGTATCTAATTAAAGGCATTTTTTCTTCTTGTGTATGCAGTGTTAAGTTTCATTTTTACAGACAAAGTAGTTGAGCAGCCAGCATTTTTAGAAAGTTCTACTTTTCTCTTCTACTATTTTTCTGTATGTACTATGATGTCATACAGGACAATATTTACTATAATAAAATACAATAAAATAAAAACATAAGGTATATTTGTCAACTTACGGAGAAACAAATGGTTTTCATGATCTAACATTCCATTTCATGTGGGTGATTTTCGCGTATTCCTCTACCCAATTGTTAATGTCTTCAATTGTACTTATTGCACTTCTTATGACCAGTTTCTTCTTCATTATTCTTTACAACTTCATAACTGTAATTCGATTGGAAATAAATATAATTTAGTTTCCTAGTTCGCATTTATTCATATAACACCAAAATATAAGTTTAAGAACTTGCTGACAAAACACGTTGGGTTGTTAGTTCCCATAATGAAAATGACTAATATCACAGCTGATGTGAAAGGAAAACGCAGAGTCGATCGCTGCGTCCACGAACACAGTAGCCGAAACCACGTGCACTGACGCTCGCTGTGGCTCTGCAGGGATTCAGGGAAGGAGAGCATACGAATTTCGCGCGGTTTAGCTAGCCAATCAGAGAAGTCCGGTGCCGCATACATGTGCAGTTCGCTTGTATGCGCCCCGGACGCGGCCTCGCGTCGCCTTGCGGTTTGTGCGCGCGAGAAGCTGCGCGTAATGTATTCGTGCTCGCTCGCCTCCCGCAGCCCTCAACCCTCCCCATTAGCAGTTTAAACGTCGCCGCCCGCCCGTCCGTCCCCCAGCGCCGCCCCTTCCCCGCCCACCACCGCCCACCCCGTCCCCCTCCCCCGTATCTTGCGGCCCGGGTGCGTCTGACGCTGACACGGGGGTGACGCACCATAAAGCGGCATCATCGTGCTCTCTCGACGCCCTTAAGGTATTAACATTTCAAATTGGAGACCGGAACAGTTTTTGAAGGGTGCCTGGGGCTTGCGGGATGGGTACGACATATTACAAAACGTGTGGGGGGAGGATGTACTGGCGCGGCGAAGAATGTTGCAACCCTCGCGAGCTGCTCCGCCGTCGCCGCTGCCAGCGCTGCCGTCGCCGCCACCGCCGCCGCCTGCGCTGCGACTCCGGGCGTCCACAGTGGGCCGCCTGCCCACACGCTCTGGTCACAAATACGACATTCAATTTCTCAGTATTACCGGCTCAAAGGATTTGTCAATTTGCATACTGTTGGATAATTGGAAAATTACAATCAATTCATAGTTAAAATTTACGTAATGAATTACATAATGAACATTGTTTCAATTCACATACAAATAAATTAACACCTGAGAACCAATGGTTTTGCCTAAATTTTCCATGAAGAATGTAGTACTTTACACTTTCATTGAGGCTCGTATTTCTTGTTCCTTCGTTTTGCTTCATTTCCTTGTATGTTCTGTATTCAAGTGGATACTTCAAAACGATGTCTTCAGTATGCTCCCCAACATTGCAGCCTGAACGTGGAACAGAAAACTGAGTTTGTCCCCAAGCCACTGAGGCGGGCGCACCGCGCGACCGCAGCGGAGCGAAGACCGCGCCGAGAGACGAAAGCGCACTATCGGCGCCGCAGACGCCAGACCGCCCGCCGGCTCCTAATAGACGCCCCCAATCGCGACGTTGCCGGCTGCCGATCGCCCCCGCCCCTCTCCTCCCGACTCCCGACCCGCCCATTCCCGCTCTGCCCCGCCCCTCCCCACCCTACTACTGCGCCATCACACCTTGTCCCGCCCTGTGCCACCCCGCCCCGCCGCGCCCCGCCCCCTCCGCGCCCCGCCGCGCCCCGCCGCCCCTCGCGCCCCGCCGCGCCTTGCCCCCGCCGCGTCCCACCGCGCCCCGCCGCGCCCCGCCCCCCCCGCCCCGCCGCGCCTTGCCCCCGCCACGTCCCACCGCGCCCCGCCGCGCCCCGCCGCGCCCCGCCGCGCCACGCCCTTCCCCGCCTCGCCCCCTCCCCCGCCTCGCCCCTCCCCCGCCTCGCCCCTCCTCCGCGCCTTGCCCGCGAGACGGGATGTCGCCCTGTCATGCGCGCCTCGCTCTCGCAGCCTGTCACTTCGCATCGACGACGCCTTTACATAATGCAGCCCCCCCCCCCAAAGAATGGGCCATTTCAAAGGGCTTCTTCACGTGGACTGAGCAAGGTTCCGAAGTTTATGGAGGCTGAGGCAGTTTTTTTCGTTTATGTTCTTCCTCTAGGAAATGTATTTAGCGTTCTTTCAATTTAGAGTATTTGGTTTCATTGATTGTTAGTTTTGTTGTATTTCAAATTCGATAGATCAATTATCAGGTTGACGAAAACAATGATTTAAGAGAGGTTCATCAAAGACTAAGTCCCTTCTGTAACAAAACTCATGCAGTTTTAAAATTATAAACATTCGCAAAATATGCATTCTTCATTTATTCAAAATATTTACTCCAAATTTATTATTCGTATATTTTAATGAGAGACCATCATTGTACAAATTAAATCTGAAACAAAAAACTTAAAATCATACATATATTTGGATTCCATTAAAATGTTTTCCATTTGTTTTACAAAATGTTTTCCATCCTTTAATTTCTTTAAAAACATTTTAATGGAATGCAAATATATATGTGAGTTTAAGTGATATGTTTTTGATTTAATTTATCCATTGATTAAATTATTAATTAAAAGATACGAATTATAAATAATAACTAAACAGGTATTCAATAAACATTAATAAATTTACTCCAAATAGTATGTATCCTGAATCTGTAATATGAAATCCCAAATAAAGTTTGTGAAATGATACATTGAATGTGATTGTGAAGACCTTTTAATTTTAAAATAAAATGGTTCATTGAAGTTATTTGCTTACGCACACTCCACATCACGACAGTAACAGACTACATGATCCAAGTGCAAACTTTAAAAGAGCCCGAAGTAGTCGCTGTAATCGATACGGCATTCGAACGAGATTGACAGTCGCCCCTACTCCCGTGACACCATCTGCGGGTCCTCGGGGACCGCGGGCTCTTTGCCGCCGCCACAGGCCGCCGACATTCCAGCGCTGCCTCCCAGGCGGCGGAGCGAAGCGAAGCGACGCGGCGCGCCGGCTCCTCACAAGCTGGCAGACGCGGACGGCGGCCGCGACAAATTCCTCCGCCCCAAGTGCCTCTGGCAGCGCTGCCCGAAATCCCACGTAAGTTCCATCGCAGACGAGACCATTTCATGAGCAGCTTTATGGCTGCCTCTATTGCGTTCCGTTGATGTGCTCTTTGGACTAAGCGGTTAAATTGGCTCACGTCTACACTTTCGCCTCTATTCAAAAGATGCAAATGATATTTTTCCTCAGAATTTCTATTACCCGCGTTTCATCGATTGTAAATTTGTCATTGAACTAATGCAACATACTGTTTGAAGTGAACCGCGTTGAAAATATGCAAAACCAGAAAGATTCGCCGGAAAAGTAATGTGATGTTTTGGTCCAAAATTTGCAATTTTAAGTCTGTACGATGTATGATTACATAATATTCCTACAGTTTCAGTGACTCCTACAATACTATAAAGCACTGTCTCTGATTGGCATTCTAATATTCTATTCTTGTGGGAATCACAATACTTTCATTTATTACAAGTATCATCGCAGTAAGCATTTAAGGTAATGAATAAGAAAATACTCAGAAAAATTACTTTTGAAACTTTTCTTGTACGTGCTTAAAATACTCAGAAATTTTGTTATAATATATTTAATGAAATATACATATATATTAGTACGGTGTCGTAATGTTATATTCACTGTAACATGTACTAGAAGTTGATTATTTCAGCAATCGATGCTACTTCAGTAATCAATGTGTTAATTTGGAAAAAACTACGGAAAGAAGCATTGCAAAAATTTGAAAAAACTTTGAAATCTGAACGACGCACAAGCGCCTTGTTTATCAAATTCCGTTATCTCACCGTCGCATATTGTTTTCGTGAATCGCACCGGGAGCGGTAGCTCAGTGCATCAACTGATGTCACTGCAGCGCCTCTGACCGGGAGGTCCTCGGTTGGAGTCCTGATGGTGGCAGGATTTTCGACACTAGCTTTTCAGCTAGGTCTAATTCAGTCGCAGTCTAGAGGATAATTGTAGCGACCGGTTGCTCTGATCGGTAGTTTTCCGTGGTTTCTGCGATCAACACCAGGCTAATGCCGGAGCAGTACCCTACCAAACGGGCCACGGACCGCGCGCGATCTGTCCTTCCTCTTCCTTGTCCGATTTTCTCCCCGTACAAACACACGTACACTAACATGCACTACACTACCACATATTCCGCGAGACCGGTCGGGAGCTTAGAGCTTGTCCCGTCTGGGGCGGTGCCCTGCTGGTGGGAAAGTCCTGGTTAGGGGGAAACCCCACTAGCCGACGGTAGGTCGGCGCCGGATCTCGCCATCCAGCGGGGGAAGATCACCGCCATCTCCCGAGAAAAAAACATGCACTACACTAACGGGACTAATGACCAAAGCGGTTGACACGCCCGAAACACGAAAAAATCAATCAATCAATGAATCGTGAATCGCGTTGATTTGACAAAGCCCAAGTCCTCGGGGGACTGGCTGGTCCCCTCGCCGCGCAGAGAGCGTGGGACCGCCCAACGCGCCGGCGCCGTCGCGCAGCCGGGCCGGGCCGCCGTCGCCTCGCGCCTAAGCCGGAGACGTGGGCCCCCGAGATTGGCGTGGCGAATGCGGCGAGTGGGCCGGGGATCAGCTGAGCGAGGCCTTGTCCGCGACATTTGAGTCACCGCAATCCGACACGCCCGCCCCTAAACTGCGCGCAATTAACGCCCGCGATGCGTCGCGACGCGCGGAGACGTTGCAGCCGTCTCCCGCCCCCGCCCCCGCCCCGCTCCGCCCCCTCCTCCGCAGCCGCGACGCTCCTTCGCCGCTCGCGGGCCCGCCAACCTCTTCCTGGTTCTGTGACTGGCCTATTAGAGTCAACTCCCACCTCAGCTCCGGTCTACCAGAACGCTCTCAACAAGCCTGCATAGTTTCCGGTTGCGTTACTGGCAGCTGGACGCCTGGACTTTATGATGTGGCATGACCAACTGCATTTGAAGTCCTCACCTTAAACGTTCGCTTAAATTGCTCCACCTCATTGATGGGAGTATTTCGTTTTTCGTTACTTCACATTTCTTTTCTTCCACGTTTTCCTTTACGTCGATGCATTCTCAAACCGACCATGTGGTATTGTGCCGTCTGCCCAATTCTTATGATGTGACTCATCTCCATAAACGATTTCTCTCCCCCCTCTCCCTCTTCTTCTCCCTCTCTTTCTCATACACATATACACGCAACAATACTCCCTCTCTCTGTCTCTCGTCCTCTCTCACCCTCTCCCTCCCTCTCTCTCTCTCGCTCTCTCTCCCTTCCCTTCTTACACCCTTTTTACCCTCGTTCGCTCTTCACAATCATCACTTGCCCCTCTGCTCTGGTCGTTGCGGAGCAATGCGACGTCCCACGTCCGCTAACTTTAGCTCTTGAATTTAGAGCGCTCATAACCGCTCGTTGCCCGCGTCCTCGTGGGTGTGACAGATTCCCTCTCGCTGTTGTACACGAGACGGTTTATTATTTGATTTGGCCGCCGCCCAGCCCCCCGTTCGCCGCACGCGCTCCCTCGCAGCGCCCCCTCCCCCTCCCCCGCCCCCGCCCCTCTTCCAGCGACGTCCGCGGCGGCGGAAGGCACGGCAGTGTCGCACCCTGGCGGCTGGAAAATGAAATAACTTAATTGCGTGTTATCCCCTTAATCTCCACGTGACAAGTCAATTTTCCTAATATCGGCATTAGGAGCGGAGCCTAACGCGGTGTCATTCGCTGGGGAAAGGGATTAAGCCCGCGCGGCCGAGGGGCGACAAAACGACGTCACAAAGCGGGAGGAGGATGTCGCCCTGCGATATCGGCGCGTGCCTGTCACGGGGCGGCCCCCACCCCACGCCGCCGCCCCACGCAGCCGCCGCCGCCGCCGAGGCAGGCGACGTGACATTGGACAGCTGACGCGGCGGCGAGGCGGCGGCGGCGGCGGAGGCGCGGGCGGGGCGCGGGCGGGGTCCGGGCGGGGCGCGGGCGGGGCGCGGGCGGGGTGCGGGCGGGGCGCGGGCGGGGCGCGGGCGGGGCGCGGGCGGGGCGCGGGCGGGGCGCGGGCGGGGCGCGGGCGGGGCGAGGGGGCGGGGCGGGAACCGCTGGGTCCGTCGAGGGGGTTGAAGAGGCGGCTGGCACCGCACGTCCTCAGTCGGATAGGCAGCGTGTCCAAACCCACGGTCGGAGAAGTACATTAAAACGAACGAAGAAGAGACACTTTGGAATAGTCCAGTCAGTCGGGGGCTTCGTAGAATGAGAATTCGTTTCGTGAGACATCAGAAAATGTTTCCGTGTTATTTTTTAGTGTTAAGATATTTCTGGATAAGGTGAGGAGTTCTCTTTAAATATCATTTCAATTTACTGCTTCACCATTAACGTTTCTCAGCAATATTAAACAATTAATACGAAAACTGAAGTAATCCATACAATGGAACGGAATGTAAATGTAAACGTACTGTGTATTAAATTTTGCATATTTTAGAATAACAAAGTAAATAAAAATGTTAATGATTGAACATGATTATTGAACATTGATATAACAATTGAATGCATACAAGCGGAACCAGTTGTGAAAAATCCCAACTTGATTAAAAAACTGAATTTTTTCACTTCACCATAAACTGCATTACAAACCTACACATATGCGCACACGCACATACAGTATCAATGGCTTAGCACATACGTTCAAGACGCTATCAGCCTTTTTGAGAGCATTTATAAACTATTAATAGTTGGAGCAGAAATATTTGTATTAAGTACGATCTGCATGCCTATGGATCATGAATTTTAATAAAAGATTATTTCTTAATCAATGTGCCAGGTAGTTGTTCGAAATATACAGAAAAATCGTGCTTCCCATATTATAGATAATTTCGCCAAATGTAGGCTGAGAGAATGTGTTCATTCAGTGCAGAAGTGCTGATATTATAATTTTTCCTCCTTGCAAGAGGGTGCGATTAATTGAATAACTAATGATAACGATCCAACGTTGACTTCCCTAGTATCACGCGTTGCCTGCTCAATTTAATCCAAATTAAAACACGTGTCCTGATACTAGACCTTGTGGCACCCCACCGAGGCGAGAAGAAGCATCTCTTGCCCCAGTTGCTTCGCCGTTTATTTAGTAGCAATTGCAAAGTAACCGGAAGCGAAGGCGCCACGTAGCGCGTCGTATCTTTCCGGCGCGGAGGGGGAGCATCAGATAGGTCCAGCGACGTCACCGCTTGCGCCGCGCCGCCCGCTGCGACTGCGCGACGGACGGCATCCGCCCCTCCCCGCCCCCCCCATGCAAATCGGCGCGTCATCAGCGTAATGCACGACGCCAGCAGCCCTCCGCCGCCCGCACACCACCCAACGCCTCTCGCTGCGCCCGCCGCCTGCCACCGCACCGACCCGGCAAGGAGACCACCACATTCGAGCGCTTTTGTCAACTCTTCTTGCTTTTTGTCAGAGAGCAATTTGAAATTGTCAACAGAGCGTGTTCGATGATCTTATAACATTTAACTTTTCCATTATGTGTGGATTTAAATGGACCACACAGAATAGTGTAACGTCGTGGGTAGGGATCTACTCCACAAGGAAACAGACACGAGTGGGTATATACAATTTATTTACATTAATTTATGTACACTGTTTACAGACCTCACTCTAAGGTGTTTGTCGGCTACCTGCCGCAGCCCCCCTCTCCTAACACGCGCCTTGTGGCCGCGCCTGCGATCAGCCAACTCGGCCGATTCGCAACTCGGCACCTGGTGTGCCTCGGCAGACAATCTGCCCCGAAGTATCGAGCATACTTCACAGTGTTCAAGACTCGAACACCCACACGTGCCTACAGCACTTCCACGCCAGACTTGGCGGACAAGTTTTTGCGGTTTTTGCCGCGGGGAAATCAGAATCGCTACCCAACCCAGGGCTTCTGCGACAGCCCTTTTATATGCTCGAGTCACATGACTTCCGCGTCATCTTTCCCCCCACGCACTCGTCTTGAGGCGTCTGCTTTCGCCGTTGCAATTTGCACCCGGCACCTACAAGCCCTCTCCCCTTTTGGACTTTCCCTGAAGGGTTGGCCTTTGTTTGGAAGCCTATTTTTGGCTCCCTCATCCCCCTACCTTGCGACTTGTCTCTCTGGAGCAGGGAGTCAAGTCTATGACGCTACAATAGCTTTGTGGCAGGGAATTTTCTCTCGCAACGTACAGCTACTAGCTTTGACTGATGCAGTCGCTTCGAGTGACTAGGCTTCCGCAACCCATAATTTGACGATTTATTTTCCGAAGTTTAGAACCCTTGGTGATGAAATTTTGAAGCCATTGGGAATGTTGATTTTGCGGATGTCGCTTTCGACCTCCACGCAGTTGCTGTTATGTCTTCGCCTGGCATCTTCGCCCCGCCACCCCACTGAGCGCAGGGGGCGGCGGAGCGGCGGGTGGCGGCACGCGTGTGCCAGCGCTGTCAGCCATAAGGCGCGAACGCGCGCGCGCCATAAAATCGGAAAGAAAACAGAGCGCGGGCGCGAAGCCGCCCTCGCGGAAGGCGCCGAAATGCGTCGCGGCGCCGCGCGGCAGCGGAAGAAAAGCGAGGGGCGCGGCGCCGTCATGTGTGCTCGCGTGCGAAGGGCCATTAGTTTCACGGCTTCTTCTTGATCAATTTTGGGGGTCTCTTTGTAAGGAAACATCTTTTGCAATCCGTTGCATGAAATGTGATCCGTATCTGGGAGAACCACTTGTGGTTTATTCAAGATGTTCACCTTCTCGTTTCTTCCGAAAAATTGGTGTTCAATTATGTAATATGATGGGGAATAAGTCGTTATAAAATAATATTGTTGCATGATATTGAGGGTAAAGAAAGTCCTGCATTCAAAAGAATGAAGAAATCGTCCAAGAGGAAGCATCGAATTGATGATCCAGAAGATACCTCACCAGTCTTCGAAACTGAATCGTACGCCAGTCTTTCCTAACCGGAAGATCCTAGAGTGAAAATCTTACACATTTCCTGTGAAATCGTTTATTGCATTCAATAAAACGATTGGACAGTTTTAGTGCAGTAATTTTTTATGCGTGATAATAAAAACTAATTATCCGCCTCTTTTTTTTCAGGTAAGTGTCCAGTATCTTCATAGTCACAAGAAAAGTTTACAGAAAGTAACACAGTAACAACGGTATTTGGTAAGTTGAAGACTCATTTATTAAACATTACAAAATGTACTTATTTCAAAATATCCGATATTCTACTTTGAGCTAAAAAGCGAATACTCCTTAAATGGAGACTACAGCTAATCGTTCGACTATTTCGTTGTATTGACAACTTGTTTACCAGTTTTGTTTAGAAGACATTTAAAGCGAGAACTTTATTTTATTTGATAGAAGTATCTATTGTCCTTTATACGATTCGTGTATGCAAAACCGAAGCGGAACGTCAGGGGTAATCGGGGAGCCACTGCGCGAGTGCAGGGGGCGGGGGGTGGGGCGCGAGCGGGGGCGCGGGCGGGGGCGCGGGCGGGGGCGCGTGGGCGGGGGCGCTGGGGAGCGGGGCGCGGGCGGGTGGTGCGGGCGGGGGCGTGGCGGGGGCCCGGCGGGTCGCGGGCGGGGGCTCGGGCGGGGAGCGGGGCGCGGGCGGGTGGCGCGGGCGGGGGCGCGGGCAGCGGCGGGGGCGCGGGCGGGGGCGCGGCGGTGGCGCGGGCGGGGAGCGGGGCGCGGGCGGGTGGCGCGGGCGCGGGCGGGGGCGGGCGGGTGGGCGGGGGCGATGGCGCGTGTTCGCTGGCTGTGCAGCTGCCTCTGAGTTGCGAGCGCTGATAAACCGAGTGACGGAAGCGGTCTCCGCGGGTGGCTCCACTCGGAATTAAAGAACGAGGCTGGGGGCATCTGTGCCCTGTACTTCATTTGTCTCGCTGAGGAAAGCGAGGAGTCGCCCTGGTCGTATCCGGAGCATGTAGGAGGGAACGGGACAAAGATGCAAGGCTCTTCAAATAGATTACAAGTTAGAGAGGACAAAAGAAGATACAAAGTAAGCTGAGGTACAGGGTGCTTAGAGTATCACATGAATTTTCGTTGCGTATTTGTGTGTTGATATTTTGTAAAAATAATCTCTAAATGTTAGGACGGAAAATATTAAAATGTTTTTTAAAGTGTCCCTATGGACTTCATATGTTCTCGTTCTCTGAAATTCTCGAATTTTAATACTATTTACTTTCTTTTTAATACCGCGTTTAAAAGACCCTTTTGCAGAGGAATTAACAAGTGCTATAGTGTAGTTTCCATTCTCGCTAGGCAACCCGCAATACAATTCAGCTCTGTATTTATTTCCTCCCAATAAGAGGGCTACAGACGTATTTAAATAAAACAACTTTCTGTAATATCTTGAACATTAAAATAATTGTTAGTTCTTAATCAACAATTATGTGGCATTAAATGTCAGACTAGGGACCGCAAGTAAGAATTGGTTACAAAGAGGTTAGCTAAGTGAGATGGGCTGTAAAAGTGTGCCAAATTGGAACACTCGAATGTACCGCCTCAAGACCGACAACCAACGGTATTGCATTTGATTCAGACCACAGATTCTGTGTAAAAGTTAGGAGACGTGGCTCAACGACCAACGCTTTTGTGACGCTATCCTTCAAAGTACAAGCGCTGTACTGAAATCACTAATGGGGTTATGATATTCTAAAATTTTCAAGGGTGTGGTAGTTAAAAAAATGGATTGATTGATTTGTTTCCGGGCGCGTCAAATGCTAATATCATTCATCCTGTAAGTATAAGGCATGTTTGTATCGTGGAAAGTGGCGGAAATATTCCCCCGCTGGATGGCGAGATATGGCTCCGACCTTCACGGCGGCTTGCGAGGTTTTCACCAATCAGGTATCCCAACCTCCTATTAGAGCAGCGTCCTCGTCGGCAGATGCTCTATACTCCTGACTGATCTCCCGACATGTGGTAGGGGCAGTGCTTCTAAGTGTGAATGACTGTAAGGGGTGAGGACAAGGATCGCGCACGGTCTGTGGCCCGTTTGTTAGAGTACTGCTCCAGCCTTCGCTTGCTGTTGATCGGAGTAACCACAGAATACTACCAACCTGAGCAGCAGCCCTCTAGAATTATCCTACAGCCAGCGGCTGAATTCCTCCTAGTTATCTTGCGTGTGTCGAAAAGACAGCCGCGTCGGGACCCGAACCCTAGGACCTCCTTGGGAAAAGGCAGTGCAGCGCCATCGATTGATGCTCTGACAGAGGTGAGGCTCCGCCACCCCGAGGGGATGTGTGGGCAAAACAGTCGCGGGCGCGCGGGCGAGGGAGTGGGAGTGGGCGGGACATCAAACGCGGGCGGGCGATAGCGTCGGCGCGCCCCGGGTCAGCGCGCGCGCCCCTCCGCGACGGGCGACGCGCCGGCCGACTGCGCGCATCTGCGCCCGCGCGCAGCTGCTCCGGGGTCAACGCCTGCGCCCGCGATAAGGCCCTCCGCGCCGCGGCCGCCTCCGCCTCCGCCCCGCGGCCACGCCAGGAGCGCTCGCGAAATGCAGATTGGCAATGCCTACAGGAGTAGCTTAGGGCAGGTAGGGAAGTATCATGGAATGGTTTAGTCTTCTTCCACATTCACATTTAGATAACACAATGCAGATAAACGATTTGTTTGTCGTATAGATTTGTCGTATACACGTTCTCGGCTTACCCGGTTTACGGGACAAAAATGCTAATAAAATGAGTATTCTCTCTTCTTATCTCCAAAGTTCATAGAACCCTTAATTAATCAAGAAGCTCTTCAAAACTCAAGGAAAGAATTACAAGGGGCTTTCAATAAAACATGTGTATTTTATGAGTAGATAAGTTACTTGAGAGTTGATGGTAAATATGCAAAGTAACCATTTCAACCATCGTAAGTATCGCAATCCTCATTTCCAGTAAGAGTTTTTAATTGGGACTGTTGTAAGAAATTCAGCAGCTTTAGGAATAATGTAGAGGACATGATATCTTATTGACTCGATCGCGTCAATGTTTTAATTAAAGTTTCTAACTAACATTATTGGTACACTATTGCCTAACTATTCCTATGTCCTATGTATTAAAATGTTGGAACGTTTCCTTCTCAAAAGATATAAAATGTGTTTGTAGTTAAATGAGATATTTCGGTTTCTTTAAAGCTTCGAAGCGACCCCCCTCCCTTCTGAAACGGTGGCTCATTTCGCTTTCATCTTCTCCTGCTATTCACATGCAACTGTTCTCGTCAAGTGTCTCGTCTTTAATGACCGTAGTGCTAGTTGTCAAGTTCTTTATGTTCTCGTTGAAAATGGGGCTTTTAGAGTTGTCATTAAAGGACAACGGGGGGCGGGGCGGGGCGGGGCGGGGAGGGAGTCGGCGGACGACGTGCGTTCATGCAGCGGAACCGAAAGGCTTTGCGTTCGCTTCACTCCCGAGATACCGGTTCTCCGTCTGCGGCCCGCGCATTAAGGAGCCATCTCAGGAGTAAGAGCTCTCTGCGCGGCAGATTCCATCCTCGGAGAAACACGACTTTGAAGGACCGGCGTATCACTTCCAGCGCTCGTATTTGTATTGAGAAAACAGCCAAATCGTGGTCTCTACTCGCTCAATTAATGTGTTGTACAACGGGGACATTGTGTACGATCGAATGCTGGGACAGACGACGCTTGTTCTGTTGCCGTTATCTAGAGGACGGACGAATTGCAATGTGATATTTGAATGCACTTTTCGCGAAATTCGTGCCGGGCGTGCGTCGTTTAAAAGCAGGAAAGTAAGTAATTCTAGGCATTTCGTGTGTGCACTCCCGCCTCCCCCGATCTTGGGCCATGCAATCTCTGGGAAACGGGATAGATGTTCATGTTGCCCCGACTGTAGTTCAGATTCAATTTGTTTAATATTTTGCATCCTATGAGAAGTATTACGAACCGTTTTATATTTTTTTTATTATTCAGGGACTTCATTAAGGTTATTAAAAATATTCTTTTTAGAAATCTAAAGGAAAATGTTATACAACACCACAAAAACTTAAATCGCTTCTGTGTTACTGAGCTCACACACAATCTACTATGTGAGTAACAGTTAACAAAATTACCTGAATTCCGCCTTTTCAATGAACCTTTGCAATTCCACAGTTGAATTAAATTTTATATTTTCTTTTTGAGTTTACAGGAGGATCTGAAGATGAACTGCATTCATTGCTACGTTCCTTCATAGTTCGAACAGACATTCGTGATTTGTTTTTACAAAAGTTTTCCGTTGTCAACCGACACCATACGCGTGTTTATCTCTCGGGCCTGGTGGTTTCCATGGCGGCAAGCGACGCGTAGGGTGTCGTTATGTCGACTCGACGAGGCCTCATCAAGTTTCGCGCAGGCAGATAAGAGAACTCTGCGTTCCATTTGGCGGCGCGATTGGCCGCGCCACCAGAACACTGTCCTTCCGATAACACGCGCGGACCGCGCACTCGAGCCTCAGCTCAGACTGTGACCCAGAGCGCTCTGCGCAGCTGTCCTCCCAACCCGGCCGCGACAGCGCAAAAACGTCTCTGTGCAAAGGCTGATACGACCAGAGACAATATCAGTGTCCTTAGTGGTATTCTGTAATTGAAGCTGCGGGTTCGGTGGTGTAACAGGCTGTTGTACCCAAGTTTGCTGGTTCAAACCCGATCGAAGCCGTGGAATCCGTGAGCGAAAAAA
Source organism: Teleogryllus occipitalis (assembly GCA_011170035.1). Classification (NCBI taxonomy): domain Eukaryota; kingdom Metazoa; phylum Arthropoda; class Insecta; order Orthoptera; family Gryllidae; genus Teleogryllus; species Teleogryllus occipitalis. Next base: position 166,056 of record BLKR01000820.1, on the reverse strand, counting down.
TCCTTCGTACGCCTTCCTTTCGGAGGAGAAGTAAAGCCGCTTTCCCATGTAGTAGACTTACTGTATGTAAAATATCCTCAAGCATAAAAGAAGCCTCTGAGCTAAATTCAAATCGCCTATTTCGTCGCCCAAGATAATACCTCCTTTCTCCATAGGAGCGTAGCGAAATTGCCGTGGTTAGACGAAGAGGAGGCTTGAAGGCGAGTCTCGCCACATAAAATTAGACATGAACCAAACTAAACTGAAGCTGCAATAAAACAGTTGCGTTTTTCATTGAAACTCAAGAACAATTTTTTGAGGGGAGGGGGGCTTTCTACGAATACAAAATAACACTGCATGTATCACATATCGATTATGTTAAATACAATTGATCGAATGCTATTATTTAATAATTAAAACTTGTGGGAGCGCGCGACACATCGAAACTTTTCCTCCTTTTAGTGTCCCTACTTATTACTTCACAACTGGTCATTTTAAAAAACTGCACGGCATTATTTAAAGATCTAAAATTAAGTGATAAATTGTGTTGAGAAAGAAATCTTTGGCTTTAATATTGGATGTGTAAGGCAAGTTCGAAAATAAATTTTACCTTTGCAATTTTCAAAACTTAATTAAGTTTAATGAAAATAGGAAGCATACCATTTTATGAATGCATTTTCTTCTATTCTGAAAAAAATAAACAATTGCAACAATTTTCCAGAAAATTTTGAAAACGTCTCAGAGGTTTCATGAATAGTAACCATAAAAATTTAAATATCTTCATCATCTCCAAAATAGCACAACTTACTCCTGATGAATGTTCCAAGTTTGAGCTTATAAGCTTACAATCTGATTGGGTTGTACTGACACATGCACCTAGTCAGAGTCTATTTCGGAGACAAAATTGCGTGCATCTTCTCGCCTCTTTCGCCAATCTTAACCGTCTTCCCACAAAACTAAAAGACCTTAATCATGACATGTGTAGGAATTTACAGTCAAAATAACCTTAAAACAGATTTTATGATCGAAAATTCGAGCCAGTATTGTTGAGGTGATATTACTACTTTTCATTCTTATAGACTAATATAATAGAAGAAGAAAAGTTAAAAAATAATTTTCAAATAAATGAGTATAGTTTAAAATAACTTTCTTACTTGTAATAAGTGTAATGCAATTAGTGCAATGTGCCTCCAAAATTTTTCAGCCCAAGTAACAAACTGAAATTTTAGAGTTTCTTGAATCCAAAACTATCACAAATGTAACATTTTGAACCAAAATAAGAATAGTTCAAGGCTGACTAATTTCCAAAGAAACAGTTCCATATAAAATTATATTTCATATCTCAAAATCAAAGAAGAGAGTTGCAAATAATTTTTGGATGCGATTTATCGAATATTTGTTTGAAAAAGTAATTTTCTACGCGGTTAATCTATAAATGTTATGCAACTTTAATTTAGAGAAAGTGTATTTTATTGTTTTCACCAAGCACTTGTACACGAACAGACCGTGTTGAGTCAATATCGTTGTTCTCAACCGATTTCTCTTCCTTCGCTATCCCGTCACTTAGAATAAATAATGTGCCTTCTGTGAAGCCGGTAGTATACAATATCAATTACCTGATAATGGTCGAACGTGAGCAGTAACACCATCGATGCCTAATGATATGGTTCAATTTTAAATTGGACGTTACGTAATGAAACAACGCCGCTGTTTTCGATGAAATACTTTTCAGCAAGTATACCAATACTATCATTTGGTTTTCTTGGTCTAGACCTAATCATTACATGTCTATTTAGCGATTGTTCGATATAAATTAATGTTGTTTCAACTTGCAATTTTTTAATGTATGTATAAAAGAAGATGAATAATTACTCGTATCTAATTACTTCTGTCATTGGGTTATGTCACATATTGAGAGTACTACTGAGCCAGTCTTTGGTTTCAAACTCTAATAGCACTACATCAGGAGCGGTAGCTCAGCGCAACTGATGTCACTGCAACGCCTCTGACCGGGAAGTCCTAGGTTCGAGTCCTGACGGCGGCAGGATTTTCGACACTTGCTTTTCTGCTAGGTCGAATTCAATCGCTGTCTGGAGGAGAATTCTAGCGACCAGCAGATCTGATTCATAGTTTTCCGTGGTTGCTCCGATCAACACCAGGCGAATGCCGGAGCAGTACCTTAACAAACGGGCCACGAACCGCGCGCTATCTTTCCTTCCTTTTCCTTGCCCCACACACTAACATGTACTACACTACCACACATTTTGGGAGACCGGTCGGGAGCTTAGATCTTGTCCCGTCTGGGGCGGTGCCCCGCTGGTGGGAGAGTACTGGTTGGGGGAAACCCGCTAGCCGACGGTAGGTCGGCGCCGGATCTCGCCATCCAGCGGAGGAAGATCACCGCCATCTCCCGAGGAAACAAGATGCACTGCACTTACGGGACGAATGACGAAAGCTGTTGACGCGAACCATAGGTTGTGGTTGAATGGAAAGCTCAAATCATTGTCATTCGCTCTACTAATGTTGTGGAGAATACCAATAATCCATTTTAATCATTTGCATATTATTGCACGGATGTGCGTTTTCCATTTTTAATTTGTTTTATCTGATATGAAGCATGCTCATAAACTTTTGCAGTAATATAACCGCAGTGAGAATGCGGAAATTAGTATAGGATTTTGTTTATTTCAAATACTAAGTATGTTCATACAATATACTAAATATCTTTTCAATATACTCAATATTTTCTTCATCATACAATATTCATTCAATATACTAAATATCTTTTGAACCTTGCATGACAAACTTTTTATAATGATTTTCAAAATTAGCATGATCGTTTCGTTTGGAATCACTTACTCTCATCCTTGAGGTATGAAACTTCTTTTTCTTTTGTTCCCTAGTGTAACCAGTGAGTGAATTGTTTAGCCAGTGATAAGTAACTGCAATCGCCCAATGTAGTTTCAGTTACAACCAGCACAGACGAAAACATTTAGAATCTAGAAAAATGAAATGTGCTCTTTTAGAAATACATGGAAAATGCTGTTGGGTGTCGTGCCTTCTGCTTTGATTAACTTTCATTCATTAATGAAGGAAACATTAGTCAAGGGTTGAGTAATTGAGCAATGGAGTTCACATCGCAAAAGAACTCAACACACGAGCATTTGTGATAAAGTGACATTGTAATATTAAGTATTAATTAATGAAACAATAAAGTAAGAAGGATCTGGAAAGTAAGATCAATTATGTTACACACTTACTGAGAAACGCGGTGAGACTGAGTAATTACGTCAACTCACACGAACAAAGCCACCGCAATGCTCGCTGCAGAATCCCCGCTGGCGAGCATTATTTTTTCCGACAAATTGCTAAAGTAAATAGAGAAATGGAACATATGTGGTGTGCTCATTGTGAGGTGCTCATTGGGTGGTGATTCAAAAGTTGCAAATGTGCAGGTAGTTCAGAGAAGGTAATGTTGGGTTTGTCATAAAAAATCACCAAAGTTGGGTAGCGCGGCAAATGGATGGCGAGGCTCCGACCATTTGCCTCGGCTTTTAACGTAAAAGATCCATCAGTTCAGTCAAAACAAAATTTCCAATGCAATTTATACCAAAGTACATTAGTGACTTAACAAGAGTCAGTTCCCTCGCTTATCTACTTCTACAAATACCACTATTACAGTTTCGACTTAATTAGGGTAAGTACACCACTAATGGACAGTGTCCCTATAGACACTTCAATAAACTCAAAAAATTAAAATTGGAACCTTCCCACTTGCTTCAAAAACTTGCAGAACACAGAGAGTATGCCTACTAGTGAACGTGGAGCGTATAATTACAAATATTATTTGTTTCTTGTTACTTCTTTTATTTATATTTAAAAATAAGTTGAAAACATCTTATTAGTATTGACTTTCCAATAATGTAACATGAATTGACAATTTCTTGATATAAAGTGTCTCAAACACATTCAGGGATAAAATATTTAGTGGCCACTACTTACTTACTCAAGTACTTGAAAATTATTAAAATGGAGTAATTTTAAGAGTCCACAAATGAATCAAAATCGCATTTGGAAATAAATTAATAAAAAATAGAACAATTTGGAAATTGAACACTTTAGCCACGAAATGTAATAAGAAAGAGCTATGATTATCACCCATTGAGTATCACACAACGCATTTAATTCTTAAGCCCTAGAATAATAAGAAAACTGAAAATGTGCTTAACTATGTCCAGTACTCATGCTTTTACCTAACAATACGCATTGCACGCATCTTCCCTCTATCCATACGCTTTGAATGTTTGAAAAACTCATTCATACAGTGTCTACTTGGTTGTCGGGGAGACCCCGCATCCTAGGTCCAGTTGCAGACGTTTCGGTCGTCATTCTTCGACCTTTTTCGGAGTGAAATGCGTTTTCCCTCTGAGGGAGGTCGCAGAACGTCGGTACCTGCGCCTAGGACACAGCACCTCCCCACAGCCAAGTAGTTGCTGAGTCGAACCGCGGAAGCCTACGCTCCCATGCACAGCGGCTTGCAGCGGCGCGCGCGGCCTGGTTGCGCTCCGGCGGGCGGCGGGCGGGCGGCGGGCGACGCGTCCGTTAGCTAGCAGCGCCGCGCGCCCTCTCCATCGTGATAAATTGGCCGCGCGGTGTCTCCGCTAATTGAACGCGCGCGCACGCATCGCTCGTTCGGCCGACCGCATCGCACCGCGCCGCCCGCCGCCGCGGCCGGACTCTGCAGTGCGCGGCGGGGCGGGGCGGGGCGGGGCGGGGCGGGGCGGGGCGGGGCGGGGCGGGGCGTAGCGGGGGTTGGCGGAGCGTAGCGGGGCGGTGGATGTGGGCTGTGAGGGCGGTGAAGGTCCAGTGGAGGCAGGTGGCATTGTTCAAAACCGATGCAACCGCCAGTAGAGGAGTTTCTAGCAACAAGTTGCGTACTTGCATGAAAAAGCAAACAATATTCATAACATTTATGTAGGCATGACACTTCTTTGTGAAACACGGTATTAGAAAAAATGAAATTGCACATTTCTATTACAAAGAAATTAGTATTTTCAGTATCGTGGAAATGTTGATGAACAGTTGTTCCGTGCAAATTCAGCTATAAGAATGAATGCCATTTTTTTTACAATACTGTCAAATAATTGTTTGACCTGATAATATTCATTCTCATGTCTGAATTATCAATTTCTTTCAATACTTATTCAGGTGCTCATTATTTCGCAATGAGGCAGGTTTTCAATAGCTTAGTGCCTTTTTTGAAATATTTTATAGACGATAAATTGCATTATTAAAACAGGATCTTCACAAATTGACATAAGTGATAAATCGATTAGATGTACAAATTTTCGTGCACCGATTTGGATCACTAATCTTCGTGCCTTAGTACGCAAGAGAAGTAACCTCAAATGTGAAACATTGGTGCCATATCGAACATTCATTAGGATTTTGTCTTAATTGTGCATTAGTGCAACAAATTGAACAACAAAGGCAGTTGTATTGTAGTGTATTTGCCTACATCCCGTCGATAATGTTAGGATTGTTTTGATTACTATTTAGAAAAGAAATCCTACAAGTAATTTAAGACATGAAAGAGGCTCGTACATCATGGCTTTGGATAAAAATGAAACAATGACTCTTTTCTTCACCGCATGACATAAACGACCAGCAGGCGCGACCAGATGAACGAACGGGGCGTGCCAGAGTGCGACCTCCTCCGGCCAGGCCGCGGGCGCCCCCGAACTTCCAGCCCGCGCGGAGCGGACCAGCGGCGGTCCAGTCCGCCCGTGCAGCAGCCAGCCCAGCAGCGGGCGCGGGGGCGGCGGGCGCGGGCCGCGCGGCAGCCTTGGGCGGAACTGGGCCATTCTCCGTGCGCCGAAACAAACTTGAACGTGAACTCGCACTCCGCGCAGGCCTCTGGCCGGGTCAGGGCCCGCGCCTCATACGTCGCCCTGAACTTGCCACTGGCTACGAGGACGCCCACTGGACCGAGCTGACGCGGGACGGGGTATTAAAAACTAGTGGTGCTACAACAATACGTACTTTCTTGTATTGTTTGTAACTGTTACGGAATACGAGAAAATCGTCTGAACGACTTAGGCGCTAGCATACAGCACAGACAGATGTTTTGCCGTCAATCGTTTTTTCTGTATCACTCCCCCTTAGAGAAAGGACTTTACTACGTATTGGAACAAGATTTATCCTTTTTTTTACCAGGGCCCCACAATGCGTCGATTTCTGCCGCAGTATTACAATACTTCCTCTTCTAAGAACATAGTAAGGCGAGAAAGTAAAAATGTATCCGCACGAGACGCAAAAAGTCATAACTGAAAATTCTTCTAAAATGTTGCGTTCGATCAATGTGGAGAAAGCGCTGACCAATTGTCGCCTGTTCGTACCCCAAGCTCTTACTTGTGTTTAAACCCACCCACTGTGGTTACTACATTACTGCGGCGATCGTATGCTCTGAGTGTTCCTAGTAAATGGAGAAAATGCTCCTGTATAGTTCAGAGAAGGGTGAAGGACCTCTAGGAACCCCTGTTGTCAATATATACCGTGACGTGATGGAGCGATAAGTGACTGCACTGCTTGCACGAATCTGTGACTAACAAATTATATCTCGTCACTCAGTTTGGTCTTCAAAAGTTCATCAAATGATCTCTAGAGCAAACAGGTCACACCACTTATACACAATTGATGCTTGAAATTCTATGAATTTCTTTGTCATTTTCCCAGTCTGTAATGAAACAATTTATGAATTTAAACGGAATGCCTATTTCTTAGTTCTACGAATGAACTGACAGGCAGGAGTGTGGATTATAAATTACAGTGTCAGTCCTCGTTTTCTCAATTGCTGATCCGTGAATGATTTCTTGACATTTGAGTTGATTCGACGTAGCATACAGATAATAACGGATATTATTTTTTTTCTGACTCAAAGAAGAGTCAACGTCCTATTCTTTCTTCGGAGAGACAAGGGTTCTGTGAATACATTCCATGAAACCCAAATTTACAATAAAATTACGTACGTGAAGACCAAGAAACATCTTTCCTCTTCTAGAAAGATAGATCTTCTTTCTAGTTTTTTCTATCCTTGTGCAACAGTTTCAAAAGTGATGTGTGTCTCTCGCCCACTGTTAACTGCACACCATACGGAGGTCCAAAGAGAAAGTCTAAGAACAAAACACGCAAAGAGATGGAACTAGAATCAGATCTGAGCGCCCCGATACGGCTCGTCTCGTCTCGGTCGGCTAACCGCCGCGTGTCGTGAGGATCTCCCCCGAAGCTCTCAGACGGAGGACCCGTCCTCACGCATCGCGTGTCGTGAGAAGCGTGTCCACCGCGTCCTCCCCTGCGGGGCTGCAGGTACCTCCGCCGCGCGCCCCGCCTCGCCCCGCTACGTCGCGCACATCCCCAATATTTCACCGCACGCCCGGCCCGCGCCGTTAGGAGGGGTTTCATTATGGCGGCTAATATCGATTCCGCTCCGAGATAATGCATTTGCATTCTGTTAGTGACACAGCTCGTAAATCAATATAATAAGATAATGGGAAATAATTTTCCCGAATCATTGGCGCGGGCCGTTTAGGCGTGATTGCGATCTGCTCCAGTTGGGTGGCAATTACGCGCTGGGGGGGGGAGGCACTACCTGCAGCCGTTTGCACTACGTTACGCCGGCGTCTGGGGTCCCGCGGCGCGTCTTATTTGGGTCAGCCGACGAGCGGAGGGCGTCCGATCACTGTGTTCGCTGCGCTTTAGAGCGCGTATCGCGCCATCGAGCGGAGGCCACAGGGCCGGCGGCGGCGGCGGCGGCGGCGGCGGCGGCGGCGGCGGCGGCGGCGGCGGCGGCGGGCAGCGGAACCGCTCGGCCCTCGTGTCCATCCCGGGCCAGCCGCGGCCGCTTCCCTTATTTTCCCAAGCGGGCCCCGAGAAGCACAAGATAATGACGGAGGGGACGGTAACCACAACGTTGGCCGCAGTACGGAAGGTTACAATACGACAATAATGATGCTTAATAATGTCGCTAGGCGCGTTGTTTTGAAGCGATACGAGGCCGGTTGCCGCCGCTCGGGCCACCGGCCGGCCGCCCGCCCGCTCGCCCGCCCGCTCGCTCGCCCGCGCGGCGTAATCTGGCGCGCCGCACGTCCGGGCGGCGGCTATCATCAGCGCTGCGTGACGCGGCGCGCTGCGGCCTCGCCAGCCCCCGCCCCCGCCCCTCCCACCCCCGGACCTGCTCCGGTGGCTCAGGGCAGCAATGGACGTCACTGCAGTGCCTTTGACCGGGAGCTCTTAGGGTTCGGGTCCCGACGGTGGCAGGATTTTTTCGAGACTCCCTACATAGCTACGACCAATTCTATCGCTGTCTGGAGGAGAATTCCAGTGGCCGGCTGCTCTGATCGGTAGTTTTCCGTGGTTTCTCCGATCAACACAAGGGGAATGCCGGAGCAGTACTTGCACCTACTCTCATATGCACCACACTACCACACTTGTCAAGAGACCAGACACCTTAGAGCTTGTCAGGCCCGGGGCGGTGCCAAGCTGGTGTGAGATACCTGGTTGAGGAAAACCCCGCAAACCGTCGTCGGATCTCGCCATCCAGTGGGAGAAGATCACCGCCACTTCTAAAATGTGCACTACACTTACGAGACTAATGACCTTAGCATTTGATGCGTCTGGAATCACTATCCAATCAATCAATCGACCTGCTCCGCCTACGTCGCTTTGCGCCGCCGCTGTGACTCGGCGGTAACGCACTGTCCCGGCGTGGACTGCCGTGGAAGCCAGAGCTGGCCACAGTTCTTCCCTGGACAGATTGTAGGGTCGCCACAGGCGGTAGCGTTTTCTTTGGGTGTGCAAGTCGTGTGTCAACGCCCAAGGTAACAAAAAAATTGTTTTTCTATGAATTTATTTAGGTTTATTTCGTTTATTTGGTCCTCGTGCGATCGGCGTCAGTGCGCCAGCGATGCTCAGGCCGTTGGCGAATGCCTCCAACGTCTTCAGGTCGGGAGGCGGCAGCGCATGCGCGAGACGTCCCCCACTCAAGGACAAAGCGTGCCAAAGGGCTCGGATCTCTTTTTAACGGCCTGGCGGAGAGCGAGCGTCCTTGGTTGTGATATTCCCCGTTGCGCGTTGAAGCCTTTAGCGATACTCATGAAATTTTGTGATGAGAATAGTGAAAAAGTGGAACAATAGTTTTAAACAATTGCTTTCCTTCCCTTTCGTATGAAAAAAAGAAACAAGTAATTGAATGATAGGCGATCGTGTCCTAATCTGATAATGTTTCAGAATTTAATTTTGAAAAGAGAACTGAAGAATGGGAAAAGCGTCGAGCATGTCTCATTAAATACTATAAAATGTCTTATTGTAATCTTTGAAATCAATACTACATCTTCATTGTTGTTATTTGTGACTATCTTTCCCTCATTCTTCCAACATTATAATTTAAAATAAATACAGATTTTGTTTACATAATTCAGATTATGTAAGCGATGAGTATGTAAGCGAAAAGAGTAGTGTGAAGATAAACACTTTTCTTCACTGCCAACGCCCTAGGTCCATAGTGAGGAGGCGCTACTGGCCACAGGGTGGACAAAAGCGAGTTGGATTGGTTCTTACAGAGTCCAAACTTTTGTTCATTTATTGGGTCGAAATGGCATCACGTATAATATTGATTTCATTTGTAAGATTACTTTAATATACTCGGGTCTTATTATTATACGTACACAAATCAAGATTAATAGTAGATTCTTCATTTGCAAGCAACCGAAAAACATCTTTTGAACGTTTACATGTTTTTGATACCTGAACGGTACCTCAGTGTGCTGTTAATACCATGCTCGCGTGAAACGTGAAACCAACTATCATTCCAAAAATATATTGAGTGAAACATTTATCTTAAGGATGTAATTTATTAATAGAATTAAATGGAAGGAATCGTGGCACATTTTAATGCACAGAAAAGTAATTCTCCTTCCCTCTATTCGTGTTCTCAGTTCTTGCCTTGTAGCACCTTCCTCCGACATGTCTCGCCCATGCAGCGCCCTCCCGTGGCCAGGCGTCCGCGCCAGCGAGCGCGCGGCGCGCGTGCACGCGCAAGAAACCCGCGCAACGCGGCCGTGTGTACCTTCGCAACGAGCGCGGCGGCGGCTGCGGCCTGCACATGTCCCTCGAACAGCACATTGTTCGCCTTCGGCTCGCGCGTTAACGCGCCTTGTGGGTATTACGCGCTTCGACGGCGGCGGCGGCGGCGGCGGCGGAGTCGTAAGCGGGTGCGCGCGGGCCGCACGCGCTTTTATAGTCGCGGGTTCGCGGCTTGTAAAGGCGGCGCGGGGCGGCGGACACGCCGCCATCCATCACGCTTTACGGCGCGTGATTGCTACCCGCGGGCGCGGAGGCGGCGCCCCGACGCCGCCCGTAGTAGCGCCTAGGACGCTCGCAGGACGACGGGCGTCGGACGCTTATAAAGCAGATGCAGCGATCCACCTAAGTGGCGGCCGTGCGCGAATTTCTTTGCATGGGCCGGGAGCGAATGCGAGGCAGGGAAATAAGGGCAAATAAGTAAAGATGTTGGGTTTCGTTGTTAAAGATGAAGTTCATTCCCTTAGTGTACACTTCGAAAGAAATGTTTCAATCGTGTATTGAAAAGTATTCCAATATTTCCAATTAAATGTATTCGATGAAATAAAACATCCGTCACGATGTCAATCACCACGAAACATTTATACAACAGCATCTAAGTTCATAATGTTGATGAGGGTGTGGTTGGCAATGGAATAGAAGTGTCGACGATAATGCGAGGGACGGAGAGAGTACTTATGAAGTATAAAGTTACGTCATGAGTCTGAAGTCACCGTTAGAAAGTCTTGCGCCTGAGATTGATCTGCATTTGTTCTGTGATCTGCTGGGTACTACGCGTCATGCCTGTATCAGAACAACCTTTTGGTAATGTCTTCCCACCTTGCGAAATCGTCTTAAAATGGAAATATTAAATCTAGCGGGGAAGAATGCCCCCCAGATAATTCATGTTATAAACATAGACATTACTCTCCCTTCCTCGACGCTCCTTTGAAACAATGGCGTATTGTTTTTATTAGAGCAGAAAATGTGCATTCTATGCAAGTTACGGAACAATAATGCGTGGTCCATGCGTGACGATACGAACGGCATCTCGGCGTACGAGTAATTTCGAAGTAATCGACTGGTAGAAGGAACTATCCGCTGAGCACACGTGCCTGGCAATTCGATCGGCCTAGCGGAGGCAATGGCAAGCTAGGCGCAGCGGGGCCATCTTGCGGACCCCGAGCCAACTAACAGCTTCGTCCGAGCGCAGCACCCTGCCCGGTCCGTCGCCCTCACCGCTCAGATGCAGCCGACCAGCGCAGGACGTACTGCTCCAAGTTCGTTACAAGCCTCGCATTCCATTGAACATATAGCTTCTTTTCAGCTACATTATCTGAGACGGGAGCTACTTCCGGTAATTTTTGTTTTTGAGCCACTTTAACGCACACCTCGTACGAGTTACTACATTTCGGCGGAATATTAAAGGATGTCATGGATGACTAACATTATTATTATTATTATTAATATTATTATTATTATTGTTATTATATTTATTATTATGAGAAAAATAAATGTAATATATAGTAAGATGCCTTGTGTAAATAAATTTTAAAATATTTCAATTATGTTCATTAAATTTTCTATTCAAATTTCTCGCTATTCAACTATTACCAAGTCATGCGGAATAAGATCAGGATACCTTAGAATCTGGAACATTTTGTCCTTTCATTTGCATTGTGTATTTAGTGCGATTTCCAACCGAGATGTGCACTGTCCAGGCGGCCGGGCCCCTCCATCAGGTAGTGCTCGGAGCATGTGCACGCCTCCACAACGGGTCCGAGCTCTCCGTTCCGCCTCGCGCTGCAGCCTGCATTCCGCTCACGAATTAATGAGGAACTGACCTTCACTTCATCATCGGTCATTACTCCCTGCTTCAGTAAAGATCGTTGTCGCACGCAGGAACCCTTGCGAGCCGAGATTCCGCACTGATAGGAAACGAAAAAAATATTCATCTATTTTTTTTTATAAATCTATTATTTTAATATTAATTGTCCGACGTTCTCCTGTGAACTCTTATTAAATCGAATTACTATATCATTCAAGGAACACTGTGTTCTCATTGAAAATTCAAACTTAAAACAAATTCAAACTTTTATGTTTATTTCAAATTTTCAAACGTTGGTAGGTTAGAAAATTCGAAGCTATAAATCGGAAACAATAAATGAAGTAGTGGGTACAAGTATGGGTCTCCGATATCTCGAATGCACATTAATATGTACTGATCGCACACACTTCTTTACTTCCTCGTGGAGAAGAGCTAGAAATGTGTGATTTGGGTTACGGATTTCACTAAAGCGAATACAAGTGAATTAATAATAAACTCTTGCATGTTATGACGAGCGACAAGTATTCGCAGAATCTGAATCTTTCGTCTTGGCCACGAACTCTGTCCATGATCCCGAGCCGCGCCATGAACTTAACAAGTCATTATTCTTTATTAAGGCTACGAATTTATTCTAACCAACTTTCTGGCCGTCTTACAGAAGACAACTCAAATCCCCGGCCTCAATTTTAATTAGTGAATTGGCACTTTTTCGTATTGTTTAATCCATAAGCCTTTATTTGTTTAAAAAGTTACATTTATTAAATACTACACTGAGAGAAGTGTTGTAGCACAGTGTACTAATCATGTTTAGTAAGCGATCGTATAGTAAATACAATTATTATTACAAGTAGCAAGATTCATTAATCGTGGTTTAGTTTCGTTTTGTAAATCAGACAATTCAAAATAGTAAGGGAACGAAGAAAGAGAATTGTCAGTGGTTCTATACTTGTTTCGTAGATAAAATTATTCGGTGAGCTCTACGTTTCATGTCGTCACACTTCCTTGCTTACTTGCTGCTTAGTAAGCGCGCATTCTCAGCGATCTCACCAATTCGAATGGTTTCTTAACGTGTGAACTCTGTGGAATCAACGCTGTATATAGTATTACACGCTGTATAAATGGCTTGTTTAGTATTTTATTGATTTTAAATAATTATGTTACATTCTAAACTAATGGTAGAAATACCGTCGGTAGCCAGATGCCGGCAGCCAGCCTCCGTAACTTCCTCCTTGGATAGGGCATGTCGGGTAAGCAAGGTCCAGGAAGTACGAGTCCACGGGGCCGTAGGGTGGGTGACCACTTAGGAACCCCGTGGCTACCTGGCTGAAGGGATAGAAAGGGAGTATTACCTTTCGCGTTTCTGCTCAAAAGGGCTTACAGAGCAGCGTTTAATAATTTATGAAAAGGAACAATTCGTTCAGTTCTTTCCACTACAATGTGTTTAGTCAATGTTACTGGATGCATTAGACAACGCATCGATTCGTTTAGTTATCTCCACTAAATGCTGTTCGTCATGGGTTACGACCTGTTCAGTGAACATTACTATACGTGCATTAATGCGTTTAACTAATCAGCGGTTTGGTGAACGTGACTAAGCACTTTGTTTTTCCAAAATCTACGATACCATTTAGTTGAATCTACTACGTGTTTAATTGTATGAACTAAACATCTGTCTCCGTGTATCATTCAAATTATTAATGTCGCACACATCTACTTTCACAGGAAGTGTGTATTTCATAGTAAACGCCTTGCCCGTTTCGTCACTGATTTTATTTTTTTCATTATCGGTGAATATATATATATATATATATATATATATATATATATATATATATATATATATATATATATATATATATATATATACACACACTGCTATACATTTTGTCGGGGCTATGTCCTAATTTGCCATCCTAAACCTTAGGGTTTTCTTGACATAATCCGTGCGGTATTGTTCAATATGCTATAGCTGTTGTCGCACGTCTCCTCGTGAGGCACCTCTGAAGACCGACTGGCACCCCACTCGGCAGCATGAGGCGGCGGCGGGCAGTGGCGGGGGCGGGGGCGGGGCGCGAGGCGGGGAGGCGGCGAGCGCGCCGGCGTTTCGGCGCGAGGATATCGACCGCCGCCCCGCCGCGAAATACGAGCCCGCCTCCGCCGCCGCCGCCGCCGCCGCCGCTTCGGTCGGCGCTTCCGTCTGCGCCTTCGCAGGGCAACGCGCCTGCAGTTGCCAACGGCAGCTACTAGCACTCCAGCGACAGGCTGGCTGCTATCGACTATTTCCCTACGTTAAATGAGGAAACCTAACAACATTCTTTGTTTATTTTGAATCTTAATGTGAATAATATTCCATTTCAAATATTCCATTACTACATTTATAATATTCCATTTTCAAATAATTTGGGAATTTAGTAAAACTACTTTGCTGACCAAGAAGCATGCATGTTATTTTTAAGTCACTACGTATCATCCATTCATGAGCGGAGTAGTTTCTTTTCTCTAAAACTACTCTAAGATTTTCATATAACTTTCCTTCATGTGTACTGAATGAGCGACAGGTAATGATGTATAGGAGTTACTATTGTTCCAAAGAACTGCTCGTAAACTAATTTTAGAGGAATAGATAAACAGCCTCCATTCCTCCTCTTTGTTCCTCTCTTCAATTCTGAAGTCAGCATTCAATTCTGTATTCAATTCAGCAGACCGGCAATATTCGAGCAAAATACTAAATCCTGTTCTTGTTTGAATAAATTATCAAATTGCTGCTCTCTTCTCCTGTACACATAAATTGAAGTTCCAGCTGCTAACAAATTCTTTTCCGTGAGTCTGAAGCCAAGCTTCTTTTTCTTTCTTTCTTCATTATTAAGATTTATCTTAATTATATAAAATTAATTAATTATTTATCTTAAGATCTTTATTATCTCTTTTTTCTTTCTTCTTTATTAAGACCAAATCGTTTTTTCTCAGTTTGAGTGAACAAGTGAGGTTTCCACACAGGACACTGAAACAATGTCTCTCGATTCGCAACTTGACATATTATTCAGATTAACAATAGCAATAGCCGCTGGTAGTTCAGTAACAGGCACATCCGAACTATGGCCTGTTGGCCGAATTGCAAATGGTAGGATAGGGTACTGAGTTCCTTTTTTTGTTTTTTGAGTTGTAATCAGTAACATAAAAGCAACATAAGTAGAAATCATCCGAATTATTCCTTGGTTTCCTCCATGCCATTGGAAGGACAAATCAAAAGGATGCTTTCTCCTTTTTGACCATTTTCTATGGCGTCCAAGATTTGTTCTGATCACCATGTATAATTCCGAATTATGAAATATAAAAATTTTAAGAAAGTAATATTCCGTTGGTGTTTTTAATCACAAATTCGCTACAAATATAACAAAAACTGTCAAGACCGTTCTTACAACCACGACTAACCGCGAGCGAACACTAACTGCTAAACTAGTGTAGCGACAATGCAAACTCACGCCTCGAATAAAACAAACACGGTACTGCTTGCCAAATGCAACTCTGACTGTGAAACCGCCATGCCTGTTGATGCGCAGTAGTGGAAGGGATCACAGCGGAGAAATATTTTACCAAAGAGTTTATTACCCTCCTTGCCGTCCTAATACTTTCTCATTCTAACTTCCTGCATCTCAAACATTTCTAGAGACCCAGAGCTGCATTTGCCTAGCTATACAGAGAGAATGTTAAAATGTGAAGAACTGGTGGGTGATACGGCATTTTAGAGTTATTTTTGGAATCAGCACATTTAAAACGATAAGAATGAGGTAAACATATCCAAAAGGTTTTTTGATCGTTGGCCTGTGTACTCTTCCCAAACGACAGGACTTCTATACCCCAAGTCACATTTGTTATCGAGAGAGAGAATCCTGGCTGTGTTCGTGATGCAGCCCCGAGGGACGCGAGGCGTTGCTCCAAACACGCATAAGCAGATTGTTTGTTTCCCCTCCACAGTAACCCTGAGGAGGCGGGAATTTATTTGCAAATTACAATGTACAAATTACGCTGCTGCCTTGCGGCTAAAGCAGCTGAGAGGGAGAGGTGAAAAGCTAATACTAACTAAAGATAACTTAATTCTAGCTTAAATCTAATTTAATAATTATATAGTAGCACTTTGGCATACTTAATTGACACGAAAAATGTTGTTGTTTTTTTTCTTTCTTAATTCTAAATGTTTTTGTAAGGTTTACGACGTGTTTCTTTTCTAATTTATTTTTCATTCACGCATCATTCATTCATTATATACATAACCATTCATTCCCACAGCACTACACTGTCTTCTGTTTTTAAGCAGATTGCCATTCGGAGCGCGGCCGCGCCCCCTGACGGACAGGCGTCGTACGCCCGTCCCCTCACCCCCACCCCACGCGCTTCTAATGAAGTTTGCAGTGGAGGGGGCGGCGGGCACGCGCATGGGAAAAAGTGACCCGCGCCGCGCACCGGCCGCTTCTCGGTTAATGCAATTCAACCAAAATGAGTCATTTCGAAAATATTAGCCGAGAGTTGCCCTCATTGTTCGGCGGGGGGTTGAAGTGGGCACGTTCAAGAGGGGCAGGCCGCGGCGGACGACCCCACACGAGAGTGGCCCACACCTAATGAAATTTCGTTCGTGCTCCGCTCCGCTCCTCTGGCGAATTTCGATGCGGGGAGGGGGCTGGTTGAATGCGAAGGGCTATGTAACTCCGTGACGCTCGGAATGCCATTTTCTTAATGCTACGTATGGAGCAGACATTTGAAGAGAAAGCGGCACACACGTTTCTTCGTGGGTGAGCATAACATTAACCCGCGGCCAGTGTCAGAGGCATCAGTTCTGATTATCTCGGCGGTTGATCGTTTGGGAGAAGAACACAATGTGCTTGCGTGTCTATAGCACTCTTTCTCTCGAATGTGATCTTTTCTTCTGACTTGCGTCCTAAACATTCGTTTCAGGACTTGCCCTTTCAATTATTTATATTTACATGACACAATATGCGAAATATAAATTGTTTTTCTGCTCTAATGTCAACTAGCGAGAGCTTTAACAATCACTTCAGTCCACAAGTTGGGCAAAAAGCTTTTTCGTTATTATAACTCTTTTATAACTTTTAACATCAGGAACCATTTAATTGCATTTCTAGAGTTGTTTTAGTAGATGTTCATTTTGACAATTTTTGCCTCTTTTAGTTTCTGATGCCTATTTTTGCCATTTTGTCTGATTTTTGTCCTTTTCTGCCTTTTACGTCATTATTTTGCTTATTTTTCCTCTCTTGGCACCGATCTTTGATCAAGCTGGATTTAAACATGGGAGCGCAAGCATGGATTTAAACATGAAGACAAGATCATGTTTTATTTTTCTCTGGAATCAAAGGCTGTGTTAAAAATCTAAATGAAAAAGGACGTTAATAGCAGACAAGATTTGTTTCATTGTGTCGACAGGCTTTGTTCGCTCACCAGTAATCCTATCCCCCTTTTGAGAAAGACCTCCGATCCATTTTGAGGACTGCCCTCTGCGTACGATATACTTTTCTCAGAGTGTGCGATTACGTAAGTGCAAAGAACGAAAAACACAACTCCGTTTTCGCTGATGCCTTTTCAAGAGTCAAAAGGGAGTCCACAATAGCAATTCAGCTATTTGAGACAGCGACTTGAGAAAAGCAAATTTCTTAAACATTCTACCGGATTGCCACGTGGAATCAAGATTACAAAGAAAAGATCGTTGCCTTTCACGTTAAGGTTTAATGTGAATTTTAGTTAATCATAAATTTTAATGGTAAAAATAGTGAAAATGTGAATCATACACTTTTCACTATAATTTTACTTCCTTTTAAATATGATTTTTCATTGTTTACGTACCTTTCTGCTCCTTTACTTTAGCGAAAATAAACGCATTTTTATGCCTATATTAGTAAAAATAAATGGCTGTTTGCCTGACTATTGTAGGTAAAATAAATGCCTGATCTTCCGAGCCCTACAAACGCAGAAATGGTTGCGCCCAGAAAACGCAAATGGATCCTTAGCGAGAAACATGCACATGGATCCTTTCATTTTCAGTTTCATTTTCATGTGGGTTCACGCATTCTACACAGAAGGTATCCGTCTTGTCTTCCCCTTCTCCTCCACCACGGAATTGTTCCTGGGCTACGCGGTAGGAAGTCCGAGGGCGGGTCCTGTGCTGGGCGGCACGGCGTCCCTGGGTGTGTGCACCGAGGCAGGGCCCGGGGAGCGCCGGATTATTCGGGGCGCGGGCCAGCCGGGCGATCTGACTCATTTGCGAGACGCGGCTGATTGCGTTTAATCTGGCGGTCAGCCCGCGGATTGGGCGGAGGGGACGGGGTCGGGGGCGGCCGCCCTCTTTAATATCGGCCCAGCGGCGGCGGCTGCGATCGCCTGGGCGCACATCGCATTGAGGCGAGCGCCATCTTGCTGCCACGGGGCGGTCTGCGCCGCAGGACAATGGACCGGGCCGGCGGCGGAGCGCGCCCTCATTGGCATGCCGGGGCCTTCGCGTGGCGCTGTGGCGCTGCAGGCGCTTTCGAGCAGGAACCGAACACTTCTAGGATACATACTCTTACAAACAAGACCTTTACATACTTTTCGGCTAAAAGAATATATTGTCTTTGTATTTCGTAATTATTGGTTACAGGAAATGTAGAGCATGAATTGTAAGTATAAAGATCACGTGACAATGAAAACGATATGAAAATGATGTAGTGAAATGATTATGAAAACAACATATCGAAAACGATGGGTAGTAGACGTTGTGACGCCTACTCCATATTTTCTCCTCAGCAATTCAATGTATTAGCATTTTCTGACATTTCTCTCACACAAACATAATATATAATCCATGTTATATAAAGAAAGAACTTCGTAAATTACAAATATTACTAGTTCAATTTAAAAATGAAAAAAGAAAAGAAAAGAACACAATACAATTTTTTCTGTTTCATATGAAGCTAGGTTGGAAATTTGACTTTAGTTTCGCAATTCGTTTAAAGACCAAGTAATTCGCCATTCCCAGCCACTGTGCAACCCGTCTCTTCCCCCTCCATGCGCCCTTCTCGCGAGGTATGGTCCACGCAAGGGCGCTCCTCAATGAGAAGCGATGATTCATTATCCCTCGCGAGCAAAATGGCTGCTTCTGCTTGTTAGAACAGCATACGAACACGGATTTCACTGTAATGAATCTCTTGTAGAATTACATCCGTCAGTGTGTTCGAATGGGCTTCAAGATGCAATATTCGACGCTGTGTAAATCCCGAGGGCAGAGAGCGTGCACGCCAGCCGCCTTCCTTGCAGCGAGGTGAACGTGTCACATCCAGTGGGCACTTTCCCTTTACGACGAGAGAAAGGTCCAGAGAGCAACGAACCCCAGGAAAACAACGCAAAGCCTTTATGACCTGTCCCTAAATGTCACCGGCCCGACCGCTGTTACAATTTATGACGGCAGGTAAGTGCGAGCGAATCCCGCCCAATTCGCCGGCGATGCGATCTGGAGGACGGAGAAGGTGACTGTAACGGTACAGCGCCAGCGCCCTCTGTTCCTGCACCTCGTCGTGTGTCCGCGCCCGTTTATGAGGCTGCCTGCGGAGGGGGATGCAAATCCTTTAAGAGGTGGCCCAGCGCTGCTGCGAGCGGCGGCGGCGGCGGCGTCTTTGACGAGGCAGCGCGGGGGCGAGGCGAGGGCGACGCGGGCGGGTATATTGCACCTGATGGGTGCGCCGTTGCCGTGGCTGTGGCCGCCGCCCCCTCCGCGCTGTCCGTAATGAGCCCCGACCGCCGGGCCCGGTTTTACGGCGAGGGACCATTGTGGACGGCCAACGGGACAGCGCGGCGCGCTCCAATCTGCGCCCGCGCCGCCGCTGTCGCCGCCAGCGCCCGCGCCTTTGTCGCGGACGCCACGACTCCGGGGCTTCCGAAGCAGCAGCGTGGGAGAACGCGGCGAGGGGATGGCCTGGGCGTGGCTGGCGGGGGGGTTGCTCGACTGCTGTCGAGACGTGCACGAGGAGTTTGGGTGTCGTTTAGGGCAGGTCAGTCACTTTTCCTTAATCCTCTTAAGGGTGCACGGATGTCATTGCTCCTAGAACGCCATTAACTTTTTCTTCTGAAAACAGACGTCAGATAGTAGAAGCATAACAGATTTTCGTTGATTTCTTTCTTTCTTGCATATTGAGCATCCTTGAAATCTTTGGGCATGTTTCTGAAATCTTTAATCCTATCGTACGTTGACATCCTATCGTACTGTGATTGCAAGCGCCATAATATTAAATTACAAAACGAAGAGGATTATACAAGTGTGCCTGGAGTAACTTTTATTATGACTCAGCAATAAATGTATATGGCGAAAGTTTTGATCAAAACAATTATAACAATTATTAAAGAGTAACTATGACATACTCTGTCGTATCTGAATAGCAACTATTACCTCGTCATTTGTAAGAAACTCTATTTATAAGAGAGCTAAGTAGAAGGAAGCCATTCAGTTGAGCATTCTTTTGAGAGCAATCCTAACACTTATAAATGACACTGACTATAAAAGTTAATCATATTATTACACCCTATTTTAGCCACTAGGGAATTCCTTTAAAGACTTTGTTATTATAAGTCTTTTCATTTGATTTATCAGCAATTAGAAGAGAGGAGAAAATTCGGGCTGGGTAACCGCTGGAGCTCTAAACTACCGAGAAACGCCACAATGGTCCACAAAATCCGACCGCAGCAACCTCGCCCAACTATCGTCCGCCCCTCGGGGAATTTCCACAGGCTGTTGCAGGCCCTCCAACGTGCCCGGAGCCCCACGACGGCTGCCGACTGGCTGCCTCCACTGTATTGCCTTAAGACAGTTTCACATGTGCGTTGAGGAATAATCCTGGGATCAAATAATATTTATCGAAATTTGTTTTGTGAGGTGTCATCTTTCCATGTGTACTCTGCTAAACGTGAATATTAATTACGTCGTACAAAAAGCGCATACATTCAAAAAGTGACGGTGGATCATTACATAGTTACAGTGGAATTCTTTCATGTGACATTAAACTTCTTCCTGAGAGATATTTCTCGCTTTCATCTTTCATGTAGTCTTTACTAAGAAGCTTTATTCTTATCTTTGATCTGAACTGGAGTTATTTTAGTTGTGCCGATTCATTTTGGCTGCTTTGGTTTCAAATGTAGCATTACCTGTTTGTTCCTAAATTGACCACAGGAAAATTTTTTATATTGTAGATAAATAAATTTATACTTTTGAATTAGTAATTAATTTGTGTAAATCTAATTAGATCTCCGGACGAAAGGAGGTGAATTGGTCCCATGAGGGATGAATTGGTGAACCCATAATTTCTTTCATCCAAGTATACTTTCATAACAATTACTCTGAGAATAGTTCCAGCTAATCGAGGTACAAACAAATTTTTAAATTTGCCTTTTGGAAAGGAACAATATATGAATTGAATTTTAGATTTCTGTTTTAACCGTGAGTTAACTACAATAACTTTATTACTTAAGGTTAAGTTTTGAACTTATAAACTTACTGTACACTCACTAGAATGTTACACAAGTATGAAACAAATAAGATATCACTCTACTTAAAATAATAATGAGTAACTGCAGCTCCTCAATCATCTTCATGTAACAATACCTTCTCCTTAACTACAACACGCAAAAGTAGACAAGAGCGCAAAACCAAACACAACCAAGCGAAACGCCAGTGTCGTGTTGGCTCTTTGTGCCTGCTTTACCCACACGGCTGGGGAAACTTTCATGTTCGGGCACAACGGCCAAATATTCGCCCACCCACTCCAATTGTTCATCCAGAACAAGTACGCGTGGAGGCGGCTTAAGGACTTCGCCAGACGTCATTGCTCCGGCAAAAAGCGCGTGCTGGCCGCGTCATGACGACGTTGACAAAGCGGCGCGCGGCAGCCGGCCGGCCGGCCGCGTCCTCGTCGCGGCGCGGGGTGACGCCCGCGCCCGGCGCTGACGTCGTTTCGAAACCAGAAGATAACTCCCCGAGGCGCCGCGACGCTCCAGAATCGTGCGATCCGGCGGCGCGGCGGCGGGATTGTGTCATGCGGTAAACGGCTTGGAACCAGCAGCACGAATTACTCAAGTGAACGGCCAGGCGCCCCGGGGCTGTTGCAACGCGCTCGATTTTATGAACTGAGAGACGGGCTGATCTCCGTGGGCAAGTAAGTGCTCCGGTACCATCCGGACGACGCACTGGGTAGGATTCTCATCCAAGGGGTCCTCTAACAACTGGAATATTGAACATTTATAACATAATTTAAAACATCTGAAGTTAAAAAAATCATAAAACATGTTAAATGTTTATGAACTAATAGAACGATTTTGTTTAAAAAATATTGGGGTCTCTAAACACGTTCTTAGTCCGCTCAAGAATTAATCCACCCCCACGAGGTAGTGCAACCTGATTAGGTAGACGTTTTGGATTGAGCTTGTGTTGTGGCGCATATTTTCATTTGTTCCTCCTGCTCCACTTTTTACATGACGACAGTTCGGGAAAATGATAATTGGCGACAGAAATGATGACACGTGTCTCATTTGTTTTGAATGTCGCACAGAATTTATTTATGATCGGTGTGTGGAAAGAAGAAACGTGTATGTTGACACAGTTTGATAGGAGAGGTAATTAAAAATAGGACATTGTTTAAAATATTTGTGAAGACGTTAGAGGCAAACGTATAATTATAATGAGTTTCTTGAGAAAAATGATGTAGAATATACTTTCTATTTTGGTATGTTCGTAAGTTTTGGTTCTGTTTTTTTTCATAATATTTTTTTAAATACCAAAAATACAATTATTTTTTTATCAATCGAAAGCGATATCTATTAAAAGAAAGAAGAAGATTTTTTATAGAAATTGGAATGACGAAATCACTTTTCACTCTTCTTTGATGTATATTAATAATAAAAGCTCTGTTCTACTCCATGAATTATCATAAAGAAGAAACACTTCTAAGGAAATCTGTAAGTATATTTTTTTACAAAGGAAGATAACCATCAATGTGAGACTGACAAATGTAGGAATAAATGTGAAGTAAATTATTTAATTTTAATTTCCTGATGTTCTTTTTATTTACTTCATTGCTGACCTTTTCGGCTCATGTAAAATGCAAGTGGCCTGATGAAGTGATACAACTACACCAGTAACTAGACCGCTGACAGAGGTCGGCGCCCTGCACGCTCTCGGAGCTTCCTTCTGCTCGAGAAGAAGCAAACTGAGCGGGGTTCAGAGCGCACTGTCACGTTGGTTCATAAACAGATCTCTGAAGGCGGGGCATCTTCCAAAAGTTTAAAAGCAACTTGTTAAATCGGATTGCTGCAGGCCTTGTGCCGAATTTGCACCGTACAATTGGTTCTCTTCTTCCGTCCATTGTGCACGCATCGTGCTCGCGGGGGGTGCGGGCAGGGCGCGGGGAGGGTAGCCCCGGCGGCAGGTAGACAGGTAGTTGTGATTGCGTGCAAGGCGGCCATGTTTCACAAGGGACCCCCTCAACATCTCCTGTTTCTGGTGTAAGGGGGGCGGGGTCGTGGACGGGTGGCGGACGGTCGCTCGGTAGGGTTCTGGAGGGCGCGGGAGCGGCGCGGCGCGGCGCGGGAGGGGCGGGGCGAGGGAGGGGAGGCGGCGGCGGCGGCGGCGGCCGCGGCCCCCTCCCCGCGGCGACCTTCGGGCCGGGAGCAGGGCCGCGCGGCCGGGCGGCGGCGCGGCGCGGCGGCGGCTCGGGCTAGGCCGCTAGTCGTGTGGTGGTAGCGGGCGCGTCGCGACGGTCGCCCAGCGCGCAGCCGCTGCCGCCGCCTCCGCCGCCCTCACCGCCGCCAACAGACAGCGAGAGCGCTCTCGCGCCCGACGCAGGCAACTCGCTCGCGCCGCCAGCATGGGCGAAGACTCCGGGCCCGGCTCGCCCCCGCGCCCGCCGCCGCCGCCGCATCTCGATTTGGAAGGTCTGTGGTTCGAGCCTCGCTCTGACCGGCGCACGCATGCGCGCCGGTCGGCTCTTCCGCGCGCGCTTCTGCTGAGACATGTGTGGGGCGATGAGTGAATTTACTCACATGTGATGTGTCAAGTGTTTTTGTTTTGAGGGACGTTGTTGTGGTATCTGATATCGCAATTTTCATCGCACGTGTACATGGATATGGATATGAAAAAGTGAACGTCGCTGAATGACGTAATTGAGAATCAGCTGTTTCTTGTATTCTCATATCGTACTTTTTGTGTGCCGACGTTGGACAATAAGTGTTTGCCCTGGACGTTTTTGTTTTACAAGTGAAGTGAACATACACATCATACACAATTGAACTATAATAATAAATAAAATGCACTTATCCACTGACTAAAATAATATTTTCGTAAATTAAATACAGTCCATAAATTTGCGCCGTTGTTGCTATTTGCTCGTGATGAGAGTTTTGATTCCTTCATGTCATGGGATCTAGTTACATATGTGATACTATAATAAATTATGTCATTTCATCTCGTTTGTAATAATACTAATTTAAACACACATAATTTTAACTCGGACGAAAAATAATTTGAATCTTACTTATTTTTGCGCAAATAGCACCTATAAAAAAAGCAGCATTCATACACCATCAAATGTTTAATGAAAACTGGATTTTTAAATATTTATCCTGAACGTGGTTACGTATTTTTCTCTATAATAAAACAATATTTCTTGTGAGTGAACGACAGAATTTAGGGTTATTGTTTTATAACCCTCAATAACCAAGCATGAATGCATCATGCACCAAGAATGCATTGTATTTACATCCAATAAGTTTAATAAATACGTTGGAGACTGTGAGGGATGTTTCTTCGAGACTTGGTTATGATTCACCTGCGTTTCTGAGTCATTTCAGAGAAATACCCACGGCATTCAGTGAGTTCACTTTTTTATGAGCCCGCGTACCCTCGAATGGAGTCACAGTGTTCGCCCGGGACAGCCTATCGTCCAAGAAACGTGCACGAGTGTCGCCGGTGGTTTTTGCGCGAGGTTCCGCGAAGCGGAGAGGAAACGGGCGAGTGACGAGGCGCGCCGGTGCGTCAGCGCAGCACGGTGACGTCTGGTCGCCGGTCCAGGTGTCGAGCCCCGCTTCCGTTGCCGGCCCAGCCGCGCGCCGCGATTTTTCGCGCGTCAGGAAAGCGGATGTTGACGCAAGGCTTGCGCCAGGGCAGTAAAGTATTGTGCGTGTGCGCGACCAGCGGGGGGAACGGCTGTTTGAAATTCAGTTGCGCATCTCTGCATCTTGGCTCTCCCCAGGCTCTTCAATGGAATTGCTTGTTAGGGCTTCTACAGGATGCGGTGGGTGTGAAACGTGGAAAATGTGCAGTATTTAAAAATGCGTATCCTCTCTACGGTTCACGATACTTGCATTGTTGTTTTTCAACACTTTCCTAACACGCTTACCTACAGTTAGGACTTCAGTTGATGTACATCAAGTCTTACAAGTGTACTAATTTTATTCTTAATAAGAACTAGTTGTTATGTCGGGGTAAAGATTTCTGATGTCTTAGAAGTTCTACTTATTATTTGTGTGCGTTCCTTTTTGTCTGACATTTAAGATTTTTTCTCTCCGTATTTATCCATGTTTGACTGTAAAACACTGCAAAATGGATCTGTAATTTCTGCAGCGTCGCCCCATATGTCCGTTCTCGGAATTTGGCAAGGGACTCGTGTGTTACGATAGGTAGCGATCTCTTAAACAAGGAGAGCATAACGTTGCAGATCATCTCCGGGTTCGCAGAATAAGCCGCCACTTGTCAGGGAGGCAGCCGCGTACGAGACAGGTGCATGCTCCACATAGCGGCGCGGCGCCGGCGTCGTTGCACAAGAAGCGTCTGGAAAAAATATCGCGCACGCGCACTCGGCAGCGCCACGAAAGTGGGCTGCGGCGACGGGGTGCGGAGTTTGCGGCTAGGCCAGGGCGCGCCCACGCGCGGCTTTCGTCACTCCGCCGCCCCCGCCCCCGCCCCCGCCCCCGCCCCCTCCCCGGCGCTGCCGTCTTCATCCTCAACGCTCTACGCGCGACACCGTTACGATTGTGGTCCATTTGCTGCTCCTCCTACGCATGGAGGTGCTTCGGGGATTATTTCAGTTCGTGGCTCTTGCATGATCTTGGAAATATAGTAAATACTACCTCACGGATCATTTTCTGCTTGTTGACTATATTTAGTCACCTGTAGTTACAATTATTCAAGTGCACACCTACCACTAATTTATCGTGTTATTATTTAAAGCAGAAGCGGTAAATTGTGATTTGCACTACCTGACACAAAGAGTAATTTATTTTTCATATTTTTACCAGTAATGAACTCAAATGAAAGCGAATAAGGATATATAATACTTCATAAAATTAAAATTTGCTGAAGAAGAGTTAATATTGGTTTGTCTAAATCCACTTATTCATAAATGCAATGCTTATTATAAAAAGACGACGTCCCGAACCGGCAGTGAAGCATTTAATACGCCAACTTGACTGAAAACGCTCAAGAGGAATCGCGAAGCAGCGCAGCAGTCGGGCGAGGGGCGGCGCCCCGCAGCGGATTTGGAGGCGCTGGCCGGCCGCCGGCGCTCGCCGCCGCCGCTGGCCGCCGCCGGGCCAGAATCGTGACCGGGCGCGGGCGGAGGCGGGCGCTGCGCCGTTGCGAAACGCCGCCGCTGCCGAGAGCGCTCCTCCTCCTCCTCCGCGCCGGCGTTTCTCCGTGCGCGTGACGTCGTTCGGAACGAGGTCTCCACTTGCCGACGCCGCAACGCGCACGCGAACCGGCGGCCAGCTCGCGTTTGTCTGTTTTTAGAAATGTTTGTGTTGGTTTCGTCGCTGGCGCCGCACGTAAACGCGGCGTTTCGAGGAGGTTTTGTCGAAATATGGCTGATTGTTTGAGACGGCGCCGGGGCTAGTGTTTTCCTCTCTCTCTCGGGCGTGTGTGTGTGTGACAGATGTAAGCGACCCAATGTACGGCAAGGGACTTGGAAGAAGAAATCAAGAACTGAAACTATATTTTCAAATATGAAGCTTACAAAAGTGATTAGGTCTGCTTCCAAAATAAAACAATGGAATATTTATCTGAAAAACTCTTGTTTCCTTTGATAGTTACGTATTTTCTCTCCGAAAGGAAGCAAATATGTATTGCTTTCCCGAAGGGAATATCGGAAAATCATTCAACTTCACTTAAATAAGATGAGTTGTTATTTTAAAGGGAAATATTCAGCAGAACTTCCCAAATTTGTTCAGTATTCTTCATGCATTTCAATTATGAAATGAATGATTTGTTTACGTATTTCACGTCCTTTCCCTGCATATGAATTCATTGTTATATAACAAGACACGAAATATTTTAGATTGTAATAGCGACATCCTTTGTTCCGAAACGACGATGTCCATATGAATTGTATTCGGTTGGTGCCTCGCTGCTCTCCCAACGTGGAAGCCATCAGAAGCGGCTCGCAGCGCCGCGCAGCGCCGAGCGGCGAGCCTCCAGGTGGCGCATGGGATGCCATCTGGCGGCCGCCGTCGGAAGCTCTGGGCGCGGCGGAGGAGCGAGAGCGCCGCCGCGGCGCGGCGCGACGCGACGCGCGGCGTCCGTCGCTCGCTCATTTCCATGGCGCAAGATGAGCGAAGCCCACGGGCACTTCCTCCGATAAATCAATTTTCGGAACCATAATAAAAAAGCTCGGCGCGCCTTTTTTTACGGGAGGGTCTCCGGAACGCTTCCGGCGCCCGCGGCGGCGGCGGCGGCCCGCCGGGCTCGCCACCCCCGCGTCTGCGGCCCCGCCCCCGCTGGGAGCGGAGCGGAGCGGTGCGGAGCTTCCTCCGCGGTGAATCAATCTCCTTCGGCTTCCGGCCGCGCCCGCGGCGGGGCGGGGGCGGGGGCGGATGGACGCTCCGCGCCGCGCCGGGTTTTGTTTCGTCTCGCGCGCGCCCTCGCGTCCTCTGTGCGGTCGCGCGCTATTAGCGGCAGCTCCCAAAGGAGCCCACTGATGCGTCGCTGGTTCCAGCGGATTCCTCTCTTTT
This sequence comes from Teleogryllus occipitalis, assembly GCA_011170035.1. Taxonomy (NCBI): domain Eukaryota; kingdom Metazoa; phylum Arthropoda; class Insecta; order Orthoptera; family Gryllidae; genus Teleogryllus; species Teleogryllus occipitalis. The sequence continues at coordinate 138,107 of BLKR01000820.1, read as the reverse complement.
CGTGGAGTTACTCTTGACACATTCGCTCTTGCACTGGAAGGCTTGGCCACGGGGAGGATTGAACAAAAATTCTGGGGAAAAAATTGCACATTGTAATTCTAATGCGATAGTATTTGATGAAAGGATCATTGTTCTTATTAAACGACTTCAAAAGTTCTGTGGATAAGACTTTTTTCTTTTTCCAGAAATGAAATTAAAAGTGACCATTCGATTTGAGAGATCACAAAATAACTTAGTTTCTATAAAAATTGAAGGAATTGGTTCTCAACATTTGTTTCCTATGTTAAATATGTATCCCTATGTTATATAAGCAATGTATCTATTTGTTTGCACATTTTAATATTAAATGAGGATTAATAAAACCAAAAAAATATTTATTCAACAGCCATCCTCTTTCACAAAAATCCCGGTGACGGAGCTAGATATTCTCAAATGTGTGAGCAAATGCCATTGATTCTACAGAATTATTGATGGTCCAAACAAGAAATCGTAATAAATATTAGCAATAACGGTTGCCTGGGTGGGCATCGGAATCGCCTTCACCCACAGCCTTCAGATGCAAATGCAAGTGCCATTGTGCCTCCTCCGAGGATTTCCTGCGCCTGAGGAGGCTGCGCGCCCTCCGCCCGCTGCAGCGGCCGGCGAGGCGAGGCGAGGCGTCGGAGGGCGCGGGTTCGTCTCCGGACGCAAATAGCCGCTTACGCAAACATCCGGCGCGGTCGCGGAGTGTCGGCGGCGGCGGCGGAAGCCTCGGAGCCAATACGCGGAGCGCCTCCCTCGCCGGCCCCGCGCCGCGCCGCGCTCGCGACAACCGACCCCGCGCCACGCCGCTCCTTCCACGTCTGTCCCTCTAATGACTCGTCCGCCTATCTGCGAATCAAGATGTGCCTTATTGTGATGCTAATAAGGTCTTAACCCACACAGCCATCGAAACGGAACTAAGGGGCTCATTTGGTTTGGAGAAGAAACAAAACTTCTTTCTTTACGTCACACTAGAGAGAAGGGGAAAATCGCCATTGTGCGGTGGCCGGCGACGCTGCATTTCCATATTGGGAGCATTGTTGCGCGCCCGCGCCGGAGGAAGGGTGTCGCAACGCGCGGGTAATTGCGCCCGTGTCACTGCACCCGCCCGGCTCCAATTACCGCTTCCGGGGCTCGACGCGCCGCGCCGCGCCGTGCCAGGCCGGGAGCCGATTCTGCAACCTCAGCCAGGGGGGGGCGGGGCGGAGGAGCAGCGCGCGTCCGCGGGAATCTTCCCAGCTGCCCCCCTGCGCCGCGCGGTCCCGTTGCCGCGCCCTCCTGACACGCCTCCGCCGGAAGCAACGAGCGCCGCCCACGCCCACGCGGGATGCGCGCGCGACGGCGCTGGGAACGACCGAGACAGCCGCGGCGGGACTGCAGGGAGATTGGAACCATCGTGCACAGCACACACCTTTTGGAGATGAGTTCTTTGAAATGGGAAACGCACTGTACAGCAACGCGATCTGTGGCGTAGCGGGCCGATTGCTCGCCTTCTCTTGCTAGCACCGGATTTAAATCCCGGCTGATACAATTCTCTGTTGATCAAAGAGGATTCGCGGCAAGTATTCTAAGAGTTCACCCCTTTTCCCTGCTTCTCATTCAACTAATGTTCTATTACTATTCACAATATATCAACATCCATCCATCCATCAAATCTAAGCCTCTCAGGAATGGTCGAAAAGACTAGAGAATGAGGATCATAATAAATAATATAAAATACAGGAACTACTTTAGTTTTGTGGGTTACACTTGAAACCTATAACTTATTTCGATTCACTCTCACCATATGGTGAAAAAACTGTATACCAAACAAAATGCTCAGTCCATTGAGATTATTTATAAGCGGTTTACACTTTCTTAGCGTCTTAAGAAAAAATGCTGAAATTGCTATTACATTTACCTACTATAAAAATGTATAAATACCCTTTTAGAATTCATGTTCAGCTCTCATACGAGTGGAAATTCAAATATCGTAGGTTCCAAACGGAGTTCAACTTACCCTGTGGTTACGTTTTTTAATCCTTCTATATTCGTAAATCGTGTAATATGGTAAATTAGTTCATGTAACAAATATAAATTTCCATTTTATAAACTGAAAAATCAAATTCATTCACATTACAAAATTGTTTTACTTGAAGTTTACATCATGTCTGAATATCATTATAGATAAATATATTTTACTCTGAATGTACAGAATTTTACCTGGGACAAATTCAGAATAAATTAAATTGTTTTTCATGTTTTACTAGTTCATTAACGCATTCACCTATTTGTTATATTCTGGTCTTCTCATTGTGCGTGCAATTTGTAATTTAATAATGGTTACGATAGATGCAAATAAACCAGACTAATATTTATGTGATATATTAACGAATAGAAATACGTTCGCGGAATGACGGAGGCTAATTTAAACAGGAGTGTCGAATTTTGGGATAATGATTGTACTTTCTAAGGCGTCATCTAGCAATGCGAAAGGAAATTTGCATTTGACAAATTCTTCCTGCAAATCTATTATATGTAAATACATTGTTACAAACGCACTTTCTCTCATTTAATGAAGTTACTGTGCAACACCAAGCTAGACAATTTGCACAGTAACGACTTTGTAACACGTGTTTATTTAAGCCAGCGTTCCGAATCGCAGCGTGTACTTTGCGGAGGGTTCCGGGCAACTTTTCGTGCGCGCGGCGCGCCGGCCACAGGAGGAGAAACGTCCCCCGCCGACGCTCGTCAAGTGTCCCATAAATTAATCTGCACAAGCAGCGCCAGAAGCAACGTCGTGAGAGGAGAGAACACATTTCCAGTGTGTGAAGCGGCTTCCTATCGGCAGCCGCTCTTCCCGCTCTGCCAACTCTCGATCGCTGTTTGCGCATCGCAAACAGGCGGCTTCGCGAACGGCGCTGGCGACAGCGGGGCCTGGCTGTTCTTGCAAAAAGTTTTCTTGCTAAGTCCCTCCGGGAAAAAAGGCAATTTAAGAATGTCAAGTATAATGTTAAAATTTGAGCTCAAGAAATAGCAATGAAAACAAATCATAAATTATTGCGAAGCATTATATCTATCTAAATGAAATCTCATCGATGTCGTCAATATTATTCGATTTTTTCCATTCATTCTATTTTTATGTGCTCTAGATTCTATGTCAAATGCATATATTTCAATAGATATTCATTTCAATATTTCATATATTTCAATTTCATGTATTTCAATATAATATATTTTAATATAATTTCAAAAGATTGAATTTATTATAAGTAGACCATAAATTATAATAATTAAATTATCATAACGAGGTGCAAATTTATTTCAATGAATTACTTTCATTCCAGTTTCGGAGAAATATTGTTATGAAAAATAATTGGCAATATCGTGTTCCACAATGAATTTGTTTTCATTTGAACGCACTTATTTGGCAATGCGAGTGTTGCAGCGGCGCCTACACGGGCAAACCCGAGTTGCATGCGAGGCTTGCACAAATTGTACGAAATCTGTCGGCGCCACTATGTTCCAGAAACGAAGCGGGTAACGGAGGAGGCAAATTATTCTGTCATGATGTCCTCATGTATTTAGGAGCAACTGCAAGAGGAACGTCTTGATTCGTGCGGCTTGCGGTGAATTCGTTTTCGCTTGTGGCGCGGCGAGTCACCCGCCGCCCTCCGGTGCGGCAGCGGTGCGTGGAGGCGCTGGGGAGCGGGCGGCAAGTGTCGCGGTCATGCGATTCTCCGATTAGCCCCGCGCCGTCCGCGGCCGCGCGCGCGGGCTGAAGCGCGGGGGTGGGATTTCGGGAGCGGAGGATTCTTGCGGGATGCGGTCCGTCGATGCACGTCGTCCCAGCCGCGCGCAGATAGCGAAAAATGAATAAGTAGCCCCCGACGCGCCCTGTGTTTTGGCGCGGTATCATGTGGCCTCCCCCGGCCGCTGATTGACGCGATAAGGCTACGCAACGCGGGGAAGGCAATTTCCTTGTCAGGGCCACGTGATGAATGGAAGGATGACTAAGCGGCTGCACGACAAGACGCGTCCGTCGGCCACAGGAACCGAACCCCAAACGCTCCCTACGCCCGCTCACTCGGGCCGCCTTCGCAGCGCATTAAGCGCGTAAAAGATCGTCTTTGGCCGTGTTCGTACTCTCATGACGTTGTGCGAACAAAGACCTTTTGATTGGGGATAGGGAGTCAAAATTTCTTAAGTACTTCTTGCGAGAAATGTAATGATATATTATCGCACGTGACAAACTATGTCATATTCTGGGGCAGTTTAAAAAAATCAAACGAGATATCCTAATTATTATTTCTTTTAGTAGCATATTTTTCGTGCAACATATTTCTCGTTTGTAATTTCGATTGTTGATATATATGCTTTGCGGGTGATAAGAAATCCCCTTAGCGCTTGCGGTTCTGCGCCCGGAGGCTGTTTCGCCGCCTAGCGCTGGCGTTGCTCGGTCCGTGTTGGCCTTGTTTGCGCCGCGGGCCCGGGCTCGACTCCCACCGGCCGGCCGGAGAATGTCAACAGGCGGCGGGGGCGGGGGTGGTGGGGGCGCGCGCAAACAGCGGCGATCGCCTCCGCCGCCCGCTCAATACGTGAGCCAATATTGATTTTTACCGGCGGCGGCGACTACTTAGGAGGAAGGCTGCTCGCGGCGGCGGCGGCGGCGGCGGCGGCGGCGGCGTGAGGAGGCGCGCGGCGACACGCGTCCCGGCGCCCGCCCACCCGCGCCGCGCCCCCGCCGCCCCCGCCGCCCCCGCCGCCCACGCCGCCACGCGACCGCCGCCGACGGGTTCCGCGTTTCTACTTGGTATCTTGCTTCGTTCGGCTATCTGCGTCCTCTCGCCGGTCTTCTTAATCCCCTGCGTAATAAAGACTTCCTTTCTGGATGTTATCGTGGCCCTACACCGGCACTTCGTTGTCTTTGTGTTTCACGTTCTATGTAGTTCGTTCCGTTTGTTTTACCAATTATTTGTTTTTTGGGCTTTCCTTTCGGTTCTCTAATTTTGTACTTTTCCTCTTTTAATTTAATTTTTCTCGTGGTCTTGAATATTAGTTATTAATTTTTTTGTTTTAATATTTTCCATGTGTTACTCCCCTCTTAAACTTCAGAAAATGTTTTTCAACAAGTTCATTTTCTTTTAACTTTTGTGCTTTTACTGTTAGTTACTCACACCCAGTAGTTTTCATTCTTCGGTTACCAATAAGTATTTCTCGTCTGTAAATCAGTCGTGTAGCATATCTCCAAACAGTTCCTCAAACGTCCTAGTCAATTGTTCATAATTAAAAAAGAAGTGAGGTTCGAAGCGTAATAATCATCTTCCAGACACTCTTTCCTCTCTCTGTCTGCCCAGGACGGAAGTTCATTCTCTGCAGCTTCCGCACCACTCCGCACACTCTCACAAAGCACATCCGAAATAGCTTCTTTTCCACAACTCTTTCTGAGCGGGGGCCAATTCCGCTCCATCTCGAGCGGTTATTTGTTTGCGCGCCGTCCGCGTCCCGGTTTTTGCCCCTGCGGCGCGCCGCCTGCCGTGTTTGCCTCAGCGCAGTGCTCGCTTGCGAACGCCTAATTCCCCGCATTGTATCACCTTGCGGCTTCCTCGGGGCCGACCGCGGCGACCGACGCCGCGCACGCAGCGGCGCCTCCATTGTGCCGCGTAATTAATGCCGCGCAGGGCAGTCGACGCGAGCCGGCTATTACGGTTTTACAAAGCGGCGACTGTCGTGCGCGGTCACAAAGCGCGCCGCAGTCACGACCCGATCACCGCCGCGCCGCGCCACCCGCCGTCTCTTCCGCGGCGGCGCCGCGCCCCGCGATCCCCTGCGCCGCGCCGGCTGCAGATGGCGCGCGGTGACAGGGCGCTGGGGCTCCCGCGGAGGTGCACATTCAATGTACGACTCTTAACTTAACTTCCTCGTGTACATTAAATTTAATTGTATACGTCCGTTAAAGTTACTGTGCGTGTACATTAAATTTGATTTACGTATATGAAAGTTACTTTCATGTACTTTTACATTAAAAGTCATGCAAAAATTTCTGTCAGGGTAGATCTGGCTCCTGCACCAGTTACTGTAGATGCGACCCTGTACCTTCGGTGATGCCGAAAAGTTTGAAGGATGCTAAAGGAACTTTGAAAGTGCGCGATATACTCCTATATACGCCCCTGCACCAGAAAAGTATAACATCTGAAAAATAGGTTATTTTCCATGAGAACGGTTGTACCCGGAGCAGAGAAGTATATTTCGCCACAGAAAATAGTGTTTTACTCCCTGATTTCTGTTATATGAGAAAATTTTCTATTGTGAATTACTTTCATAAAATAATTTCTAGTAAAAATATCCAATTTTCTAACCATTTAAAAAACTTTAACTAACAAATGACTATTTTTTTAGATGTGTATTTTTCTTGTGCGCTGAGTTTTTTTCTCTCGCTGTACTCGCTACACTAGAACTAGAATTTTTGGCACGATCAGATAATCAGCTTCCGCGGAACCTTAGCGACCGATACGTTGGGCATCAATAAGATGGCGCATTTTGACAACACGCTGAACGACCTCAGAGATGCTACGATCGCAGCCACGTGAAGTTGAATAGCTAAGGAACAAGTTCACTACGTTTTTTTTGTGTGTGAACGTAAAATATAAATGAAAAATTACATTTTACGTTCTCTCTCTTCTCTTATTCGTAGATGATTCTGTCTATTCAACATCCGCGTTTCACGAATCATTTATTCTTATTCACTAATTCAAAAATCGAAAGTAGTTTTGGCTGTAGAGTTTGAACCGATGTGAGAAACCTATGTACTACATTGTTTCTTGATGAAGTATGAAGGGTTGAGGTACTTGTCTTCACTCAAATTACGCTATTACTGCCATGTAAATTTTTGTAACAAATAATCTCTTAACACAATTTCTACGTGCATTTTGCAACAATGCAATATTGAACCTTTTCTTCAAGCTTCTGTGAGTTGCTAACAGAAAAGTAGTAAAACTCGTCTTCGACCGCGAAATAAACTACTCCATTCAGGCTAAGACACATGCATTGTGTTTTAGAAATGTGCTAAATAAATTTTTTGAAAAACTTTAGTTTTACTTGTTTTTGTAGATTTAAACTTTAATTTTATGTAAAAATGATTCAATTTTTTTATCGACCATTTTCATCTAATTTAAGTAAAATAATTTTATTAGCATATTTAAGCTTACGCAAGGAAACTATATTTGTTATGTTCATATTTGATGATTCTTCAGTCATTTCCCATAAACGCGAATTGTTTATAAAATATTTATAATTACCGTTCGTTTTCTCAATAACATTTTTCTTCACAGAAATTCAATAATGAGATACCGCGTTCTGAACGTTTGCAAACGTTCTAACTACTAGCAAATTTGACGGGAGACTATTTCGAATATTTGGAATTGTCTAAGAAAGATTCGTAAAAAATCGAAAACGAACTTTGAATTATTATTTTTGCAAACGTTCTAACTACTAGCAAATTTGACGGGAGACTATTTCGAATATTTGGAATTGTCTAAGAAAGATTCGTAAAAAATCGAAAACGAACTTTGAATTATTATTTTTGCAGATGTTTTTGCAAACGTTCTAACTTACTAGCAAATTTGACGGGAGACTATTTCGAATATTTGGAATTGTCTAAGAAAGATTCGTAACAAATGGAAAACGAACTTTGAATTATTATTTTTGCAGAAGTTTTCCGACACGTCTGATTTGAAAACTGTTATAATGTGTTGTAATCTGACATTGCAGCGTTCACATACAGCATGCCAATATTTCATTTTTTTGAAAAGTGTCGTTGTCATTTTGAGGCCTCGAGGCAACAAAGGCTCCTCCGTTCGCGCGCCGCCTGTTGGGTTTGGGGTGGTGTGTGTGGGGGGTTGGGGGGGGCGGACGCGTGCGGCGGATGATCCCGGCGCATGCTAATATCGCTCGCTCGCGCCCGCAACCGGATTTAAATTAAATTCGGGATTACAGTGATCGGCGCGCGCGCGTCGCGGCGATTGGGCGCCCGGGCGCCGCGCGGGGGCTGCGGCTGAGGCCGGGGCGTCGGACGGGGCGCAACGTGCTTATTACGCGATGGGGCGGCGATAGTGCGGGCGGCGGCGGCGGCCGGGCAGATGCGGCGCGCGATTGGGGCGACCCGGGGTCAACAGGGCCGCTCCCGCCCCCGCAGCCCGCCGCCCCGCGGCCATTTCACTTTCTTGGTTTATTGGGTCGGGTCGGGCCTCCACCGCGGAGCCGGCCGGGCAGGCGGGGCGGGGAGGAGTGCAGCCGAACTGGTAGTGGAGATGGAGGTGCTACGGCGGCGTGGTCTACCGGCGCCGGCTTTCTCGCTGCGAAGCCGCCGCTGCCCCCGCCGCCCAACGGAGGACAGCTGAACTTTCGCAATGCGCGCGGGTTCCAGGTCATCTCAGGCATGAGTCAGCACGGCCTGGATGCGGCCCAGCAGTTCCGAAATGGCAGTGCGGATTGAGGAATGAATGCAGCGCATGATTTTTGCCCGCGGTGAGACGGTGCTTACTTCGGACAACATGCGGACGACATTTTCTGGGACATTAAGCTAAAAAATACCACGGAGAAAATTAATATGAGTTGTAAAGCCAATATATTATATTATATGCATTACCATAACATTAAATCAAAATGACAATACTGAGTAGTTGGACAGTAATCAGAAATAGATATTTAATAATTCACTGGTGCTGTTTGAACCATATAAATCGATGAATAATAAGTATCATTGCAAAGAAATCAGTAGAGTTTCGAAACGATTCGATACGGTAATCATTTTACGTGTTACAGTGCAGACCATCCAGGACAGGTAAGGTTGAAAGTTACGAGTGGACGCTACAAAATTATTCACCATTAAAGAAACGAGATGCCTCCGCAAACAAGAAAGCAATGCCTCGAACCCGGGCTATTAGATAAGGGACCGCCATTACAGCAATATTTCATCTCGTTTATAATCCACTTGTAAGTGTCCCGGCGCTCGGACATCTACATAATTTAATACGCTGCAAAAACGGCGTGTTCTTGAGACCACCATGCCAATCTCGGCGGTTAGTGCTCGGCTCAGTGTCCTAAGGCTACGGTATCAAAACTGCATGCAGCGTCGACAACATTAACGTATATTCCCTTCTATTGCCAAACGTACTCCCGTAAACATTCTTAAAGCCCAAGTAGGAAGTTTGCAACGACAAAAAGGCGAAATAGTTGTCTCTTTTCAGAATCAAAAATGCTCGCAATAAGTATCATCGACAATTTAAAAAATTGATCACCACACGTTGAAAACGGACATCATCTTTTTTCAACGTTAATATGACCTTAAAATAACAAATTTAATATTACATTACTTCCCTTTCTAATCGGTTTATTATCGACTTGCTATGAAAATTTAATATTTTTACGCGGATTGAAAATGTAAGAATATGCATATTCTAGTAAAAGCTTTTGAAATTCCAACGAAGGAAAAATTAGTCGTATTTTTTACTCAATTTACGATTAATGATTGTAATAAAGTATCTTTTATTTTCACAAAAAATCCAATGTGATACATGAAGATAAAATAACTTTTGTTAGATTTAATCGCAGAATCTATTGAAGTATTTGCATAAGCCTCCAAATAAAGTTTATTGTAACTAATATTTGAAATGTATGGACTTGGGATATTTACGACATGCTACAATAATAATGAACCGGTAGTATTGGAACATTTAGAATCCCTCTCTATCGAAATACACTGCTGCAGCCGTCGTCAGCGCCCAGGTGACACGCGCGTCTTCGCGTCGACGGGAGGCGGGGGCGGGGGCAGTGGCAGGGGCGGGGGCGGGCGAGCCTGGGCGAGCGCGTGGCGGCGCCGCTGGGACAGCTGGTGACAGACGGCAATTTTACGACTTCCTCCCCCGCCTCCCCGCCGCGCACTCCAATTGCCGGCGGCGACGCGCCGCGCCGGAAGAGGCGCGGGGGAAATAATTAGGCTGGAGGCCGCGCGGGGCGGCCGGCGTGGCCCCGCGCGCACGGAGCGCAGGCGCGCAGGATGTTATTATCCGAGCCCAAAGTAAATAAATAACTACAATAATCCAAGGGTTGCACTTCAGTGTAAATGTCTCGACGGACGGGGCCCCGGGGGAGGCGACGAGCGTGAAAGAGCTTGCACACCTGTCCGCCAGACACACCACCTCCGCTCGGCTCATGCCGGCTGGTCAGTCTCCGGTGGACTCGGGGCACAGAAAAAGTCTGGAGAATTTTACCAGATTCGTAATGTTAGGTCAAGTACAGTGCATCGCAATGCATATGTTTGTGTGTGCGTGTTAAAGTAAAGGTAATTGAAATGAATTATTCAAACATATACGCAGTACTTGTTGTTGAAAAATGTACATGAATCTTCAGAAGTGAGATTAACTATTTATAGCCTGATCTCAATTATTTACATAAATTGCAACAACGTTATCGAAATATTTTATTAGATTTTTTGTTTAGAATTGAATATTTCTTGATATCCTTTTTTTATTTTACCAACCCAAAAACCATATTATGTTTAACACAATGTATATTTCAGTTAACTTTATCTCAGAGAGGACTTTGTAGTTGGGAAGTTTCTTTCCAGAAACTCTGAACCCGTGTCCCAGCCACATCTATGGGCTGCGCGAGACGCCCCTTCAGCCCATCGCGCTGCTATCGTGTCTGCGACTCCAGCAGCAACGTCGCGCACGACCTGCAGGTGCTCCGTCTCGCAACGCGCGCCGCCCGTCGCTCACAAAGGCGCTCGCGCCGCGCTGCTGGCACCTCCGGCGCCGCGTCTCCGTTTCGCGTGTCGCCGCCCGCGGGCGCCACGGATCCCCGCTGTTAACGCGGGAATAAGAACCGCCTCGCCCCTCCCCCCGCGCCATCATCCGCGCATTACTCCGCCTCTCGGCCAGACGGCATTCATCTCGCTCCGCGTCATCCTGCGCCCTACCGCCCCGCGGTCCGCTCCGCTCCTCGCTTCCCCGCACAGTCTCCCACCACCTCGCCTCGCCCAGCGCCGCCTTGACCGGAACCCGCTTCTGCTCTCTCCACCACATCCCGTTCCGTCTCGCTTCGCCTCGGACCGCTCGCTCGTCTGCTTCGCCTTGGCTCGCTGAACGTTGCCTCGCAGCCTCCGGGCATCGAACGACGGTCGAACAATCGCCGCTGTTTGAGCGCCCGTCGCCTCGCCGCCTTTGCCGCCCGCCCGCCCGCGCGGTCGCGCCGCGCCGCGCCGCGCCGCGCCGCGCCTCGCGAGAGACCGCCGGACCGCCCTTGCGCGGGCGCATTTCACGGTTCATTATCTCTTTCTACCTGGGCTCGTTACATACGTTCTGGGCGGACTCGGAGCAAATATTTACTCGGCATACCTTGGCCAGGATACACACGCGTACTTGACCCGACAGCGCGGAGGCGGCGGCGGGGGACGGCGCGGGTGGACGGCGGAGGACGGCGGAGGACGGCGCCCTCGCGGCCGCCAGCGGAAGCATCGCCGCCCTCGGCGCGGTCGGAGCTCGGCGCGCTAAGCAAGTAAACATTTGCCGCCGCCGCCGCCGCGGTGGCGATGGCGGCGGGGCGGCGGCCGTGTCTGCTTAGCGAGGCAGCAGGAGCGCTATTAATTTGTTTTGCGGCGAGTGTTCCTGCGCGGGTCTGAGACGCTGTGGCGGCGGCGGCCGAGCGCTCCACGAGACACGGCGGCGCGGCGGAGCGGCACGCCCGCGGCCAACAAATAAATAAATGAAAGGGGGGGGGGCGCCCGCGCGGGGAGCACGCTATGTCGATGCCTCATGCGGCTCAGGCGTATGAATTAATGCCGCTGTTTCGTTCGCGTCGAGATGGGCCTTTGCTGGAAAGTGCCCCGTGTTTGATTGCCAACATTTGTTGTTAGACACGGTCTCTGTTCATCTCCGCTTCGCGAAGCAAGAGAGTATTTGTGAAATTATGTAGGCCATTTTTATTTTAAAGAAAATTCTGTTGACGTTCTTGTACTGAGAATGTTGTGGAATTATTGATTTTCTACGCACGTACTGAGAGTTCTGTTCGTCGTATTGAATACAGTGATATTTTGCACAACTCTTTGCGTACTTTGTTCGTACTCGTTGTTAGTTTTACTAGGAGAAAGTTATTAAGCAATTTGTGTAAATGAAATTGCTGTTCTTAACACCATGTTCTTGTCTTTGCTTTCCTTTCGTGCTTGAAGGTAAACACAGAAGTGCTAATATTCCGTGATCATGCAATTTGCAATTTGTGTAGTGGGAAGGTACCAGAACTAACAAGTGGTGTTAGCCAAAGACGAGTGCCTCGTGGGCTGCTATCTTGATTTTTAGTATGTGCGTTTTGGCGCGAAGAGAAGAATAGAGAGGGAGAGAGAGAGAGGGGGGGCGGTGAAGAAACGAGTGGAGCGGGCGGGCGGGCGGACGCTGCTGCTGCTGCACAGCAGGAGAGAGGGCGGGTTCATTTGCTTATGCAGAGGTCTCCAGGCGCGCGGCTCCCGGCACAGCAGGGGCTGTTTGGTCTCGCCGAAGCTCCGCCCTGAGCCACCTATGACCCGTTGGCCCCCGTGCCCCTGCGTGCCCGCCCGGCTGCCCCTCTCCTCCTTTGTGAATGTAGGCCGAACGTTTGCTATGGTTTCAGGTTTCTGTTTCTTGGGACTCGCAAGGTCGGTGGTATGTTGTCGACGATATCCACACATGTTTGCAACGTGTTTGCATACTGGGCGAGGTGCGGTGCCCCGACTTCATACATGATTTCTTAATCATCTTTCCATATTCAGATGCAGCAATATGAAGAACATGTTTAAGAAGGAAACGAAAGTAATATAAGGCAAAGAATGAACGAATCATGATAATTCTAGCGAGATATGTTTTAATTTTTTCGCGAAGGTGTTTATATTTTACGATACATTCATTAAAATACTTTATGTAATATGATTCGTAGCACATTATGAAGCCTCTTCGTGAATACCCTGATCTCGACCGCCCGGGTGCAGAAAGCAGTGTTGCTCGAAAGAAGGTCATAGCTATCCTGTCGAAACGTCGGCAAAGATGACACTGACAGGGCCCTCCCGAACGCCCTGAATGCGTTCTTTGTTTTGCAATTTTTCATACGCCCCATGGAGCGGCGCTCACGTAATTTATTTCATCTTCGATTGCTGTCCAATCACACGGGTCGGAGCGAGCGGGTCGCGATGACGCCACCGCTTGGCTGTGGGCGCGGACGCGGACAGTGCCCCAGTCGGCCAATAATAGGCGGACGCCGCCGCCCCGTCCGGCGCCTTGGGGTACGCCTGATAACAGAGCGAGCGGCCGCGACGGAGCGAAAACGTGACGACGTGAAATTGAGTTCGCATATGGACTCGAGATGTCCACCGTTTGCGGAATTGTCCTGCAGAATGTTTCCAATTTCCTCCTGCTCTTCAGGGTAGTCATTTTGCGGTTTCCTGTCCTCCGGGGCTACTTTCGTTTCCCTTGGTTTTGTCCGGTCTCTCGCTCTGCCTTCTGTTAGACGGGCATGCATAAGACCAGGAACTCTGTTCTGTTTCCTGGTGGAAAGAGCATACGTTTCTATTGGTTAGATATAACATCGTTCTTAAATATCTAACAGATTTGGTTATTAGTTTTACATTCGGAAAGTGATGCAAGAGAGTTAGATTTTTCATGTGGAGTTTGAAGAACAAATATGTTTTAGTGTATTGTACCTTCACGTATTTTAGAGCATATTTATCTTAATCAATAGAGGTTCGATGTATATTGTCCAAATTTCAGAATGTACGACCACTGGTAATTTACTTCATTACGAACGAGGAGAATACTGTGAAATGTTACCAGCTTAAACGTGACTTTAAGTCGAAATCGCCTTTTCCCCCACTTCATCGTGTTTTCCAATCAAACATCTTGCCGCCCACCTCTCGGATGAGTCACACACGAGTCACCTCCAAGGACCGACTCCTCGCTTCTTCCACCCGTCCGCATCGCGAACACATGTTCATTAGCACGTAAGAGCGCCGAAACGTCACTGTGTTCTTGCACTCGTGGTGGAAGGCAGCCGCCGGCACGCGCGAGTCTCCAGCGTCGTGCGCGACCCCATGTCGTGACCTTTCGAGCGAGCAGCGACCGCGGCGCCTGGCGTGCTTCAATATTTGCGGTGCGGCCGGCGGCGGACGCCACTGCGGCCCTTGTCCGCCTAATGGCGGGCGCGCGCGCTCGAGAATGGCTCGCCTTGTCGCCGCTGCGGGCGACCCACGGCTTTCCCGGAACCGCGAGATTCCTCCTCGGGAGGGGGCGGGGGTGGGCGAGTGGGCCGGTTGACAAGCCGCATGCCTGGTCGCCACGCACGGAGGCTGCGCTGCGCCGCCGTCGCGTTGGCCACACGCTCCTCGGCGCCACTTGGCTCAGGCTGCTGGCATTACGATTTCAACGCTTAACACAGGAGGAGGAGAGCATGTATTTGATTTCTTTCTGTTGATGGCTCAAGCTTTTGAAGCGTCTGAATCCTTAAAATTGCGATCCCACTGACAGATCTATGATCGTTACATCTACTGCAACCTATATTGCGACTCCCTTACTCTCACGGTAATACTTTTGTACTGCTCATCAAAACTCGTCTCTGATGTTCCTGAGATGTCGATATAAAAACAAACTTGTTGGCGAATTGTTGCTAAGTTGTCAGACGAGTATACAGCCATGAAGAAATCGCGGTTTCATGAAGTCTTGAGGGTACACGGTCTTCATATCTAGTCCTGGTATTTTAAACTTTTAGCCTAGTGGTCAGAACTTAATTTTTACATATGTATGAGTTAGAAATGTTAAATTAAAAATTGGGAAGAACATCCCACAATTATTGCGACATTAAGATTTAATATTTAATAGGAGAGGGTGAGCACATATTAAAAATTTTGTATATTGATGACTCAAGCTTCTGAAATGTTTCTTAAATTTCCATCCTGTCATCATTACTTAAAATGGAATTCATTAGCTGAAAGATACTGTAACTAGGACATCTACATTTAATCCAAAATACGATAACTTACATTTTAATTTGAAAGGATTATGCCTCAAATTTTATTAATAATAAAAGTCTAAACAAACCAAAATCGTTTTCAACCAACCGCCTATTCTCTGTGACTCTTTATCACTGAAGTCTCACCGCACACAGTGACCCTGTCACCAGCATACAACGTCTCCGCCTTGCTTCTTCTAAATCGCCACCACCACCCACTACCACACACCTCTCCAAATTAAAGCTGAAGACGAGGAACAGTGACATGTACTTTCAAGGGTCAAACATTACCTTCCAAAGAATGTAAGGAGAACATCTCGCCAGGATTACGAAACTGGGATATCGGCATTTAATTTGTAAGGATGATGTATGTATTGAACTTAACGTTTTCATATCTTACGCATCTGAAAGGTTGTATTCAGTCATAACCTCAATTACGATGACGACCCAGTCACTCTCGTATCCCACAGTCACAGCGATCAAAACACGACAAGACCCAACGTCATTGCCGGGCGTCAGAAATTTTCTTTTCAAAAATCGTCCTCAAGTTAATCTGGAGATCACATCTTTCCGTAAATATGAAACTGGCAGGGGTAGCATTTAATACCAGAAAATAATAACTCTTCTACTCAAGCACGTGACCAGTTCCATTCCATCGTAACCAAAACCAGCGTCTCCCAGCCAGTCCTGTTGGCAGTTGTCCCGTCACCGCAGACCCACCGCCGTCAGCGCCAACATCCAACGTCACCGCCGCCACGCACCTCTCTCTTTGCCTGGGGACGCCTCTGGGCGCGGAGCAATGACACGCTTTTTCGTGTGCCGGCGGCGGCGGCGGCGGCAGCGGTTGTCCTCGCGCCGCCGCTGTCGCCGCGCGCCCGCGCGCGCGCTCTCACGGCCGCCGGCGACCGCGTCAATTTGCATCCGTAATGTGCGAGCGGCGCGAGACGGCCGCCCCCGCCCCCGCCCCCGCCCCCGCCGCCGAGCCCACAGCGCGCCGCGCGGGCCGCTCCCCCGTGCGACGCCGCCGTGCGACGCCGCCGCTGGGAACCGACGCCGCGCCGCGCCACGGCCCAATGCCATCGTGCAATCTCCGACATTCCAAAAGGACGGCGTTGGCGTCATTACGGCGGAACATGTGATTGGTGGGCAGAAATGGAAGTCGCGATGCAAAGGATGAATCTCCGCGGTCGTGACATTTCAACGAAAGAGGTCTTCAGTTTCTGGTGGTTAATATTCAAGGGTTAAAGCAGGGTAATGGAGTAGGTCAAGATAGGGTTATTGAAATTGCATTGAGGGGATATTCATTAAAAGTCATGCTACATATTTGCCTACAAAAACCCTTATATAATAATCACTATCTCAAATATTTTGCATACACATTTTATTGAAAATACTCAATTACGAATTCATCTAAATGAAAAAAATGTGCATATTTAAAAAATCATCTTCAAAGTTGTTCTCTAAATAAGCAGGAATGAGATTCAAAATTGATTCAATGGTACTTCCCTCTCCTCCAGGCAACATGATCATGCTGGAAATAACTTTAAAGCAGCTTATCTGCGAATAACAAGTTTGCGTTAATATAAAAAGTAAAATTTCTTTCAAATTCCAAGGCAATCGCTTCTATAATTTGAACATTTTTCACTCTTCTTGTCGATAGCGATGGTGTTTAACATCCATTAGTATGTTTTACGACGTGGTTACACGACGACAGGGAATTATCCAACGGCCCATCTCCCCGCGTGAAAAATTCGATGACGGTAAAATACAGCGGAAGACGGCCGTGTGTCACCTGGACGGGGCTGACACCAGCGCTTCGCTTCATCTCGCTCCGCGGCTGACGACACGCCGAGCCCGTGCGTCGGGAAGTTCTTCGGGGAAGACTCCGAGACTGGCTGGCGGCGGCGGTTGTTAACTCCGCGGCGCGGCGCCATAAAGATGACATAATTTACACAGAACCACCTGGGAAATAAGCACGTGCCGGGCCGTAATACGCGAGGCGAGGTGTGGCTGGCGACGCCGCCGCGATAGCCCTAACGATTCCAGATTGCCCTTCATCTCCCCGACTCGTGTGACCGCCATCCCCTTCTATCTTGATCGCGCTCGGATTTATCCGCTATCAATCCGTACGCACAAACAGTAAACGCGACGTCCAGCCCGAAGAGAAAACAAAGAGCGCGTCCAAAATAATACGTAATGGTGTCATTTTCGGGATCAATTTGCATTTGATTCGTCCCCTGGTTGTTACGCGGAGGCCGGTGCTGGTGTGAAGGGCGGCGCGAGCACCGATCCCCGGCCGGGACGTGAACCTTTTGTTCCGCCTTCCTAAACAGCCACACCGAATAAGCTCAAATAACCATAACATTGGGGGGTACCTCGCGCATAAAAGCTCCACATCCATACTTAGGGCCGAGTGGACGCCATAAAATTTCCATTTTATCACTGTTTGTTCCAGCGCGTGGGACTGTCCCGGGCGGCGCGGGGGCGACTGCCGGACTCTGTCCCCCGCGCGACGGGGCTGCCAACACCTCCGTTGAAGATTACCCGCAACGTGGACAAAAATACATGCATTTTGCTCGCGCCGTGCTAGGAAGCGCCGGTGGCCGCGAATGTGTATTCAGCTCTCGTCCCTTATTTGGGGGCGCCAAGAAAATTGAAAACAATCGCGGATCTATGCTTGCGGAGATAAAATTACGATGTCTCCTGTATTTTAATTTTTTTCGAAAATGTTTTGTGATCGTCTTTGGAATTTTACGTTTGATGTAAATTTTTTCTTTCACAATCTGATATTGAACAAAATTTCTAGTGAACTTCTTATGAAATTTGAGGACAAATCTACAAAAAGGGAAAGATATAGTCTGCACAATTCCTGAAAATCAATGAATATTATATTTACAACCACAAACAACCACAAACATTTTACATAATAATTTGCAAATTCCCTTGAGTTGAATTGGCACTGTGAATGGCTGTCAACTTAGAAACCCCAGGTTATTACGAATTACATAAAGCAAACAGATTCCAATAAATAACAATTTAGAAAAATCATATTTCTACGTTTATTCCTTTTGTGAAAGTTTGGCTTGAGAGTAAAGAATGAGCTCTGTCAAACTTTTTCAATTTTTGTAAAGCTCACATGGAGAAACATAGATCTCAGAAATGTCGTGGATTAGTAATCAATCTTACGATCAATGTCTGAGAAAAAGATAAAGGATAGTCGTAGGTAAAGAGTGGTCTATTTCGAGAAGCTACTTTGCTTTCTCTTTCGGAGACCACAGAAACCGCAACCATACTATAAAATTCGCTTCCATACCTGTTATCTGCATAATCTAAAACATCTTAACCGCAAAACTATCTTGGTCTTCCTTAAAGACCCTATGTTGCAAAACCCCTGCAATTTACACAAGTACTAGGGGCTGTATTTGGAGCTGTCTGTGAATTGTAAAGGAGTCACGATGGATGTCAAAATATTAATTTTTAAATTCTTGGAATCCGAAAAGAATAAGATGTGTCCAAAATATGTAATAAACCAAATGCAATTTAGAATAATTAATTTTTCGAATTTCAATGTTTCATGTCATCACTTCTGATAGGCAGCAGAAATCTGTGTACAACCCATTTGTGCCGAAGGCGATCGCCATCCGAAACAGAAAGGGTTCGAATCCCTGACCTAAAATTTAGGGATTCTAGTTCACTACAACTTTTGTATTCTGACACGGTGGCGTTTGCCCTGCTGAGTTTGCCAGAGTAGGTGGATCACATGGAGACATATTTCACGACCGCGTTCATCAGCCCAAATTGCAGCCTGGGATTAGGCGCCTACTCGTTTCCAAACGCCAAGCCCTGCGCAGAGCACACTGTGTAAGGCGTAGGTTGTGGAATGTTTACGGCGCGTGTGATGTGGATGCAGGCGCGGCGTGCGCATCTCGTGCTTGGATTGGCAACGTCGCGCCCACCGGGATCGCCATTAGGCGGCGGCGGCGGCGCCCGTCGCCCGCGGCCGCCGCCGTTGCCGCATTGTGTGCAAACGACGTCCGCGGGACACCGGCGTCGAGGGAACGCGGTTTAATTGCGGCGCGCGGCCTTCGGACGCCGGGCTTCTCCGCAGAGCGCCGCGACGCCACGCCGTCGGCTGCGGCCGCTTCCGACCCCCCAGCAGCCCCCGCGCCCAACCGCCATGTTCACCCCCGCGACCACTCACGCTAAACAATACCGTCATCAACGGGCTCCCTCGCAACAAACCAATCAGATACTCAGGACTGGACAGGGACACAAAACGCAATTGGAAGTTGCACATAGATCGCTCCAGCCAGAATCAAGTTAATACAATTAACACAGGTCCAGCCCATTATCATACAATTCAGCTGTACAAATATACAAAGCAATAAGACCCTTCCTACTATACGCCTATCCAATCCGGTTAAATGCAACAAAAACCGACCGAAGGAAACTGCAAATAATACAAAATCAATTTCTCAGAATTATTTCCAACGCTCCGTGGTATGTCACCAATCAACAGTTACACAATGAGTTCAACCAAGAGACCATCATATCACCTATCTAGCTACCAACTTTTTCTCAGACATATCCCAAATCCCTTTACTATCAGTTCACAGATTCGGCAAAAACCCATCACATACTAGAACCAGAATACAAAATAAGTTTCCATTTCACATTTTCCTCAAGAAATTCTCCGAATTAGATCCCGATGGTAATCTCAATCTCTGTATTAGTTTCAAGTTTTAATTTAAGTTAGCTATTAAGCCATCCAACATGTGCATAGATAATTAAAAACTGAGCTATGTATTCTCCATCTGTGTAAATAAATGAAAAGAAGAGAACGTGGCACAAGATCGGACTTTTGACTGAGGCTTTCATCTTATTGTTCTACGTATTTATCTAGAGGAAGGCTGATGGACAGAACATTTGGCTACACTCTCAGAAATTTCTGCATTACTTTTAATGTAAACTACATGAAAGTAATTTTTATGTTCGCACATTAAATTTAATGTACACGTGCAGTAACTTTAATGTATATGTACATTAAATTAAATGTACGTGCATAATTAAATTTAATGTAGACAAGTAAATTAAGTGAACAGTCATAAATTAAATTTACATTGATTTTAATTTAAGCATTAAATTTAATTTTCAGGTACATTAATCTCATTTTAATGTACAAGGTACATGAAAATTTGTGTACAATCGTACATTAAATCTACATTAAATTTAATGTAATTTGTAACAGTGTATCTTGGACAGTATTGTGTTGATAACCGACGAATTTCATAATTCAATTTTGATAAAAAAAAGAATGAGAAAAACAACATTCAAATATGGTCTCTAATACAAATCATTCTTCATTATTTTTGACATCATGGCATTATGATATGATTCAGTTGCTGACATACGAGTAATATAATATATAACGTGAAACATGTGAAATATATATGTAGTAATGTTTGAAGATACATGTATTGTATGTCCATTTGAGTACTTGATTTAAACAGTTACGTGTAAAGAATTAAATCCAAACAAGGCGACGTGCAAATTTAAAATATGTAAACAGTGTGTGATAAATGTTCACCCAACATTTTTTTGTAGAAATTCCAGTTTTCATTTTCGAAACGCAGACATTCGACGTGGCGTTAAGCAAAGGTTGGAAGCTTTCGTGCGGTGGTGTCATTCCCGAATATCGCGGCGCTGGCGGTTGACGCGAGGCGCGCTCGGTGCCCGCGGGGGGCCCGCGGAGGGGGGGCGGGGGGGGGGCTGCCTCCCGGGGCGCGCGCGTCCCACGCCGCGCGAGGGCGTCGCGTCGATTTATTAGGAATTCCTGCGCGGAGCGAGCGCCCAGGAAGCGGCGGCATAATTCATGCAGCGCCGTGCCGAGAGGCGCGCGGCTACCTTCGCGGAATACGCCTCGCAAAAAGCCCGCTCCGCCGCGCCCCCGCCCCCCGTGTTCCCACCGCGCCGGAAAAAGTCGCGCACGTGTCGCCTGCGACACTCCGGACGACACAGCTTTTTGTGTTTGTTTTTTATTTGGGCCTTTTTAGTGGAAGCTTTTTTTTTTTTAAGTTGGGCTTTAAAATGACGTACGTGAGAAGCGATGTCGATGGGTTATTACACGTCTTGAGTACTAACGACTCGGCTTCTTCTTCAGCTACGTCATTCCCCTGCAGAAGTGCCGGTCATCGGAATGGTACTGATACGATTCGTGACTGTGACATTCGAGTCCGATCGCATCTCTTCCCACACGGCGGAAGAAAGTGTTTAACTCTCAGATGACGTTAGAACAATTTTACCATAGCACTCTATCTAAATAAGAAAAACATAAAGTTGTCGCAGTGATTTTCTTGATTGATGAACGAGGTGCTGCAATGCAGCCACTTCCATTTGTCGTACGCGTTTCACCGACACCCTTCTCGCGAGAATCTTGCGTTACAACCTCCGTGCGACGTGCGGCTACTTTGTATGGACACCATTACGTCGGCCGTGCGTTTGAATGCGAGGCCCCGCGCGAAATATTCCAATCGCGTGCCTTCGCGTCGTTACGGAGCGCGCGTCACGCTCGGAAGGCGCCCCGCGTCCTGCCGTGACGTCACGGCCGATCACGACGCGCCGCTTCAAATTGTCCCGCCGGCGCGGTAATGGCGCGGGTGCGGCGCCGCGCGAATGGAAACACAGCGGCGCGGGCGGAGGAGAGGCGCAGTGGTGAGCTGAGGCACATGACGTTCAAGGAGGCGCCGGTGGGACGACGGGCTGGCGAGGGCTGTGTGGCGGGATACAGCGCTGCGGACGGTGAAACTGGCTTGAGACGGTGTAAGTGAGGTGAGTGATGTTCGAAGCGACCAAGGCAGTGTGCGCCAGGCTTCGAAGAGCGTTTAGGAAGCGAGGATTGAAGTAAGAGCGAAGCAAAGAGAATGAATGCAAGAAGAAACGAAGTGGGTGGCGAGAAGGGAAGAGAGATGATTGGTAGCCGGAAGGTAGGTAGTTGCGCGTGGAGGTGGGCAAGGCGGCTGCCAAGGACGGAGTGGCAGGAGCGACAACACGGGACGTACGCGGACATTACTGTTCGATCCCGCACGGGAAGCCGTCCAGTGTCGTTGGAGCCTCTTGAATTGCATGCACTCCACAAAGTCGTGCTGTGGGAACGTTGAGCCCTGAGTCGCGAGGAATAGGTGTCGCGACTCCCGTGTCTCTTCACGCTTCCTTCGCCGTAGACGGTTCAGGTACATTGTAATTAATTATTCGCAATAAAAAAGAATCTGGACGTTAAATCGCAAGAGGTACAACTTTATTTCACGTTTCCATTAAGTTACCATTATGCTGAGCACATTTCTGATGCCGTAAGTTAGCTCTAAGAGACACTCCACGTGTTCATACTTCTAATTACCTGCTTTTCGTGAATGAACTGAAACATAATTGTAAATGGTGGGAAAGATGTGGCCTGATAACACTCATACTTGAGGTGAGTTCAGACGAGAAAATGAATGTAATATGTGAAACGGCCTTGTCTTCTTTGGTTGAAGACGTCACATTATTAATTAATTACAAAGCTTAGTATCCTAAAATGAAGGGGAGCGTGATACACTAGTGGTGCAAGCAACCGACAAAATGTGTAAAGAGTGTAGAATGAAATACATTTATTACACACTGACGATAAACCATGTACGAAAACCGCGTGCTTCTTCATAACTTACCGGAGTGGCGCAAGGTCGTTTGTAGACACTGTAAGTTATTAAAATACGACTTAAGAAAATCTTTTCCCGTTAAACATAAATTCTGTTCTAATGCGCTTTTGTTAGACCGACGCTCCGTGCGCATGCAACCATGTTATGTATTTTTATTTTTTATGCATTATGAAAATTATTCAACGAGCTGAGAAAAAAGTACTTAACAATATTTTGCTCCGTTAATATACTCATAGTTTAAGAGAAAAGTAAATATTTGTTGTAAGTTGCAAAACATGCAGTCTGGTGTAGACTGAAGTATTCGTAGTTGGGGGTTAACATTTCACGAAACTCAGATAGTACTTTGAAAAAAAAAAAGGTTTTAAATTATTCACGTACATTTATTTCCTTTTCAACTTCATTTGAACCTTCAGTTACTTTCCTTAATATTTCTAATTCCTCAAATACTCATTCCGTATCCTTCTTAGTCTACTCTTCTACTTCCTTAGTATCTTCCTCTAACTCTCCTTTTTGCTTAGTTTACCACCTGTCTCGTACCCCAAAAAGTGCCGAGCGAGGCCTGCGCGACGCCGGCGTCGCGGCGCCCGCACATCGCCTCGACGCGCTTTCTTTGTTAATTGCATTACGACGGGCGGGCGTCAGCGAAAGGTGCTCTGCTGGAGCGATCCGGCCCGTGTGAAAGCACAAACCCTGGCGAGCATCTAATTAATTAAGATGGTGGCCCGATACGCGGCGAGCGGAGCCGTCCCCGACCATCTCCTCATCGCCAACCGCCGCCGCCGCCGCCGCCGCCGCCGCCGCCGCCACGTTCACGCCGCCGAATATTGCTCGATTCAACGCGATAGACGCGACGAGGCAAAAACACTCGGCTGCCGCCGTCCTCTCCCAGGGCTCTCGTAGCCGCTCGTTATCATCACTCGCCGATCGGTCTTCCGCGTGTTATGCCGTGTTTTGCATGCTCGCCCACCCCGTTCCCCGCTCGTTCACGGAGCCGGGACATCAACGTCGTAACGGCCGATACCCATCGCCTTAGAAAAGTTTCCCCAAATTTCCAGAGCTCGTCTTAATGAAAATGCGATAGAAGAGAAAGCTCGTACTTTGCTTAATGAAATTTCCGAAATTGAGAGACGCTTGGGTCAACGAGGAAAATTGGATCTGATCCATCATTGTTTTTGGGTGGCTGTTGGTTTTCTCTATCGAAAGGTTTGGTATCTGTGTCAACACGGAGGTTTTTGCACAACGACTCGAAAGGAGATATTCCGCGATACCAAGGGAACAATGGGAAGGCATTTCATGATCTCGGGGCATTTCTTCTGGAGGATGGCGCCCGTTGCCAAATGGCTCGGCATCCTTCGTAACTGAGAAGGATATCCTGCGC
Source organism: Teleogryllus occipitalis (assembly GCA_011170035.1). Classification (NCBI taxonomy): domain Eukaryota; kingdom Metazoa; phylum Arthropoda; class Insecta; order Orthoptera; family Gryllidae; genus Teleogryllus; species Teleogryllus occipitalis. The sequence continues at coordinate 114,014 of BLKR01000820.1, read as the reverse complement.
ACGGATACACCCCTTCACTGCGATCTGCAACTGTCTATGTTGGTATTATGTAAACAGTATTGTCAAGTTTGATTTAGTTAGCCTCACATTCAAGCTTTTGGACATTGTGCTTCGGTTATCAATTGCTGCTGAAGATTGTTGACGAAGTAATTGTACTGCCTGTCGTTTGCACTAGGAAAAAAACTCGGTTCATAGTTCGCAAATCGGAACTTGTATGAATATGTTCCATTAACAAACAGAAAAAGCATGAGTTTCTGTTCCTTTCATGAGGTTCGACAGCCCGCTACGGGCCTTGGCCAACCAGCGGTGACCCAGCCTTTGGGCACTGGGATAAGGCGTTTGGGCGGTTAGCACGAAGACGTGCCTTCACCGTATATACCGGCCTTCTTAACCTTAGAGTGGACTTTCTGGTCGTCACACAGCAATAGATCCTGGGACATTTAAGAAAAGGCACAGGTATGATTTGCCTTGCCCGTTAATCCAACCCGGGGTTCCGCCGTGGAAAGTGAGGACGATAACCGACAAGTCACCCAGGGAGGCAGAACGCATGAGTAAAATTACTAAATTTCTCTGCTCAACTTCCGCACCGAAGTAGTTTTCGTGAGAGGGAGATGGGCACCCGAAGATGAATAACCAAGGTTAGATCTAATTTCCAAGGACTCGTCAGAGCCCGCCACCCCCCCGCGCATTCGCAATTCCGCATCAAGCTCGCCGCGATCGGTGTCGGCGCGGGGGCGGGGGCGGGGGCGGGGCGACAACAGCCCCGGTGGCGTGGGACGGCGCCGAATATGGCCCCGGCACACCGCGTTCCCAGCAGCGGCGCGATTGGCACATGACCCGGGAGACACGGCGGCGCCACACCACCCCTCCGCCTCCCCCGCCCCCGCTTGAGAACGGGGCTGCGGCCCGCGCGCGCGACAATGGCGCCGGCGACCGCCCACCGCCCACCGCCCACCGCCCGGCCTTTCTACGCTTCGGGCTGCGCCGTTCCGACGAGAACTTTCGGGTTGTCACAATGGCGGCGGCGTGCCGCGCGTCTACCGGGACGTTCTGGGGAATGTTTGCGACACGTTCAGCCAGGACTCGCGCGTGTTCGGGTTATTACAGTTATCGAAGGAGTTTCAATGGCGGAAGATATCCGTAACCGATACAGCGTCAAGATGGGCCATGTGAGTTTCATGTTGCTTGCGGCCAGGCTTGCTTTTTGTTAATGAAGAACCGTAGGTGCAGAGTACCTTTGTTTCCAAATTGTCAGCGAAAAACTGCGAAAAAATTGTTTAGTGGGCATTCATTTCGGCAGTTCATACTCAAACTTGAATCGGCATTTTTTGTTAATATTGTATTAAATACAACTTTTTGCAATAAAAATTCCAGTAGATATTATATTATTTTCCAGTAATGCCACAACAAATCCTAATTCTTGCGTAGCTTCTATTCTCTAACGTTGGTCGAGTTACAAACATGTGAAAAAAGAAACTGCACGTGAGATCGCGCTCCTCACACGCGTGCGTTATTAGTCCATTTGCGCTTATGAGCCCCCCCGCAATCCGCCCTGCTTAAGAGGCCGTTAGCACGAGCGTATGTGACGCAGCAGTTTCGTCTTGAGCCCAATTAGCGCAACAGTTGTCAGCGGGGGCGGTGCGTCGCCCCGCGTTTTAAGTCACGCCGCCCGACGGAGAGTGGCGCTGCCTGGCGGAGCCACCCGAGGGAAGGCGAGATAGCCGTCACGATAATTCACCCGGACGAGCAGGAGTATATCTTGTGCGTGCGATGAAAACCTTCGTCGCGATAAAATCCTTCGTGAAAGCGTTTTCCCATTCTGACGGCAAGGGAGGCGGCGGCGGAGGCGTGGGCGGGGGCGACGTCACGGCCACCACTCACCGCCCCCTCCGAGCGATGCTTATGAGTAATTAGAGGGGCGGCCGGCGTTGGGAAGGTCCGGGTTTCGATTCCATCTCTCGCCGAAGCAATTCAATGCCTGCGATGCTCCACGTAATCCATGAGAACGAAGTAGCTGTTTTCGAGAAGATATCGTAGGCCGTGGTTACCTGATGACAGCGAAAGATTTTGATAGAGACTGACCACTGTTTCGGCACTTTCGAGAAATCGCTATTTTGGCCACGAAAAAGCTGCTAAAAATGTCCTAAATAACAACTGAAAGGTATCACTATAGAAGTAATCTTATAAAACGATGGGTTACCCAAGAATGTTGATTCACTGGTATTAAATTGAAGTAACAATTTAATCTTTAAAAAAATTGTTAATAAAATGACTCGAGAACAGCACAAGTGAGAAAGTGAAAAGCAACATCTTCCAGTAGTTTCAAATGCACTCAATTTGCGAATTGTTGGAAAGCATTCGCTGTGAGAAAGAAGCTCAACAATTTTAAAACGCCGGAGAGCGAGAAACCTGGAGAATCGACCATTTCTCCAAAACGGATCAATATCCGTTGCCCTGCTGATTCTTCAAAGTTTCTCTCCTGAAGAATTCAAAAGAGCTCGACTGCTCGTTGCGTATCCGAAACGGGTCATGGCAGCAGCCCCAAACAGCACGCGTTTGGAATCGCCAGGCAATCCGACGGCAGACAAAGAGCCCAATAAGGCCTCCGGCCGCGGACGCTCTTGCACGCGAAGCCCGGGGGCGGGGCGGGGCGGGGCGGGGCGGGGCGGGGGCGGCGGCCGCGACCGGGTGGCGCTCAGCCCGCCCGACCCGGCGTCGCGCTCGCTTCGATGCTCGATACTCCACAATGGGCGAATTAGCGACGGAGAGCGTCCGCTCCGGATGTTTGCCGCACAATGTTCGCCCTCTCGACAGCGCCTCCACCGGCACATTATGTTTTATTAATCCTCAGCCTCACGATCTTGCACGACCTAGTAACCCTTTTCAGGGCCCCCGCCGGGCACCCCGCGCGCGGGGCCCCGGGCTAATGAAGGCCGCGATGGCCGCCGCCCGCTCCCGCCCCCTCCCGCCCCCTCCCGCCCCCTCCGCGCTCCGCCACCCGCCGCAGGACGCTTCGTTATTGCCCGTTTCCTCCTTCGATAATGCCCGACATGTCGCTTGAATTCAGCGCACCCCTTTCACTAAAAGGGTAGGGCGTGCTCTCCAGAACAAATAGGCTTGCGCATAAAGGGGGGCCCGGTGTCCCCCGGGCTCGGAGGGGGGAGGGGCTCTGTTGACAGGACGCGGGCGCCGATCGGAGGGACAGTCGGAGCCAATGGGCGACCGCCGCGTGGGGAGGATGAGTGGGTGACGTGTGTGTGTGTGCGGGAGAGTAAGGTGGCCCCGCCACTGTCAGTCAACCCATAGACCGCCACCCGGGACAGTGGTTCTCATGAGGAGGCCCAGCATCCGTGCAGACGCCGCCTCTATTCACGGCGGGAGCCGTCTCCCTGCGCGCCCCACTCACGCGGCCTTTTAGAAATACTTTTTTTGAGGCGCGTGCAAACAGCTCGGGCGGCGGGAGCACTCCCCCGTCGGCGGGCTCTCGAGGCCGCATTGTGCCCGCGGCCTCCGCCCGCTCTCGCCCCGCTCTCGCCCCGCTCTCCCCGCCCGCAGCGCCCAGGTCGCGCGGGGACAATGCGACGACAGGCGCGCCCGCTCGCTGGCGCACGAGCGGTCTGTCATTGGGTGTCGCGCGCCGCAATCGAGCAGCCAATGGCAGCGCGGGCGCGCGACGCGCGACATCCGTCATGCGCGGTGATAGGCGCGCGCCGGGCGCCGCGGTGCGCCGCGATGCGTGGGGCGGCGGGCGGGCGGGCGACAGCGCGACCGGTCGCGCGCACAATAGAAATTCGTTGGCTGGCGTCGCCGTCGCGCAACGGCCGGCGCTCCCCGCGACCGTCGCGCCGCGCCGACGACGCTCGGCGACGGGAGAACCCGTTTCGCCTGCCCGGGACACGCGGCAACGTTCGGTGTCGTCTAACAAAAAATGGAAGGGTTAGACTGAAGAACGACAAAGAGACGATGTGAACTAGCTCCAAAGAATGAGTAAATACGGGTTATCACAATCGCTATGAGATAATTGTTCTCTGAAAAATGTCAAGAAAATATCAGCATATGTTTATCAGCTATATAGTTTAACTGACGCGTATTTATTAGAAAAATAGTCAATTTTTGGACCGCCGCATATTATGACCGTGTTTATACGTTTCTTTAACACATTCGAATTGTAGTTGATTCCATTTCTTCTTTTTCTTTTTGAAATATGGATCTGAAAAAGAGATAGCTTGTGTTTGTATGATTATAGTTGTTCGTAACAACCGAACTTTTGTACTTTACACAAAGTTTATTGTTCTTGCTTTAAATTACAAACTTCATTGAATCATATAATGATCTGTAAAATGATTAATTTTTAGTTGTCGTGACTAAAATGTCTCTCTTTTATCATTTTCACAGTTGCGCCATACGTTTCGAAAATTGCGCCATAATGTAAATCAGAAACATTATACAAACTATGATAGCATTTTATTAAAGCTTGAAACTCGCAGTAAGATACCCTCCACGAACACGTAAATCATTTCGAATCGGAAACGAGTGTCCTTTGAACGTATAAAGCACCGCGGAGCATTCAAAGTATTTTGCTGTCGCGCGCGTGAGGCAGCTGGTCCGGCGCTCGCCCTCCCGAAGCGCATCCGCGGCGGTGGGTGGCGGAACCCGTTTGGAGGCGCAACGCCCCCGCCCGCTCCATGGGAGTGCTCCACTTCGCTCTGCTCCAGTCCGCTCCGCTCTGCTCCATTCCGTCTCGTCGATCGGGAGGCGCTCCTCTCTGCTCCGAGGCGCTATCGGCGCGCCCGCATCTCGGGGTGGCGACGCGGGGACCACGGGCCGTCGATCGCCCCGGCGGCGGCGGCGGCGGCGGCGGCGGCGGCGGCGGCGGCGGCGGTCGCTCAAAGGCCCCCCGCCCGCCCGCCAGGTCGACCGCGCCGCGCCGCCCTCCTCTTTTTTCTGGCCCGCCCTCTCCCGGCGGACAGGGCGAGAGGAGGTGTAATGTTGTGCCGGGGACACGCCGCGATAGCATCGCTCTCCTAAAAGCCTTCACGACAACCCCGCGCTCGCGCGGCCAAAGTGGCGGACCGGAGCAAAGCGGGGCGGGCGGCCGGCCGCTAATAAAAATATCACACCTCGCCGCCCGCGCTGCCCTCGCAACCCGATCCTCTGCCGGCGAGGCTGCCTCTTCCTTGCAGGAACAAGAAGAACAGTCACTTCTGATGTGAGTTTCATTCAACAATAGCACCCTACACCAAAAACATCATAAGCCCGTAAGTGGTGATAAAGTTGTATATGCGAATTAGCAATCCTAGTTTTGCACATATAGTTTAAAATTTAAACATTAAAATTAATTCTTCTTTACCACGTGATCAAAATGATAGCGTTCGGAACAACTGCTTAGTGAATCCGTGCAGAATTTGTTATTAATAAACTAGTTCGTCGCAAGGACATCCAGGGAACTGCAATCTACTTCGCCTGCCTTATTGAAAAATGACCATCTATAGAAGTGTGTGAATAATGTCTGTGAAGAAATCTGAATATATTCGAGAGATGTACGCGCAATTTAAACACTAAATTATTATTATCAGTTAGTCGTTATTACCGAAAGTCAGAGAGAAATATTTACGGACTAAGATTTCTTTGTAGAAACATGTTGCATATCTTAGAAAGGAGACTAATGTTTCATTGCTCGTAGTCAGTCGTATTCTCCGCGACGAGCGCCGTATCAAAGACTGCTGAGGCGTGTGCACGCGCGACCTACACCACTCAGATGAGATCACACCGCCGGAACAACGCCGGCCAGTCGTAGAGCGCTCCCAACTGGACCCGTTCCCAAGAAGACACCGAGACCCGTTCCGGTGCCTCGGCAATCGTGCCAATGGCGGGACTATAAATTAAATCAGACGCGCTTATCTCGGTCGCCGTAAAACGCGTCTTTGTAAAAATGCGCCCGGCAGCAGTAGATTATGCAAAGCCTGGCTCGAGGAAGTGCGGCGACGGCGGGCGTCGTCAGGGACCGAAGAGCGAGCAGGCGCGCAGCCGGCGTCTGCTGACGGGGCTTCCGCTACAAAGTATCATTTCCATTATTTCATTCTAATCGCGGCCGCGCGCGGGTCACGTCAGCTGCCCTCGTTGCGAGCGTGCGCCCGTAAATCGTGAGACGCGAACCGCAATAAAATGCTAACGGAGGCGCTAATGCATATTTATACTGAGCGCTGAAAGCAAATGAAAAGTACGGCCCTTCGTCTGAATAATCAACCGACCGGGAAGTGAGGTTATGGTCGCCGATGTTTTCGGACGGCAATCGCTCGTCGTTCAGAAATACAAACGTATAGGGCCGGCGCGTGCTACAGCGCCGCCCTAAAAGAGACAGAAGGGTATCTTCAGGGCTTCCTTTCCGGGCGAGTTTACAACCCGCGACCGACTGCAATTGATTGCGTTAATTTTTACGAGGCCGGGGCGTCACACTCACGACGACCGGCGCGCCATCTGTGGAGCGAACGGTGAACCTCCTGGCCGGGGCCAAGATGGCGGCAGGTGACCAGCTGGGAGGCGCGAGGCAGCGCGCCCGCGTGCGGCGCGGCGTTCCGCCTAGTTAGGGCGTAGCCCTCAGCGACATTGCGCGCGGACGCACCAGCTGCCCAGACCGCTCCGCTCGCCGCCGCCGCCGCCGCCAAGACATGCACATTGCCCGCATGCATAATGGATGCGACATACCTCGGCCGCGAGATAAGGTGCCGGACATCATGTATATGCATTGCGAGCTGGCATGTCGCGCCGCCACGGTTATTAAGGCCCGCATTCTTCAAGACGTGCGATAAGGCTGGCCGGACGAAGCGCACGGTGCACTTCCTCGCGCGGTCGGTTGAGATTCAGCGCGCGGCGAGCGGGACGGGGCCCGTTGCTCCGTTCGGGGCGACGAGTGGCCGCGGCGCGACCAATTAATGACCTCCCTTTGCCTTTTAAGGGGCATGACTACACCGGAACTCGGAGGTCGGCAAGTTGTTTTATTTGGATAATAAGCGAAGATGAATTGTTCCAGATACCTCGCTGGTGAGAACGTGTGAGAAATGCTGTGGTTTCCCGTGACCCCTTTGAAAGGAAGTGTGGTAGTTGGAAATGAATCGCAGATATGCAAAACTGAAAAAAAAATTGGTTGACGTAAGTTTTGCACAATATTTTGTAGTAAATGTACGTTATATAATCAATGCTCTATCACGCAAAAAGTAAAATATTTTTCATTAATCGAATAAAAATTATTTTTGAAAGTTTCATTTCACTCTACATAGCATAACATTACTAAAAATCGCTCCTGTTTTGCAATTTAAAAAATAGCAGAGACTGTCTAACAAAGTGTTCTTAATGCGATCGCGTAACACACGGCGTTGTTTCTTCCAAACTCACTCTTTCATCCTTTATCTGCATCGTAAAACAAATTAAATTTGCATAAGCAATTCCAAATGAGCCAAGTTGCTACCTCAAATTTCCATAAGCTATTTCTGGTAGTCATAATGGCCCTCCTCCGCCGTCATCATGTTATATTATAAATAGGCCGCTTCTGCAGAGTTATTAAAAGTGTGTTGATTCATATTCAACAGAGGAGACAGCCGTAGATAGGTGAGTAATTTATTACGGAGTGACGCTGCGCAATGTCGGGGTCAATTTTCTAGTTTAAAACTCAATCCGGCCCCGACGACGCGATGTCTCCTGCGAGCAGACGATGGCCGCCGTCTCCGCGACGCGCGTTTCGCGGAAGCCGGCCAAGGGACGAGCTTCCAGGAAAGCTAATTGGCTGCGTAGGTAATTTCCGACGCGTTTGACGTGACAGTGCGCGGGCAGCACGAAGGGCTGGCGCAGTGCCGGCGCCCCGCCTCCGTCCCCGCCTCCATCGCCGGCGCTACCTCCGCGTTTTTTGGACGCCTCGCAAAAAGGTCGAAGGAGGTGGCGGCGGCGGCGGCGGTGGCTGCCATCTCCCGGCGCTTCGCCAAATTACGACTCCGTGCGGTATACGTATGGCCTATTACTCCGACCGAATTGCGTCAAATTCGTAGGTAGCTGCGCAGGCGGCTTGTGATTGGCGGGCGTCGCATTCGTCGAGCCTTCGCGCGGGAAACCGCTCTCGTGATCTCCGCCAATCAGCGCGGCTTCTTACGCCTGCTTTGCTCGTAATTAAATTTTCTGCGACGTCAACGGACGAAACGATCGGTCAGCGGGGCGCATTAGACAGGAACGCCGCGCCAGTCGAGGTCATCTTCGACTGCAGGTGGAAGGCAATTTGCTACCAGCCAAGCCGACTTCCACCAGATTATCGTGTCCTGAAAATCATGGAATATGGGCAAAGCAGTTTTTTTTTACAAAACTTGAGTTTTTTTTTACTTTTTTTGTCACAATTGTAACAACCTCAAACTTATCACGGAGAGTTTACGAGTATGGGGGAAGTAATAACTAAGGATGGCAAGATTCATAATCAGTCGTTTGTTTTTCCTGTTAGGGCTCTTTTAATTCCAAGGTAGTTACTTCCATGAGGTGCACATTGAACCTGGAACTCTTTAAGCTTGAACATACTGCAGACAACTGTGATAGTGGGTGAACGGTTCGCGATGCTCTCCGCGGTCCGCGATGCTCTCATGAAAAACAAGCGACGATCATTAATGGGCAGGCCGTGATTCAAAAACGCGACCCTCCGCTTCAGTACGCATCTAGACTGTTAGTCTGGCTAAACATCAATTTTGGTGGGCGGATTATTAATATTTAGATATATAGAAAATCACTCTACAATAAAACTCAGCTATTGTGGGAATTCTGATTTGGTGTTGTTGACGTTCTTATGCGAAGAAATAAAAGAGGTCATCTTCGAAATCAGCTATTGTGAAATTCTTGCGAGACCGTCATAATCGATAAACTAACACCCCAGTGTTGGGAGCGGGGCTTTCCCACAGTCGGGGGCAGGCACCATAAGCTCCACGGGCGTCCGCGGCGGCCGGACGCGGCGCCGCCTCCGCCAATTACCCCGCCTCGCAGCTGTGCGCTTATTTCCCCGGAGCTTCCTTGCGGTTTGCGCGTCGGAGCGTCCTCCGGCGCCGACCCGTGTACGCCCGGGATCTAGGCTACGTGTCGGGCATGGGAATCGACGGCGCGGGCCCAAGATAGTACGACGTGGAAATTATTGATTATGAATGATTACACGGTCGGCGGGTGGAGCACGGGGCGGCGGGCGGGCGGGCGGGGCGAACAAGCGCCGGCGAGCGGACGGCCCTCGGCCCATCCGACGGCGGGGGCGGGGGCGTCCTGCCCGTCCTCCCGCTCTGGTCGATAGCGTTTCACTTCAGCCCCGCCCGCAATACACGGCCCCGTTGCAACGGCCGTCATATGCCGCCGCTAGGTAGTCATTAACGGGCCGTCATTACCTGCAGCCGCGTGTCACCCCCTCCAGGGGTGACCGGCGGCGGCGGGGGCGGGGGCGGCCGGGCCTAATGGTCCACGAGGAGCGCAGCTGATGCTGGCGGCTCTTAATTGCCCGAACCGTCGGGTGGGGGCGTGGCGGGCGAAGGGACAGGGCGGATGGACGGAGGACGGACGGACGGGCGGCCGCGCTCGGAGCGGGCAGCGTTTGGTCGTCCTCCCATGCCCCCCTCGATCCCCTTAGAGAGGAGTAGGGCTCCGAGGGTGGGGCAGTTGGGGGACGGAGAAAGGAGATGAGCGGAGAGGGTGAAGAGTAAGAGAACAGAGCCTCATGTGAACGACATGGATCGATTGATAGACTACGAAAAGTAAGGAGATAGAAGGTCATGTGGAAGTTGAATAGGGAAAAATATGTTTAACATTCATGGTGGAAGAGAAATGCGGAAAGGGAGGTCGGTAAGGAATATTGACATGCTAAGATGATATTTTTTACGAGAGAGAAGGATGACTTACAGAGTTGGAGTGAATTATCCAAAGGTTGGTATACTGAAGCAGCGCCGTGGGCACAGATTCTAGAGCTAGGATATGCGCTTCCAGGCAGGCAAGCAGGAGCAGCGCGAGCGGCCGGGATTTTTGTCCGCCCCCAGCCCCGTCCCCGCCCCGCCCTCGCCTCGCCCTGCGCGCTCCTCGACCGCCTGGAGAGGGCGTGCGCTCCACCGGGCGGACGCTTCAATACCGCTTGATGCTTGATAGAGCGGCGCGCCGGAAAGTTTGGCGGCGCCCGCGCGCGCGCGACCGCCCGCACCTCCACCCTCGCCGCCCGCCCGGCCTTCATAACACGTCATATCCTGCGCGCGGTGTGCTCGAGACGCGGCGCGGCCCACAAGAGCTTCTCCAGCGCGGGGCCCGGGTCTTAGACTGCCATCGCGGAGCGCGTCGACGAGCGGGGGCGGAGGCCACTAGCGCTCCTGCCGGCGCCGCCTCCGCTTCGGCGGGGCTAATAACGCAGTGGGCGGTTATAACGTCCACTCTTGCGTACGTGAGGCGTATTCCAGCCGAGCTGACACGAATTCGGAGTTTGAGTCAGAGGTTCAACTTCATAGGAACTTGTTGTTTTTTATTTTCGCCGTTAAGGATCGAAAAAATTATGTGTTTGTTGTGAAAGTAGTAAACATAGTAGTCAACGTAACTGGGCGTCTGCAAATGAAATAAGAGTACTTTTTTATGAATTGCCTTGCCGCACTTCCTTTTTGTGGGTTGTTTAAAACCGTCGTAGATCATTATTTTCTCTCTGAAAATGTCAATCGCACCGCCTTCAGTTCGAGGAAGAGTGACGGTCTCCAGAAGAGGCTAGCGTGCGCGTGTGAACTGAAGCGTCCTGGAGTGCGCCTGGCCGAGCAGCGCAGCGGGCGCGCGTGTTGGAGGGGGCGGGGTCCGCAACGAGCGGTCAGCGGCTGCGGCTGCTGCGCGCGCGGGCTCTCAGCCGCACTGAGCTAACACAGGCGCGCGGTCGGCCCACGCCATCCCCAGGTGCACACTAGATGGAGCTCGCGACGCTTTCTGTTAATAAAAACTTTGTAAAGGGTCTGAAGATGCAATGGTTTGTTGGTATGCCTATGCAGAAAGTTTACAACCTGATTAATTACCAATTAACCCATTAACTACGCACTGTACATGGCAAAGCGTCAAATTGTGAACAAATTACAGTGTCAGCAAACTGATGTTTAACATTTTTTAAAAAATTTATTACTTTCGTATGAAAACAGATTCTCAACAATTTAGTTCAATTTTGTAAATATAATAACACTTCTATTAACGTAACAAGTAATTTCTTTTCTCATGAGGTACAAACTTCGCGAATTGAATATTTATTTGACTTTTACGAAGTTAAAGCAATTTATTAGGCCATTTTTTTTAATTGTCCCCGTCTTATGATTCCAAAATCACATGCTCTGTTATTCTAAGCTCAAAATTCAGCAGCTGAACCAAAAGAGCGAATTGAACCATCAGTGTCGGAAGATGCATTCCGCAACTCCTTTCCCGAGCGGGCGGTGCCTTTCGCCAGCCCGGCCCCTCCGCCCCCGCCTGCGACGCGCAGGTCGATCGATCCGCGCCACAACGCCCCTTTATTTCCAGGGAGTGACTTCGCGAGGAACAAGACGAGAGCGCGCGCCCGCGCGGCCTGTGTGTACACAAAAAGGCGAGTCGGGCGAGCGTCCCGAGGACTTCCTTTTTCTCCAAATGAGCGCGCCTGCCCGCTAAAAGCCCGCCTGCCGGCACGGCGCGGCGCGGCGCGGCGCGGCGCGGCGCGGCGCGGGGCTCGTTGTCCGTGGACTGATGAGATCGGTCCGCCGCCGCCGCCTCTGCCGCCGCCGCCGCCGCGCCGCGCAAAAACGCAAGAGGGTGGCAACGGCGGGTGGGACGGGCGGGATGGCAAGAGGGCGAGGGGGCAGCGGGTGGGCGAGAGGGCGGGCGGACGGGCGAGCGGGCTGGCGGGCGAGTGGGCGGGCGGGTGGGCGAGCGTACGGGCGGGCGGGTGGGCGAGAGGGTGGGCGGGCGAGTAAGCGGGTGGGAGAGCGGATGGGCGAGCGGGATGGGCGGGCGAGCGGGATGGGCGGGCGAGCGGATTGGACGAGCAGGCGGGCGGGCGGGCGGGCGGGCGGGTGGTTCTCTGGTCGACACGTGCCGGCTGTGGCTTCGCCACAGCCCGTTGCGCGAGTCTCCGCAACGGGCATTTTTCTGAGCCCGGAATACTTGTTTCCTCTAGGCGAGTTAACTCGGTAAAATGAGGTCACCGTTTTCCAACACAAAATTGAACGACGTGTCTTAGAGGCGTAATGATAGATGAACTGAAATTAAATAATTTTGTAGTGTGTAATTTTTGTTCGAACACTATTTTTCTTTGGTTCTAAATTGTGAAGATATCATGATCAGTGGTTTTTATGCGTGTTACATACTAAGATACAAAATATGAAGCAGTTATTACAACGCGTGAAACAAGGTTCATAACAACCTTAACGTTTTTGTCGCCATTTTAATCATTCTTCTGCCACTAATTTCATACTGAATACTATGTGTGTTTCTTGTTAAATGGTAATTGGGGGTGAATTCGAGAATAATATTCATGCACGTTCAGACAAGTGTTGTTTGAGAAAGAATATCCGGTTGGCCAGTCGGAGCTGTGGAACCGTCGTTTTGTCAATAATTTCGTATTCAGCGTGAGACAGTGGAGCGGTACGTGACGAAGTAGCGAACAAGCCCTCGGCCGCGCCCACTTTCAAACAAAACTCCAAATATTCGCATTCTTTCGCAAATGGACTGGGAGCAGAGTCCATAGCAGCGGCGCAGCGAAGTGGCGCGAGTTGTGAGTGGCGGTGGCATAGGTGCGCGGCCATCGACCGGCTCGGCCTGGAGTGCGCCTCCTCCGCCAGTGCGGTCCGTCTCCAATAGGCAGGAGCGATTGGACGGAGCGTGTTTGTCCTCCGCTCGCCGACAGGCGCGCACGTGACGAGCGGTAACAATCGGAGGGAGCGGCGCGGCGCTGGGGGGCTCTTGCGAGCGCTCTCGAAGCGCCCCGTCACGGCCCGAGGTGGCAGGAGCGGCACACGTGAGCGACGGGAAAGTCGGACAGACGGCGCCAAGCTTTTCCTTCGAGTGAGTGTCAAAACTACTGGGAATGTGCAGCACGTCTTGAGGACGTTCAGGCATGGGGAACTCATATCGAAATATTCGCGGAAGAATTCATTTCCCAGGTAACAGCCTTCTTACATACTTATATTAATCAGTATTTGCTTCATCAATACGTATCTATGATCTGAAATGAATATAGATTTTTCAAGCTATAAATAGATAGTTTCAGTATTCAATAGAACTTCACATTTTCGTACTTTTCTGGAATTACTGATATCTCTCCGGCTACTGTTACACTGCCTAGAAATAGTTTATTCGAATTGCGTATTAAATTTTGTATGCTGTGCATGAACTTTCTCTGTTACGGTCTGTTCGTCATTCAAAACAAAACAAAAAAAGCAAGGCACAAGCCCCTCCAACACTTACGAAGCCTCAAGAGACATTATCGCCTTGTTAGTTTCCAAGCGTAAATACCTCCGAGGCCCGTCAATGACGATGTGGCCGCGCGGGTCATGAAAGAGGGAGGGTGGAGTGCCCCGCAGCCTGCTGCCGCCTCCGCAACCCTTTCACCGCGCGCGGAAACTCGATAGCGCGGCGAGGGGAGCCGGCGCGGCCAGCGTCGAGGGTCGCGCGCGGCCGATCAACAATCGAGGCGCGGAGAGGCGCTCTCGAGCGGCCGTTGCGCATCCGACGATTCGATTGCGCCGCGGGCGACTATCGCACGCCGCCGCCGCCGCCAGACCAGCTTCAAGAGAGCGCCAGTCAGCAGTTTCACCCGAGGCATCCGGTTACGGCGGGGGGGCCAACTCGTGGGACTGTCATGCTTTCGGCGGTGTGAAATGCTATTTGTCTTTGAGGGCTCGTCGATTCTCCGGGGAGGCCTCTCGGTGTGGAGTGATGTTGATGTTGAGAGAGTATTCACGGAGAATAATCGGCATTGAGCGAGCGGCTGAAGGGAGAACTGGAGAAAGATTCTTTACCGGTGCACAGTAAAGTAAAGCAATGGACCGATTGTATTACGCTCATAGCCTCATTCTGTACTGAATATCAATCGACATATAATGGGGATGAATGAGGCAATCCGATGAATGTAGATCGACATTACAATAATAAAAAAATTGTTTCTAAGGTGTTACTAACCTTTTATGAGGACTAAAATTTGGGAAAAACAAAATTGCGTCTGGTGATGTACTAATCCATTATTTTCATTTTCATTACGTTCGTATTTAACTTTCTAAACAAGGAACTGCTTAAATCTGCCTTTAAATAAGCATGAACACATCATATGGAAAAGTTACGAAATAGTACTAGGAATAATATACATGATACCTAGCCTAAATGGTTGTTGCAGAAATTCACAGAAAAAATAATAATTATTGAAAATGCGAGCACTAGAAAGAAAGAAACAATGAAAGTTTTGGAATTTCTTTATTATAACGGCAATGTAAATACTGTCCATCGTGGCAGAGGGCCCGTGACGTTGGCGGTCGCTCTGCCATCTCCGGTGTCTGGTTCCGGAACAGGAAGCGGCGCCCGCGGCGCGAACCGCTAGGCGCGGTGCGAACACGGCGCGCCCACAATCGCCACTCGATGGGCATCGGGCGCGCAGCCACGCGTGCTTCCCCGCGGCGCTGGCGGCTCCGCGGAAGCCTCGCATCCTCCCCATTGAGCGCCGCGGGGGCCGCGCGCGCTTCAGTGCGCGGGCTATTCCGCGCGCAGCGCTGCGCACACAGAGCGCAGCGCCGAAGGCCCCCGCCGGCCAGCGCCTGGCGCGCGGCCACCCGCAGCACAGCGCCGCCCTCAGGGCTGCCGCTCCGCCAGGCGCCGCGCTCAACCCGTTGCCCACGCAGCGCGCCGCTCCCCGCCGCGCCTCAACACTTCAAACGCCCTGAACGACCCCCGAGCGCTTCTGCGCGACTACACATCGGCTTTTGACGTGCGCTTCGCGTCGGCCAACGCGGCGCGGCGCAGGGCAGCGGCGTTTTCAGCGGCACTCGTTTTGCGACGCGCTCGCAATCCCTCGCCGCCGCCGCCGAAAAGGGAAATACCCGCGCGGCTGGCATCGAGGCGTTTCGACGAGGAGTCCCTCAACGCCGTCCCGTTGCGTCCTCCCGTCGCCTCGTACAGACGCGCCGTTCACAGCGCCACTTTCGCTTTCCCCTCTCCGCCTCTCGTGGGAACGTAACAGCGGTGCCCGGTCGCACTCTGAGGAGTCACGCCACGTCTCCGAGCGAGCGCCGTCTTTGTTCCTCTCCTTTGTTTTAATTACGGACAGCCAAGTATCGAGACGTCTGCGTTCGCGGCCGAGCATCATGCTAATGCGAGAGGCGAGTGATAAGGCTACCGGGCCGGTGTGTCGGCGGTGGCGTCCGCGACCGCGGTGGCGGCTATTAGTGGAAAGTGTCGCGTCATTCAGGAGATGACGCGTGGTTTCCATCCATTAGGAGCGCGGGCGGGCGGGTGCCGCGTCATGCCGACATTAGAGCGCTGTCGTCCCGGGGGCGGTGGCGCCGCTTATCGGCTGTCGGGCGGGGGCGGCGGTGTCGCGGCGCCGCCGCCGGCCATCACGGCCGCCCTCGCTGCATTAGCACCTCTCAATGGCGACGCTGTGTTAATGACGGGCCCGGACGTCGCGACGTTGAGGCGCGCCACAATGCGCCCCGTTGGCGGTGAGCGCGCCGCCACAGAAGCGACGGGCAGCCGTCCCCCGTCGAGGAGGCGGACGGAGCGCGGCCGCGGCGGCGGCGTCACAGAAGCCGCGGCGGTTGAGGGTCGCGCGAGCAGAAGGGATTTGAAAAGGTGACGTTCGTTCGACCGTGGTCCTATTCTGTCGTGTCATGATCACGCGTCTTGACTTTGTCCTCTGGCCACGCTGTCGAAGGAATGTTACACGGGAATCGCCGAGGTTTCACTGTGTGTAGTGGGCTTCGTTTTGTTTCGAGCTGGCATGTTTGACGCGGCGGGTAAGATCTTTCAATAGAAATAGTTTTGCAATATAATGTGTTATGTTTTCTTCTTCTCGAATACACTCTCATAAGGCATTCAAGCATTTTTTCTTAAGGTACTATTTAATTATCAGATGTGGAGATTCTTCACACAAATATTATTCTAGATAAAAACTGCATGTTGTTTTTGAATAGTTCAACTGCCCTTCTGGCATTCAGTACATTAAAATTGATACTTCCCACACTTAACGACGTTAAAGTAATTGATATAGTCTTGGCCCACCTTCCAAAATTTCTACGGGAGAAAACCTCGTAATTTTGTTGGGAGACAAGGGAATCTCTGCGAAATGACCTGCGTGGGGTCAGATGTACGTTCGCGGCCAGAGGCATCAGTGGATGCGGCAGGTAAAAGGTGGGCGTGTCGGCCTCCACCGCGTGGAAGACGTCGGGCCGCGCGGCGGTGACTTTTGAGGCTTAGCCACGGGTTATTAGGCAGGGACAGCGGCTCGTGGCGGGCGGGCGGGCGAGCAGGTAGACGGAGGGCGGGGCGAGAGCGGTCGCCGGGCCGGCCCGTCACGCCGCGTGCACTGATAACGCCCCCGCGCCGGCGTCGCCCGCCCGCAGCCCGCCCGCCGTAATCACAGCGTACGGCACCGCGTCATGCTTGCTCAAACTCGTCATGTTTGAGTTTCGGATTCGATGGGCGGTTTGGCGCTTATGAACACATTTTTTGCTAACGAATTTGTTCCGAATATCGCTGGTGATACGCAGATTTCTACTATCGAGATGTTTTTTTCCAATAACACAGTTTTATCCGATTCTGAACAGTAAATCTGTACATGCTGAAGAATTTTTTTTAATTCACTTGTGTGGATGCGGTGATTATATCTTAAAGTGAGAAGTTAACTTTACAAAAAATACTCATTCACAAATGAGGAGACGAGCTCTTGAAAAAATACATAATCGATTGACAACAAAGAATATAGATAAAGCTGATGTTTTTTAGCACTCATCCATTCAAAAATGCAAATGATGAGGTAAAAACACTTATTGTTTCATTGGTCCAGGTTCACAATTTAAGAGACTCATTTGAAAAGACGACATTTCCAGTCTTTCCAAAAGCTTGATTCAGCTTTGGATAGCTTTGATTCAGATTATGATTTTTATTTTGTAATGTACGGAAAGTTGTAATGTTATGTAAGATGTTCAATAATACAATCTAAGTCCGTGTGTTTCTGTAATTACTACGAATAGACCGCCTTTCTGACGATGATGGGTGTTTTCCAACAACGCGTGCTCGCCGAATTAGCCGATGTAGATGTACCTTTTCGAAACGACAGATTCAATAGACTGTCGAGTCAAGCAACGTGAGCTACATTCCAATATTCAACTTGCACCCTCTTTGTTCTAAATCCTCTAGAATCGCCCCCCACCCAAATAAATCGCTTATGGGATAAACCTCTCATGTCTCCTTTTTATTTTTTTTATTTACACAGATTTTGGAATATGTTAATCATACGATATAATACATATAGACACATCGACCGGTATATAAATCCGTCATGTTAGCTTCGAAATATGGGTGAAATAACTGTCGAAATTTTTCGTTTGGCGCAGAAACGGGTGTCAAGTAATTCAATTTCTCCTTCTCCTGAAAAATGGTGGAGAGCGCACCTGCACGGTTCCTGCACCGAGCGATGCAAATGTTGGTTCTCCGCCCCCCCCCCGCCCCCCCCCGGCGCATCGTTAGGCGCTCGGCGAAGGGCGTCGCGGCGCCGAGTGTGATGCCGCCCTCATCATCGTTAGCGGCCCGCGCCCGCGCCCGCCGGGGACACGCTGCCGCCCCGCCCCCGCCCCCGCCCCCACCCCCGCCCGGCGCCGAGGAGCGTGGGAGCGCGCGCGGGCCGAGTGACGGAGTCCTGGGCGGGGGCAGTGCGATTGATGAGACATTTTCAGTCAGAAAAATGCTTATATTCCTCACTTAATGTTACATAGATTATTTTCTAATGACTGGGAATGATATTGGGGTCAAATTGAAATATTTGATGTACTTCCGTTTAGGATATCTCTCATCAAATGTATTATATTCTGCGCAAAAGTTTAGACTATTATTAGTGAACTCACTAATACAGTATTGTCCTTGTCTATTAAGTAAGTTGACTTCCATAAAACAATGAACTATATTCACATAATCTTTAGTTCTTTTTAAGAACGAAAATAAATTAAAGTGATTTATTTTATTATATACTTATTATGACAATATAATTTGTTCCTACTTACGTTGTTTTTTAAAATAAAAACCAATTGTTTTCCGTGAAATCGTAACATAATTCAATTTTTGTAACTATCCTTTGCTACCTAACAGTTAATATTGCCATTGTTTACATTGACAGTGTCTCTAACTGTGCATAACAAACTTCTACTGAATTACAAGTTAAACCGCCTTTATGTCAACATTACACGTAAATTGTAATTGCAATGAGCCATGTATTTGTAGCCACAATATCCCAGTTGCATTCGACATCGTGTGAGGCGGCCTGATACGCCACTCGCGAATTAAAACTGCCGTCATGAAATTAATGGACGAAGCGGACTGTCAGGGCGCGCGATCGTATCAGTTATTTCTCTCGATCACGGCGGACGGCGATTGATCGCGCGTCCAGTTTCTTGCGCGCGCCGATGTGTCCATCGCCAAGTGAAAGCCGCTCCGCTCGATGGCCGGCGATAGGGGCGATGGCTGCGGCGATCGCGTGGGTCGCGAGCAGATCGCCCCGCGCGGGGGGAGGTCGCCGGGCGCAAGGTGAGCGAGCGGCTGTCGCCCCGCGTCGCGCCCATCGCGCTTCGCTCTGCTCCGCACCCGCCCCGCCCCTCCTCATCGCGCTTCGCTCTGCTCCGCACCTTTCACCCCGCCCCGCCCAGCCGCAATCCACTCAGCCTCGACTTTTTTTCTACCTCCGCTTTGCTCTCCCCCTCCCCGCCCCGCCCCGCCCCCTTTCATCCCTTCTCGCCACGTCCCAACCCAACCACCTCCACCTTCCCCGTTCGACTTGCTCCACCCGCCCCACGCGCTCCGCCCCCCCTCTGCCCTTGGCTCCCCGACCCTGCTACTGGCTCCGCTTCGACCCACGCCACTCCTCCTCGCCCCTCACCTCATCGCGGACCATCCCCACTCAGCCAGCTCCGCCTGGCGCTTCACTCCCCGACCAGCCCGCTCGTCCCGACGCGCTCCGCTCTAACTCACCCAGCTCCGCCTCTTTCCTCCCCTGCCCCGCCCTGACGCTCCTTTTTCATTTGACGTCTCGTCCTCTCACGCCGTGCTGTCTTCCCGTACCGTTCGGCCCGCCTGGCCCTTTCTCGCCCCGCTGCTCCGTGGCGAACCCTCGCCCTCCCGCGCGTTCTGCAACCGGCGCCAGGGTCGACGAGGGTCGCCAAGCACCGCAGACACTCGCGCGATCGTCGTTAGATGCGGAAGGAGGCGAAACTCCACGTTTCTGGAGAGCGGCGCTACTGCCCTCTTGAACATAAAAATGTAAGATACAGGAACGTGGTACGCTTGCATACCAAAAATGTTTGAAAAGTGTTCCGATTTCTTACAGCAGGCACTTAGATCGTATTACCTTCGGGCGCTGTTATGAATGTTTGGTTTAATGGACGTGTTGATTACATAATAGTATATTGAATAATTCTTCTGAAGTTGATTTTTCATAGTATCATCAGAGATTGATTGAGTACTTGTATTAGGTGATCAAATAATGGCAGTGGTTCTGATGAAGCGTTTTAATCAAGCATTTAACCACTGAAGCAACGTTGTACTGAAAGAGAAAATGCTTAGAGAGCATTAATTTAATAAGACAATTCAACGTATTTTTATCTTCAGCTTATGACACGAAGTGTAGTTGATTGTAAAGTTCTTACTTAGCGTAACAAATGTTGTCTGATGTTGAATAATACATGCTATTCTTCTCAATTTTGTTTACATACGTAAATACCCATAACTTTCAAAAATCGAATTTTAAACATAATTACGACCTAATATCTCAAAGAGGTCGGTAAGAAGTAAGCGTTTGACCACCCCTCTCACGTACCACACACACTAGTAACACTCATAACCGCTCTCTTTCCGCCACAGCGCCCGCTTGTTCCATCAACCACACAGGTAGCGGTAGCTCAGTGCATCGACTGATGTCTCGACTGAGGTCCTAGGTTCGAGTCCTGACGGCGGCAGGATTTTCGACACTAGCTTGTCAGCTGGGTGGAATTCAGCTGCTGTCTGGAGGAGAATTCTAGCGGCCGGCTGCCTTGATCGGTAGTTTCCCGTGGTTTCTCCGATCAACACGAAGCGAATGCCGGAGCAGTACCCTACCAAACGGGCCACGGACCGCGCGCGATCTGTCCTTCCTCTTCCTTATCCTATCCTCTTCCCTTACACACACACTTACACTAACATGCACTACACTACCACATATTCCGGGAGACCGGTCGGGAACTTAGAGCTGGTCCCGGCTGGGGCGGTGCCCTGCTGGTGGGAGAGCGCTGGTTAGGGGGAAACCCCACCAGCCGACGGTAGGTCGGCGCCGGGTCTCGCCATCCAGCGGGGGAAGATCACCGCCATCTCCCGAGAGAAAAACATGCACTACACTAACGGGACTAATGACCAAACAGTTGACGCGCCCGGAAACACGAAAAGATCAATCAATCAATCAATCCATCAACCGCGACTCGCGTCTCGCCGTCCTCCCACCTGGAGCGCGCGTCGCGGCGCGTCGCCTCCACCACGCGATGGGACGCGGCGTCCGCCGCGCGGCGCCGTTCATTCACTTTAATCCGGTTGAGGAGGCGGCCGCCACCGCCGATGAATTATGGCCGTCTCCGCGACGGAGCCGCGGCTCCATAAGTCAGTCGCGAGACAGGAAGGGAGGAAGCGACCCTTCAATTACGGAGGCCCCCATTATGTCCTTACGCACTTCGCGGCGCGGAGCCGGCGCGCTGCGGTGCGCTATGTGACGTCAGCCCGAGCCCGAGCCCGCGCGCGCGCGCCTCGGCGCGTAATTGCGTTTAGATGTTGTTTAAATTGAGAGCGCGGACGGGCCCATACGTCAGCGGCGTCGCGCGTGCGGGCGGGGGAGGGCGCCGGGATCCCACGCCAGTTGAGCGCCGCGCCGGGTGAGGTGGTGTCGCTGGCAAAGCGAACTGGCGGTATGAGAACGGACGATTCTCATCTTGACAACGTTTTGCTTGACGTGTTACTTTGAACGGTACAGAATTTTTTTACCTGGACTTGCGTTTCAAGAATAATGAAATAAAAATTTAATAAAAAATAGTCCATAGCGTCGAATTGGTTGTTGTTAAATGTAAGATCAACTCTACCATGAATGACTTAGTGTTGGAGTTATAATTAAAACAATAAAATTCGATTTAAGAATTTAAGTCATTTCGTCGAGTCGTTTCTACGGGTAACTAGAAGTCTATTTGCTTTGATATTAATTTTTCTTGTAGATATCCGTCTAAGACGATATTCTTTGAGGTACATCTGTGTCTATGCCTTCCAATTGTACCGAAACATCATGTCAAATTCGCAGACGTGCCGACTATAATGACGTTACGAGTCGTTTTTCGAGGACACACCGATCGAATTGCGCTTTGAGCGTTCATGAAGTAAATGAAATGCGGATCCTTCCTGAGGTATACTTCGTAACGAAAACGAAGTTCCTACTTGCTCACTTCGACTCATCATCGACGTTGGAGTCTTTGTCAAGGTGTGGGTGATTAAATTTCACTTCCATCTTTCTCTTGAGAGTTTACATAAACGAAATAAATAACGAAGATTTGTAAAATTATTTTCATATTTTTCAAACAATGAGAGAGAAATTATTTAAATATTCTGATTTAGGGGCAACATTTAATAATCTTATGAAGTAGAAATTGTTTTTGAAAACGTTAATACACCCCAAAAGCAGAGTTAAATCCTTTATGCTTACATAAAACACCAACTATTTATATTGGGTAACGTGCACGCTCAACATTCAGTATTGCTCTATAATTCATCCATGTACGAATATATGCTTGTATCGTACGTACATGTGAAGAAGTCATCGCTATCAAAACTAGACCACTTCACGCATTCACAGAAGAACGGTGTCTCCTGACAGACATTTCTGGGCAGCAGCGAGCCGCGGTGCCCGGCGCTCGCCAGCGTGGGCGTGGGCGATTTATTCGCCGGCCGAGGAAGAAGCGGCGGCCGGGCTGCCGTGATGCATGCGGAATCACGAATTGAGCGGCATAATTGAAAGTCAAACAGCCCGGGATGATTTGTTGCTGTGTAATAAACGGGCGCGCTGTGGGCGCCGTTGCGACAGTGACGGAGCGGGCGGCGCGCCACGCGTCTCGCGCCGCGCGGAGGCGTGCAAACTGGCGCTGCCACTCGCGTTCAGCGGCCGGGCCGAGGCTGCGTACGTGCGATAGCCATGGTTAAATGAATGCACTTTCGGATTCAGCTCAATACCACACGCCATCCACTACAACCTGGCCTCAACAGACCATACCCCAACTCGCATAAAAAACCGTTACCCTTTCAACGCCTTCCTAAACTTATTTTCCAATTGTGAACAGTAGGTGCTGAGTGCAGCTTCCTATCCCTTCCAGTAGTTAGTTAGTTTTTAAGGTTAGGTAATAAGAATAGCTGTAAGTCATCAATACATATGAAAAAGTAATGTTACTGAACTATGTACTTCCGATGGTAAATAAATATTAAATGAAAAAAAGCACTTTCGGAGAGGCTGTTGAGACAACCTTGGACGGACTGATTTTGATGCGATGTGTCCGTGAACACTGGTATATTTGTGCTTCCCTAAACGAATGGAATGTTCAAAAATCTTGACGTCAATATACGTACGTACTTTATGTAGTGAAATATGAATATTAATTAATATATTTACAAAAAGATAAAAGTAGTGTTTTGTGAATGTATTTATAAAAAAAGGTTATTTCATTGTTTACTACCTCTAGTTCAATTTGTCTCATCTCGTTTCTGGAATTGTAAAATATAAAAAACAGTTCTGTTAACGTACTATTGTGTACATCATACCAATGCAAAATTTACGTTAATTCAAAACAATCAATAGTCTCTACCTGATGATTATAATGAAATTTAAAAGAAAATCGCATCCGAGTCTGGTTTATGTCCAGTTGCTTGGCTTTCAAAACGACCAATGCTTTGAACTGGTTCTTGCGCCTGAGAACACATACATAATTCACTTCACCCCGAGATATGACTCCTTTTGTGGCAAGATGGAAACATACAAAGTCCAATTTCTTGGCAGAGCTCTACCTCGGAGCTCACTTCCAAGCAAAATGAGCATTTCGCAAATTGGATATCGAAGCCAGAGTAGCTGAGAAGTATTCTACGGCAGAGAACATTCATCTGCGCACTCAGAGTAGCAATTTCTTCCGTAAATCAGAGTCGCTCGGCACCCGCTGCCATCGAGCTATGATTATTCTATTCAGAGCTCTCCGGTCGCCCCCGGACGCGCCTTGAACTCAAGACACTCTGGCGAAACGTTTCGTGTCACAAAACATTAATCTCAAGGTGTCGTGTGCCGTGCCCTGCGTAACCTCTTTACAAGCGGAAACAATTTTTTTTTCTCCTCTTAAATTTAATTAGCCCGCGGCGTAATTAATACAAGTTTAATTAGAGAATTAACTCATGCCTGCGTGACGGCGGTGACGCGGCGGCACCTGCGCGAGAAGGCAGCGACCAGCCGCCCCACGCCCGCCCCACCCCGCGACCTTTGACGACCCCGCCCCTCCCCTCCCCTCCCTTCCTCTCCCCACCCCTTTCCGTAGACCGCACCCGAGGCCACTCCACCACTGTATATATCAATTACCTCGCGGGATGTGGTCCCGATGCTGCTAATTGAGGCTCGCTTTATCTCCCGTTTCCGCTCTTATCGTCCGAGACACGCCTCCCGGCGAGACGGACGCTCGTAAATTTATGTGCATTTCTGGGTGATGTTTACGGTAAGATTTGAAGACTCATTTGCCCTGCCATGCTTAGAAAATGCTTTCTTTAGGAAGGCAAAAAACCACAAATCGGGTAAATTGCAAATGTATCATATGACAATTATTTCCTTGTAGCACTTTATCAAACTAGTGAATCCAGGAAACTTTCTTCAACATTTTTGAACGTGCGAAACAGACATGTGGTCCGTGACGGTCAATTACAAAGTTCTCCTAAGGAATCTTGATGATTTCAACTTCCTTTCTGGAATACATCCACCTGAAACCTGCAACCGACTAATAGACTTAAGTTGCCCCCTGTGAGCACCTGGTGGGCTGGATGGAACCATGCTGCACCTGTGCCCAAAGGCATCGTACAGTTCCGTGGTCGACATAGGTCGATGTTAGAAGCCTCTCGTTTCTCGCTCCAACACCGCCTCTGGGCAGCCGATGGAATCACGTAGGGTTTTCGACTGCCGACGAATCGGTGTTCGTTAAATTTGAGCGGCGCGTTTTAACTTGGAAAGCGATTTTTTTTTATCACAATTCTTACCATTAACAAACCGGAACATTTCGGATCTGTCACTTTTTAACCTTTGTCTGACGCTATCAAAAACCAGTTACGCAGTCGGTGTTTTTCCGTTGCCCTCTCTTTTGACAGGATGTAGGCGAGCGTTCTCTCTGCTTTGGGTGCCCATCAAATCAAACTGATATAATGCAAGGAAGAGCGCGTAAACGGACATGTAAACCTATTTACTAGCTAATTGGTATTTTCGAAACGGGGAGAAACAACTGGAAATTCAGTTTAGGCGGTTTCATTCACCCTTGTCTGATGATGGAGTGGCCGGCTCGCCCTTGGCTTCTACTCCGCTGTGACTGACGTTCACCCCCGGTCCTGTACCAACATAGGAATGACAATAATTGGGCTAATAACGGGCAAGACAAGACAGGCCGGCCAACCTTTTGATTATTTAGTTGCGTATGATCTCGGGCGGGACCTCCCCCGCCGCCCTCGGTGGACAGTCGGCCGGAACGAGGGGGCGAGGGCGGGGACGCGGCCGAGTTCTCCGCTGTCTGTCAGCCGCCTCGCCGCCAATTACGCTGGCGGCGGCCGGCGCGTCAGCTTGACACGCGGCGTTGTGCGTCGCGCGCGGCGCCACTCATTCTGCCCGGAAGAGCCTCGTGCCATCGCACCCCCGCGAACGTCTCGGCGGTGTGCAGTGCGGACCGGGCGCGCGGGCAGGGGGAGGGGCGTCGCGTGCGCCAAAGCGTCCGGGCAGCGTCGCCGTCGCCGTCGCCGCAGGCGCCCGCTGCGGCCGCCGCCGCCGACTCAAAGGTCGCGCCCGCACGAGAACGCTCGAGGCCGTTGCATGCTCACACGTTCTTACGTCCGGCGTCAATGAGATTTACTTCGGATCTCACGCCACAGACGAACCCACTTAAAGTGCGTCTATATTTTTCCCCTTCATATGTCTGTGTCAAGTTATTATTAATTTTAAAAAATATTGTATGCATTTCTGAAGTATAATGGCGTTTGGTATTTCGTAATACGCTGTGCTATTTTACATTTTAACGCAGTAATATTTGATAATATATTTTTTTGGAATAATTCCGTGAAAAATATTATTAAACGGTATGTGTTATTTTGTTTCACCATTAGTATGAGGATAGTATTTTTAGCAATGTAAACATTCACAATTTATGAATATTTAGTAATATTCAATTCAAATAGAAAAAACCCACTAACGTGTAAAGTACACACACCACAATACTAAACAGTGATGAGTTAACATGTCTAATATTTTGGTGCATTGATGTGACTGTTTCTTTGGCTTGCCTGACCGGTCGTTGGCGTGCGTGTTGCAGCGCTGGACAAGCTGGGCTTCCGCCACCTCTTCGGCCAGAGCCCCGTGGAGCCCGTGCAGCCCAACGTGGCGTTCGACATCGCCAGCCTGGTGCTGTACGGCTGCCAGGCGCTGCCCATCCGCCTCAAGATCCTGCTGGACCGCCTCTTCTCCGTGCTGCAGCGCGACGAGGTGCTGCAGGTGCTGCACGGCTTCGGCTGGACGCACGAGGACTACGCGCGCGGCTACATTCTGCAGGTTCGTCCGCCTCCCCTTCCCTCCCCCACCCCCACGCCCCCACGCATTACGGTTCTCCTCATGATTAACCGTACGATATGTGGTGCGCGTTGAGCTGTAATTTTTGTGTTAACCTAGACGGAAATAGGACTCAACGTCATCAAAAAATTAGATGAACGCTCATGTTACATAGTTTTCACGCAATGAAAATATTGTGTGGTCCACGCCCCCACCCGTTTAACAATATTGGTACATTCGAACATTTAGACCCAGAAAATTTGTTTTAATGATAACTAAAAAAGCGACAGATTTCGTTACGTCATGGGCATCTAACTGATGCATTTATTATTCTGTAATGTTAAGATTTTTTTATTTTTTTTCTTTTCGAGACGACTGCTCGGTTTTGCTCATGATGTGAAACAGCAAAATTGTAATAGCCTCATGTTCGTTCCTGTAGAAAAATTCCGAAAACTGAAAAGATTCAATCAGAATTGTGTCAAGAAAGTGCAACGTGTTTGATTTACGGGTCACGTGACTGAATTACCAAAATCATCCAACATGAAGAGATTTAAATATTAGAGAAAAATATTCAGATAGAGTACATTATTCACTGTCATGGAATCCGCTAAAATAACATAGTTCAGTTCTGAGTTTCAATTTCTTCTTCAGAATCGAGTATATTTATCATGGAGTGCTTCGCCAATTACACGCATTTATTACTGACAAAATGTATGTTCAGTACACGGACAAGCGTGAATGAAACGACATCTTCAAACGAGAAAACGTCTTTTCTTCGAAGCGATGCACCGAATCGTAATCGAGATCAACTCAACGACCGCGAGGTGCGTCCTCGGTCCGGCGGGAGCCGCTCTTTAATGAATAATGGATAAACGCGCTATAAACAAATAATTGGCGGGGACGACGTCCCAGCGGTGCAGCGACCGAAAGCGGTCGACCGTCCCCGATTACGACCGCTTTTATTTACGGAAATTAAAGGACAAAAGAGGCACCCCGGAGACCGACCCCGGTGTTTTGCTCAATAGCTGCTGCATCGAGCATCCCGGACTCTGCAGTCCATTCTTTCGAAGCTGCTAAATTACGCTAAGAGACGTAACAGGCCTATTACGAGACATATTTTCGAAATGTGAGGTTATGAATACGCAGCGCACCCCTTGGTTCTTTGTCGTGGAACCGATACGTAAACCAGACAGACAGCCCCAGGACGTCGATCGCTCGGTGTAGGCAAACGATAGACCCAAAAGAAAATATTTTGATAACAGTCGCGCCGGCATTCCCTCTGGAGGACACTCGGGGAACCTATCATTGAGCCCTATTAACGCGCAACCGAGGCCGTAATCGCAGCCGGCCGTTTCGCTCGGTGACAAAGTATAGCGCTGGACGATTCCGGGGGCATTTACACTAATAAGCGGCCATCCCGGGCTTTCTTCTTACTTTTGTTGTTACCTTGGAAACGCGCGACGGCCGGCCACACTCAGCCGGAGGTATAAATGTTTTCCAACCACAAATAAACGCTGCACGACGCGGCGTCGCGAACGGGGCGTGCGCGAGCGGGTTTAAACAAAAAAAAAAAAAAAAGAAAGAGAATTTACAACTTCGCGGCGCGTCGGTGCTTCACCTCTTCACACTCCAGAGAGCAAACATTTGTTTGTGCAAGTTATCCCGATGTATTGAGCCTTCCTTTTGGAGGACGGGCGTGCTCGCAACGCATCACTGCGCCGGGTAAGCGCCCGTCCACTGCCGCGGCGCTCCGCATATCGTCCGCCCTCGCCATGAATAAATTTCACAGCGTCTTACGTGGCCTAATGGATCATCGGCGGCGCGGCTGAAAATCCGAGAACCCTCGCTCGGGCTTGGCGCAGCCCGGGTCGTTTATTTCATCTTCGCGTTTTAATTTCAGCGGGCACGCAGAGACAAAAGAAAACCCCAGGGAGTCTGTGGAGCGAGAGGGGGAAGATACAGGATCTGCTTGCCTGGAATCGGAGCGGCGTGTAGAAAAACCGGCATAATATTTTAAAATAATAGCTGATTAAGTCTGTTTCTCTGGGAGAGACAACTGTTAAATAGGATTCGGGAGAAGATTGCAGGGCGGCCGGGGCGTCGGCGGCGGGGGGCGGGAGGCGGGGCCGCAGCCTCACAGGTGGACGGGACGGGACGGGACGGCTCGTCTGGAGAGCGCCCGTGGGAAATCCGAGAAATTAAGCGGGATCCGGGGGCGCCGGGCCCCCGGGCCGCCCAGGGGGGCCGGCCGCGGGCCAGGGCGCGGGCGCGGGCCGCAGCGAGCCCCCTGATTATGGTGATCGCGCCGAGCGGAGGAAAACATGCCATTTAGGCTACCGGCGCTGCGCTGTCCCGCCGTAATCACAGCCGCGAGCTCGCGGTCCGCCGCGGCGCTGCGCCACCGTCGCGGCTCCCAAACCGAAATCAACAGCCGTAATAATGGCTGCTGCGACGAGATGTCGTCATTTGTATGAATCCGTTGTAAAACAATTTTGAAAGGCTACTCACGTCTTGGTGTTTTCGAAATTACACCTTTAATACTATGCGATTCGTGTCAGTTATCATAATACCGGAGGACTTTGATGGGGTTTAACAAGCGTAGAACGTTGCCACCGACTCAGTCCGCGGAGATGCGGGCATTTCTTCTCTTCATTTAACGAAAGTTGTATCACCGCTTTAGTCGTCGGAAGCATTAATTATTTTTCAGTAATTGCCTGCGCTCTAATTGACGTTGTGCATGCGTAGTCGGTTTCTGAATCATTGATACATAATCATACCACGATCATTACCAGGCACTTTGCATTCTTGCACTTCCCTCTATTGCGATACTTAGAGTCGCCGAAGCGACTCGTATTAAAAAAAATGTATAAGAACCATGGCCGCGGAAGACTTGTGTCTTGATTTTATCGACCCTCGTCGCCTGCGGGACACAAAAAGTTCCAACAATAAACACGTCGTACATGAGAACAAGAGCAGACTGGGCGGTCCAGTATTCCCGGTACACACCTGTCTATCGAAACAGTCACCGACCACCCATAAATATCGACTCGTTGATTCTCTGATCCGTTTCGTGAAATCGTGTGAAATTATACAAGGGCTTTTAGAGGACCATGCTCTCCTACGCATTTCAAATTCAAAATCTCTTTCCCAGGAAACCGACTTGTATGGATGTTCCATCTACGCCGACGGTCATTTAACAGGAAACAGGTAACATGTACTACATTCGCTTTGGGCGCTCTTCGCCTCCATACGTTCAGCATCCGAAACGCTCCACGCTAATGAGCTCTCTCCAAGAACGTCAGAACAGCCATGCTACCCTCACTCATCCTTTCACTTCTTGCTAACGGAATACTGCATCTCCATCACATTCACTTTCAACGCCCCTTTCAGTAATTTCATTCCACATCTTTTACTATATTCACTTGTTTCAAGGCGATGCATTACAATTTCAGCCGACTCCAACCTTTGTATTCTGTCACCGATTCAGCGTGCCACTTGGAATAAACTCTGATCAATTGTCTCATTTGAAACGGCAACCTCAATTTCATCCATTGGTCCACCACTTCTTGGATGTTCTCGACCTCCACTTTATGATTCTGCCTTTTCCCCGCCCGATCGCCGAACGTGGCGTTTGTGGTCGTTGGCGCGCACGTCTTTGCCCCCTCCCCCCGCCGCCCGGTCGTTTCGGCGCCCGGCCCTCCGCGCCGCGGCCGCGTCTCCGCCGCCGCCACCGCCGCCGCCGCCGCCACCGCCTCCACCGCCGCCGCCGCCGCCGCCGCCGCCGCCGGGCGACGCGTGCTCACCCCTTCCGCGGCCCTAATGGCTGATTCAATTAGGGGCGCGGGCGCTGACGAAGCGGCCTGCGGCGGTCGCTGCTCGCCCACCCACTCGCCCACCAGCGCCGCGCCGCGCCGACCGGCGTCAGGTTTCTTCAGGGCGCGCCACCCCATTACGCCCTACGCCCGCCTTTCGCTTCGCCGCCAGCGCCCCACACGCGGGGCGGAGGTGGCTCGGAAAATCAAGTGATGTCGTAGCAGGGTATGAGGTTCGAGTCCCGATCTTACCAGGATTTTCGTCACTAGCTGCAAAGCTGGGTACCGCTGGTCAGAGTAGCCGGGCGGCGATGGCTCAGTGCAACTACTGTTGCACGTGTAGCGTTTCTGAACTGGTGTCCCAGTTCCCAGGGTAACGGAGTTTCGACTCTAGCTGTATTGCTAGACCGAATTCAGCCACTGACTGGAGGAGAATTCTAGCAGTTGGCTCCTCTATTCGGTAGTTTTCCGTGCTTTCTCTAAAAAATAGCGGGCGAATGCCGGAGCAGTACCCTAACAAACGAGCCACGGATTGCGCGTGATATTTCTGCATCATCCACGTCCCTTCCTCTCACCTTGCACACTTACACACACACGTACACACTTAGATTTGCATGCACTACACTGCCACATATGTTGGGAGGCTAGTCGGGATCATAGAGAGTGTTCCGGCAGGAGCTGAGCCCCGCAAAGGGAGATATCTGGTGCGGGAATTCTCCCGCAAACCAACTTGTAGGTCGGCGCCGAATATCACTCAGCGAGGGAGAAACACACTCCCGCGATAAAACATTCACTACACAAACGGGACTAATGAACATAGCCGTTGACGTTCCCAGAAACACAAAATTATCAATCAACCCTCACTTGGTGACCTTTTCGATTGTCGGGCGCTACTTGGGTCGATCGCGGTGGCGGTAGCGGTGTGTTCCGATCCGTGTGTGCGTCGCCAACCGCCGCTCACCGCTGACTGGCGGGAGGCTCTTTCCAAGAGGAAAAGCGAAGTATGCCGCATCGTTTTCGTGCGTTTCTGTTGCCTTCAACGTTCGTTCTCGTTGCCTTGTTTGACAATTGCAGACCTTCCACGGGTAATGACTCAAGATGTCAAGATATGTTTATGTCCAAATTATTTTTAAAAAATACAGGTTGAATACAATGGCTTTGGATTTTAAAATAAAACGTTTAGTAGTGAAAAAATGTAAAATATAACTTTTTAAATTCAACTTCTAGGGCAATTTTTCAAATTTTAAAATCGTATATCTTTTATGATAAGTTAAAAGAAACAATTTCAACTACAACAGTTACATAAATGAATTATCGCCATTACAAATTTTGACTAACATTCTACGTTCATTCTTTCAACTTCATCTTCCGCAGGCCCCAGCAGTCGGTATCAATCACATTTGATTTCGTTCATTATCTGTCGGGCATGTGACCCAGTTGAGTGCACTAGATTCTTCCAGTTCTGAAAAGCCCGACGCCATGCTAAGTGCTCAGCCAGCTCTTCCTCGTGGCGTCGGCTTCACCTGTCAGCCTCCGCCGTCGGCCCGTGCAGAGCGCGCTGCGGCGCCGGGGCGGAAGGCGTCGCGACGCGGGGCGTCGTTCGCGCACGGGCGCCCCCGCCCGGAGGGGGCGAGGGGGCGAGGCGGGCGAGGAAGAAGCGGCCAACTCCGCCGGCGCTTCTTAATTCCATTACCAGGGGTTCCGTTTCCTTTTAGCGCGGAGTCGCTCTCGCTGTCGCTTTCACTTAATAGAGCACTTGATCAAGGGGCGCCGGCGCGTGGGTGTCGGTGTGGCTGGGCCACGGACGAAGACGGTTCGCGCTCGCGGTCGCTCGGAGGGCGCCAATGCGCTTTAATGTCTGGAACGCGTCTCGGATGATTTGTATGTCTCCCTTCAATATCGCCATGCTCCTGATCGTATCCACACAACAACCTGATAGAAGGAAAATTATTCACTTACTTTTTGTTTAATTCTCACAGATCAGTTAATACTGGTATATTACTCATAACATTGTATTTTATGTTTGACTGCAGGTAAAACAGTTGCTTTGAAGTACATTGCTTGAGAAGCATACTTTTCATCTATAAATTTAATGGAACAGAGCAACGCTAATACATTAGAGCAAGTGGGAGCAATCTGCCTTCGTTTAAAAGGAATTCCATTAAAACAAGTCGATCCGTATAATTGTATTAGATAATTTTTAACTATTAGAAAGAAAAATAATGATGCTTTTTTTAGGGAATATTAGGTTTGGGAATATAATTATATTTTTTTAAATTGTGCAACAAGAGCAGTTATTGCAGGAAAGCTATCATTCCCTCATTCTCGCTGAGCCTGTGTGTGAAGATAAAAAAATGCGAGATGCGTGTTCGAACCGCCGTGCACCAGCGGCGTGGACTCTCCCGCTCTGTGGGGACCATGCACCCGCGACCGCCGCCTCGTCGGGCGCGCGGCGCGCCTCGTAACGGAGATGCTGCGAATCGCGCCGCGGACGGACGTTGAAAGGAGCCGCGGAGCTTTTGTTTGCCGAGGCGCGCCGTGCGTGGCCGCGTTCGGAGCGGGGCGGGGCGGTGCGGGGCGGCGCGGGGCGGCGCGGGGCGGCGCGGGGCGGCGCGGGGCGATGCGGGGCGGGGCTGTGCGGGGCGGTGCGGGGCGCGCCTGGGACGGTGCGGGGAGGGGACAGCGGCGGGGAACCGGGTTTTCGCGGCCGCACGTGTTGTGAGGTATGCGAGTGCTGGAGCCTCGCGTTGCGAAGTTCAAACAGCGGCTTCATTTCCTCGCGATTAGTCGTACGTTGCGAGCAGAATGAGGAAGCGCGCGGATAAGCGCACGCCGAACAAAGGAGTGCTACTTGTCAGTCTATTCCTCTGCCAGAGCCGATGAAAATTATGGACTTTTTGTTGCATGTTTTCTAAACGTATACTAAAAAGATAGATTTAATGCTCTTTGAGACTGCCTCGCTGGTTAGTCCTAGTTCATCAGGATATAAAAGAAGGCATTGTTTTCGTTGTTCAGGTTAGGTATTTAATGCAGTTGTTTAAAACCATTTCTTAATTTAAAACCCTTAAGAGGTATGTTGATGTTGAAGTATTGGTCTCATTTCACGATACAAATTATATCTATTCACCAAAAGACTGACAATACTCGACGAAGATATCAAGTTGTGCACCGATACTTTTATTGGAAACGAATTGCAAAATAAATCACAACAACAAAGACGAATAGAAAAACATTCCGACTCCACAGATCCAGAAAGTTTGTCGAGGGGCTGCGGTAAGACACGCGAATACAAAAATAAACGCGATCACTCGCTGTCCGCAAAACTTCTGCAACGTTGAGTTCCGGCTGAAAGGAACCGAGCGCAGCGAGCCCTGCCAGCAGCCGACACGCAATAAAAGACACCGACTGCGGCGAGGCGCGGCCTGGCGAGGCGAGGCGCGTGCGGCCCGCAGGCAGAGATGTCGCGTGTCGAGGGCACCTGCCACCTGCTCCTGCCCGGCCCGCGGGCGCCGCCCAACCACCGCCGCCTCCCTTTCTCACAGGCCCGCGGCCCCGCCCTCCCGCACCACTCTCGTTTGGCCCAGATTCTCCCTCCCGCCCGGGACCCGTTACGGCTTCCAAACCGGACGGACGAACGGAAGAAGCGCACGGTATAAATACACACGTCTAACGGCCGGTTATTGATTACCCATTCAAACGGTTACGAAATTACTAAATTTTATGAAATGATTAAATTACGCCGGAAACACGCGTCAGGCGCTCGCCACTGGCGGCGGCGGCCCGGGCGCCCGGCGCCGCACAAAGCCCCGTCCCCAATCAGGCGCGCGGTGCACGGGCTCGCGTGCGCGCCCTGGAGGCCTTCTCTGTCTTTGTCATAAGTTTTCATCTCGGTTAGCGTGTATTACTCCCTTCTCTTTAACTGCTTCTTTTGAATCTGTTCTCGAAACCATTATAAAACATTTACGGGAACAAAAAATAATATCGCGTTAATTCAACATAAAGTCCACTTCAACTGGAAGTTGGAGGAGCGCTGGCCGTGGCTGTAGTGCCCCGCAGTTGGGCAAGTTCGCGTCTCTCTCTCCGCCCCCTCCGCCCCCTCCGCCGCGCGGGGACCGCCGCACAATGGTGGCTAATGAATCGAGTTTGCGCTGCCCTGCACCGATCTCTCCTTCCGCGCCGCCGTCTTGCCGATACGGCTCGGGCGGTCCGCGCGCCGCTGCCAATGATAATGACGGGCCCGCCGCGCGTTTCACGGACTGGATGGGTTATTTCTACCGCCGCCTTTTTTTTTTTTTTTTCGTACTCGTCAAGATGGCCATTGAGGAAATGGATCCGATCTTTATTGCAAATTCCTTAATGAAAAGCCACAGGAACGGAAATGCTGAATCGACGCGGAGGTTAAGGAAGTTTCCAGGGCCCTCCACGCGAAATGCTCGAGGAGAGCGTGGGCGGCCGGCGGGCGGGCAGGGCGAGGCAGGGCGAGCGGCTGCTGGGCGTTGGGGCTCGGGGCGTGGCCGCTGAGGACGCGCGGGCGTGTGGGCGAGTGCGTGGCGCGGTGGGGAGGGCGGGAGGGTCCGAGGGCGCGGAGGTGTTTCTCGGGAGGACGCCGCCGACCGAGTGGAGGAGCCGCTTCGCGAGATTCCACATGCGACCGCCCCTCGCCGGCCCTCGAAGCGCCTTCCGCGAACGGGCACGGTCACGAGCACTCGCTGCTCTGTGGAGGCGCCTCTCGATTAAAATCTAATTTCGGAACTGATAATTCCGACAATCTACAGAATATTGAAGCAAAACGTTCAATCCGAACATAATAGTGGTTTCAGTTGAACTGTATATAATGAATTATTAGGAACTGTTCGAGCACTTTTAACAGTAAAGTGACTCCTAGTAAAATCAAAATATGCTTCTTATTTGTGAAGTAAAGTTGATATTTTAGATGACTTCTGAGAAATACATGCTGCTTTTGTAAAATAAACTTTTAGAAACAAATACACCCATGTCCCATCTGTCTCCCACTGATATTTTTTACCGCAAAAGACAGTCTCAAGAAAAAAATTAAAATATATCTTGTAAATTACTGTTTGTTTTGTTGAAAAATTTGATGATAATTTCTAGAATTACATTTTTAAAACAGTTCTCGAACATTGATTTTGATACAAAATATTACGAATAAAAGGCTGGTCTAAAATTCTTACGCGTTATTTTACTCAGATGCAGGGGATCTAGAGGGCGTTGAATGTTCAGTTTCACCTAGTTTGCTTTAGCCACCGCATATGCGAACTCCAGGTTCACTACTGACCACTGATCCCCTGCCGCCGTTACGTAGTGGATATCCTCGCCTCCTCCTTCACGCCCAGCCGCGCGGATTTTACTAGCGCATCGCCGACGGCGGCAACCAGCGGCCGCGGACAGTTCCAGAACGAGTTTCGCGTTTCGCGGCCACACGATCGCCAGTGGCGGCGCGAGTCCGCACCCCTTGCCCTCTGACGCGCCCCCTCCCCCCGCGCGCCGCGAAACTCGCGCGTTTTCTCCCCGCGGCACACACACCCGCCCCCTCCCACCCCGCGCGGGGAAGCCCTGCCCACGCGCACTTCCGGCGGCGGCGGCGCGGTCGGATTCGGTCCACGAAGCCACGGCAAAATCCGCTCTCGTTTTGATATCACCTCCAGACACGTCCCGAGCCGAAAGTTGCTCGCGCTGATTTAATTTTCCGCGGTGCGTTTCATTTGGAAACTGCGGACGTTGCGTGTTGTGAGGCTTTCTGTAAATAAAAAGAGGGAAACGAGTAAAAAATAATGCGCCGCCCGGGGAGCCCGGGAGGTGCAGGAGGAGGAGGAGGCGGCTGCCGGAGCGGTGGCTGTCGACGGAGAGCGATGTCGGAGGCGAAGGCGGAGGAGGTCGGGCGGGGGGGGGGGAGGGGGGGGCGCCCACAATGCGCGATGCCGCTGTTGCTCCCGCGCCCGCCCTCCGCCGCGGGGGCGGTTGGGACAAGGCAGTGGCCAAGTCGCCGTATCCCTCAATAGCAGGGTATTGTATTCTGTATTCTACCAGCAGCCGGTCCGGAACTCAGGCAATGGACGGAGAAGTGAGTGAACAGGCTGCATGTCGGACGGGTTGTACGAGCAGAGGGAGAAAAAGGACCCTGTCAACGTCCAAATCCAATTCGTTTTCGTAGTCCGGTTTACATTTTTGTTACTTCTTCATGTTCGTTACTGTATTAATTTGTGGACTCTAATAGCCAAGTGCATAATATTTAATCACTTAAAAATTAGTTTATTAAAAAATCACACATAAAAAATTTTGTTGCGTCGTACGTTGTGTTCTAAGTGACTTCATTTCTTCCTGAATATTTCATTTCAGTGAAGATTTAATTTTGAGATAACAATTGGTAGGAAAAAGTGTCAATTAGTTCCTGCAGTTTAGAACAAAAGTTTCAATGAAGGCTTTTCAGTCTTTCGTGATATATTCTCAAACGCGATTTTAAATAATTGAAAAATGTATTTCTTGAATGCATTCGCCAAATAATATTGCGAATAGTGGCTGGACTTTGAATATCTTCTATAGTAGTGAATGCCACCTAAACGCAGAAAAACGCGTGGCAAGCGACGCACTTCCTCCTCGGCGAGGCGAGCGCCTCGAGGGGAGCGCACGCGCCTTCCCACGCAAAAACCGCGCGCACGCGGGCGACGCCGCCGTAAGAGGCTCCCTCGCGCGCCCCCGCTGATCTAAAAGCCGGAAGGGTTAGGTTATTTCTCCCGAGGCCCCCAGGGCCGCGGCGCGCGCGCTCGCTCGCGCTCAGCCCCCGCCCCGCCCCGCCCCGCCCCGCCCCGCCCCGCCCCGCCCCGCCCCGCCCCGCCCCGCCCCGCCCCGCCCCGCCCGCACAGCGCCGCAACGTCGTCGCAGCCACCCTTCCTTTCCGCGCGGCCTCACCCTGTCTTCGCGGCGCCGCCTCTTCCTGTTATGCTATGTCAATATTTTACGCCGCGGCCGTTGTTCTCCGTTGTCGCCCTTACTCTTGTTTTATCTTGCTCTGCTTAACCTTCCCTAAAAACCGCAATATCCCCCTCACTTCTTTCCGGGATTATAACCCTGAGTCCCGGGGAATAAGGAGGAAAGGATTTACCTCTTCCCCGGCCGCTGAATAATGAAACTGTTTTTGACCTAAGCCTCGGCGCTGCGGTGACGTAGGAGCGGAGGGGGCCGCGGCGGGGGCGGCCGGGGGCGGGCCGGGAGGGGCGGAATGCCGCCAGGGAGGCGACGGCGGGGGAGGGGGCGTGGCTGGCGCCGTCGCGGGCGCCCGCGGGGCGCGCTCTACTAGCGCGAAAAGGCGCCTAACCCCTTTATGGGCTCGTAATGGCTGCGGGCCCATCTTCCATTCCGTAAATATTGCACAGTGTCATCCTCCTCCGCGTCCTCTCAGCGTAGCCGCCATCCGCTCCTAGCGCGCGCGTAAATTCTAAGCCCCCAGCGACGTTCCCACTCTCTTCCGGGGCTGCAAAGTTAATACCAACTCCGTTGCTAAGTGTGGACGTTCATTTCCTCTTGTCGCATTCCACTAGCTCCCACCTACATGCTACACTTCTGGACAAAGATACCGCCTTCGAAACGATGTCTCGACGATAATAACGGATTAATTACGGATTATAACTTAAGCAGTTATTGATTCTCTCAATGTTTATATTTCATTTCAACAAGCATTGCGGGAAATAGTATACAAATCAACCAATATGAAACCCATCGCATAATTTCTTGAGTGCATTTTAGTTATCAAGAAATTGAGAATACAGAATATTAATCAGACAATAATATGCGTTGCAGTTTAATCAGCCAGGAAACACTTGTAACAAATGTTACAGCAAAAAGATCGTATATATTTAATATACCGATTACAATTTACCACTGTTCGAAAGACATTTCCAACAACCCTCCTCTCCAACCTTTACATTTTATGTTAGAATGCAACAGTGAATAACGGCTGCATGTTCCGTTCCAGGAGCCCCACGGCGGCGTGCTGGATCGCTGGAACATCTGCAGCCCCGAGGAGGAGCCGCTGGTGCTGCAGCAGTTCCTGCGCTTCGGGGAGACGCGCGCCATCACGCAGCAACTGTTGCTGGCGCAGCAGGAGCTGAGCGCGGCGGGCGCCGGCGGCAACGCGGGCGCGGCCGCCGTGGCCGCCGCCGCCGCGGCCGCCGCCGCCTCCTCCGCCGCCTCGTCCAGCCTCCAGCAGCTGCGCGTCGACTCCGACATCAAGAAGTTCATCGAGCGCACGGCCGGGCGCGCGCCGCCGCCGGTCCAGGTGCACGGCGCCGGGGGCAAGCCGCCCGCGCCGCTGCCGCCCACGCCGCACCGCGACGCGCGCGACCGCGAGCGGGACCGCGAGCGGGAACGCGAACGCGAACGAGAGCGCGACCCGGAGGTCGAGAAGAGCCGGAGCGCAGAGTACGCTGTCCGCCACAAGACGCCGTCGCGGGCGTCGCCGCCCACCTCCCTTCACCTGCCGCCCCACCACCCACCGCCCCTCAACCTGGGCCTGCACCCACCCCCGCAGCAGCCGCCCGTTTCCCACGCTTCCCTCCCGCCCTCGCGCCCTCCCCCGCCCCCGCCCATGTCTCCTCTTCAGAAGAACGTGCCCCTCAACTTCTTGAAAATGGGCGCCGTCAGCAACGGACCTTGCACCACCTCCTCCCCGCCCTCCAGCATCAGCTCCAGTCCTCTGAGCGTGTCCCCGCTCAACCGGCTGCAGAGCATGCAACCCTTCGACTTCCGCAAGATGGGACCCGGCTTCCCGCCCGGCCTGGGCGGCGCCCCCAGCGGCCGAGGGGGCAGCCCCGACCTCGCGCACCGCCGCCGCGTGTCCGAGGCGTCCGACGCGTCGCCGCCGGGGCTCATGAACCTCAGCCTCACTAGCCCCACGTCGCTGTGCCTGCCCCCGCCGCTGCCGCCGCCACCCGCCTCCACCGCCAACGCGCCCTCCTTCAACCACCACCACCCGGCGGCCGCCGCCGCCGCCATGATGTCGGCTGCGGGCCCGTTGTCGGCGGCGTCTTTGGTGGCGTCTTCGCTTCCAGGGCTCATCTCGTCAGCGGGGCCCGGAGTCAAGTCCCCGTCCGCTCTGGGTGGCAGCGGAGGAGGAAGCAGCGAGTTCGGCTCCGAAGACGACGATGACGACGAGGAAAACTCGCTCAGCGCCCTGAATCTGAGCCGAGACAGCCTCTTGCATCATCACGGCAAGCCCGGCCGGCCGCCCCGTCACCCGCACCTCCGAAAGCCCGTCACGCCCATGAAGCGAGGCTGGGGAGCAGGCGACCTGCCCATCAACCTGGGCACTCAACTCATCAATCCCACCACCGGCAAGAAGCGCGTGCAATGCAATGTGTGCCTCAAGACGTTTTGCGACAAGGGAGCTCTGAAGATCCACTTCTCTGCCGTGCACTTGCGCGAAATGCACAAATGCACCGTCGAAGGCTGCAACATGATGTTCAGCTCGCGGCGCTCGCGCAACCGCCACAGCGCCAACCCCAACCCGAAGCTGCACTCGCCGCACCTGCGCCGCAAGATCTCGCCCCACGACGGGCGCACGGCGCAGTCGCACCCGCTGCTCATCCCGCCTCCCGGCAGCCTGTCGCTGTCCGCCGCGCTCAACCCGCTCTCGTTCAGCCCGTTCCCTCTCCTCACTCCCCCGCCCGAGCTTCGGCACCAGGCGCCGGGCCCGCACCCGCTGCCACCGGGCCTGGAAGCTGCCAAGCATTCGCTGGATCTGAGCATGCACCGCTACGAAGAGCTGCGCCGCGCGGCCGTGGACGGCGCCAATTCCAACACCACCACGTCCTCGGAGGACACGGCCATCGCACTCGGCCTCAACAACCACCACCTGGACGACAACGACGACGACGCTTACGACGACGACGAAGAGGGCATCGTCGTGGACGGAGGAGCGGACGACGATGACGACGACCCTTCCGATCAGACGATGGCGCACGACCTCACCGACAAGGACGACGACGGCGTCGCGGCGGTCAAGCGCGTCAAGCTCTCCGAGTCCGACATGGACGAGGAGATGACGAGCAACATGGACAGCAACGAGGACTCTCTAAGCGTCGTGGACGCACACAGTCTGAAAGAGGAGAACGGCGTCGAGTCAGCGGCTTTTCCCTCCAGCAAGCGCAAACGCAAAAATCAGAACCCGACGCGATGCGCGGTACCGGCCATGATGGAACCGAACGTCATGTCCGACGATGACTCGTCCAACGACGTCGTGTTTGCGGCTCCCGCGGTGGAGGAAAACACCGAAGACATTCCCTCAAATACTACCGATCCAAAAAACGAGTTAGGTGAGGTGGCAGGGGCCACCATAAAACAAGAAGCGCAGGAGGAGCCCGAAGAGGCGCCGGAGGAGCCGAAAGCGGAGGTGAAGATGGAGGTGGAGACGGAAGAAGAGAACAATGGCTCCTCGCCTGCAGAGAAAGAGCGCGCGGAAGAGCCCGAACAGGCGCCGGAAGACACCCAAGTCCGCGCGGAGGAAGAGAAGGAGGCGGTCGCCGAGGCTGTTGCTCCCGCCGCCCCGCTCGAAGAGCTGCCCGACGCGCCCGCGAGCGACGGCCCCGCGAAGGCGGAGGCCACAGCCGACCCGCCAGCCGCCGCCGCCGCCGTGGAGGTGAAGCGGGAGCGAGCGGCCGAGAAGAGCGAGGCGGAGGAGGAAGCGGAAGACGAGAAGCCGCCCCGCGCGCCCAGCTCCATGGGCAGCCACCACAGCGACGAGTCGCTCGACTCCTCCCACGCGCTCCGCCACCTCGAGAACCTAACGCACGGCCCCTTCGGCGAGCTGCTGCTGGCGCGCGGCGGGCAGGCGCCGTCGCCGCTCGTCGGCCAGCACCCGTTCCCCGGCCTGGGCTACATGATGGGCGGCCCGCCCAGCCCCGCGCGCTCGCAGGGCTCGTCGGGCGCGTCCAACGGGCCCGACTCGCCCTCCGAGGAGAGCCAGGGCATGTTCTTCCACGACTCCACCGGCTTCATCGGCAACATGGACGTGCCCATCGACAAGGACAACCCGCGCCGCTGCACCGCCTGCGGGAAGATCTTCCAGAACCATTTCGGCGTGAAGACGCACTTCCAGAACGTGCACTTGAAGCTGATGCATAAGTGCACGGTGGAAGGATGCAACGCGGCTTTCCCATCCAAGCGCAGCCGCGACCGGCACAGCGCCAACCTCAACCTGCACCGGAAGCTGCTGTCGACGTCGTCGTCCGAGAAGGGCGGCGCAGGCCTGTTCCTGGACAAGTCGCCGTTCGCGTCCTTGGCGGCCAATCCGTCGCTGCACGGCGACTTCCTGGCGCGCCTGTACGCCGAGTCGCAGGCCCTGCCGCTCAACCTGGAAGCGTTCAAGAACCTGCCGCCCCCGCACCTGCCGCCGCCTCCGGGCAGCCTGGCGGAGCAGATGCTGCTGAACGGCGACCGGCTTCCGCCGCCGCACCCGTCGCTGCTGCTGCCGCCGCTGGGCGGGCTGCCGGGCTTCCCGGGGCTGAACAGCTTCGCCAGCCACCTGTCGCCGGCGGCGGCGGCGCTGGCGGGCGTGAACGGCAAGGAGCGGTCGCCCGGGTCGGCGTCGCCCGCGTCGCCGCGCTCGCCCGCCGCGGCGGCGTCGCCCGCGCCGGCCTTGGCGCTGGACGAGGAGCCCGCGCCGACGCCCGACGCCGACTCGGGGCTGCTGCCGTGCGCGTTCTGCCGGCGGCCGCTGGCCGACGCGGCGGCGCTGCGCGACCACTACGAGCGCGACCACCGCGCCGACCTCTTCCGCTGCGCCGTGCCCGGCTGCGCCAAGGCGTTCACGACGCGCGAGGCCCGCAACGCGCACAGCGACAACCCGGCGCTGCACGCCCCCGCCCCCGCGCCCGCCCCCGCGCCCGCGGACTCGTGACACAGCCTCCGACGCGCGCCGCCCGCCTGGTGGTAGGTGGCCCTCGCCGGGCCCCCCTCCTTGTCGTACGTCGATGTCTTTTTAAAAGTCGTAATCTATAAATATTCTAATTCGAGCTTAAAGTGGAATTTTCAGTATTTCTCAAGTGTAGTTTGGTAGTGACTTTTTAAATGTAATGGGAAAAACTTCATGGTTTGTGTGGAGAACAACTGTCGAAAGAAACCATCGGGTTCTCTGGAAAGTATGGGTGTTGTTCGTGTATCTTCGTTGTTCAACGCACTTTAAACGTCGTCAATGAAGTGCGAATTGAAATTGAACTATTTGAACGAAACGGTCGGCAGGCAGATGCCGTCCGTTCACTTCCATGAACAATCTGAGGAATGTCTTGATTTCCGAAGTGCAATAAAATGTACAATCGAAATGCCAGTTGAAGTACGGAAGAAGCTCAGGTTTGCATCGTTGCAAAGTGTAGATATTTATTAAGTGGTTCAGAAGTGGTCGAGCTCCATATTAATCTAGTACGTTGTGAATACAGAGTGACTGACTGTACACAACCGGCGAGTTCCGTGTTTCTTACCTGAATAAAGAAAGAGTAAATGGAAGCACGTGTTCAGCGCCGAGATACCCCTGTATACGAAAAGTCGGGTATGGAAGCAGCCAGTGGCAGGACAACGACGTGTGTAACTGTCATATCTGGTCCTAACAT
Organism: Teleogryllus occipitalis; assembly: GCA_011170035.1. Taxonomy (NCBI): domain Eukaryota; kingdom Metazoa; phylum Arthropoda; class Insecta; order Orthoptera; family Gryllidae; genus Teleogryllus; species Teleogryllus occipitalis. Next base: position 71,526 of record BLKR01000820.1, on the reverse strand, counting down.
TTTGTTTTGCAAAATGATTTAAAAATATTCTTAGTAAATACATAGTATTTATAAAGATGTTTTGCACTTTTGATTCTTCAGCATCAGTCATTTTTACTGAAGATAATGAAAAGAAATACGTTCAGAAAGGGTGAATGTGAGGACTATTTCAATGCTGAAGATGCAAAATACTTGATGGAGAACATCACATTTTTCGCAAAGTTTTAATGGGAATTTCAGTATTTCTACAAGTAGTAAATATATGTGTGCATTTATTTTGCTGTCCTGTACATTGAATAGAAGTGACGTATTACACACATTCAGATATTATTAATGATATTCATGTTGAGTGAATGTATCTGGTACAGGATGTGCAATACTTCATAGATATATTCTCATGAATAAACGAAACTCATTTCATCATATCTTTCATTTTCAATATAGTCCATAAAGTTACTTTCCAACTGTGATCAAGCATAGAATTTTTAATGACTATCAATCTTGTATGAATGTTTTATCATTTTCACAAATCATTGCGGTCTCAGCAAAATAAATTTTGCCTAGAGCAGATACTTTCGCATATACCTGTACAACTAAATACTTACAATTGTACAAGGAATTGGGAAACAGTTAAGTTTCATGTACTTATACGAAGCACATTATAGAAAATACAAAATTTCGTACTGCTTTATGAATATTCTGTGAATAATCGTTGATTATTAATATCATCTCCCAGAGGCCTGTATTCAAATATTTCATATGTTACTATGATGCCCATTTTCTGGGTTAAGCAAAATCTTAACACATTTTTACTGTCTGGCTTGATGATTGTCCGGAAAATCCCTTGATGTGTGATGCTATGGCTAATAAATGTATTTTTGCTGCAATTTCTGCAAGAGAGTTTGCTGACTTGTAATGTGCCGTGAAAATCTGATCAACAGAAAAGAATTCTAATGTGTAAATATTTATGGAATTTGATATAGGGCTAAGTAGTTGTATTAATGAAAAATTGTTTGTATAAAACTGTGAATTTAAAATACTGTGTAAAATATGTGGCCTCCTTGCTATAATACATTGTTCCTTCTGCCCCCAGTGGAAATGCAGCCCAGTAAGACACTAAAAACTACGTTGTTTAAATAGAGTTTCACATTTGTGACGAGCCGATGTATGACAAATGTGATGCTGTTCTGGCGACATTGTGTACATAAACATTGAAACATTTTAAAACGACTTTGTGTGTCAATTTGATGGTATTCCCAATGTCTCCCCGCCCTTCAGTTTATTGTTGTTATTACTGATTATTAATATTATATACTCCATGAACTGTGCTGTGACACGTACCCTTTATGTCATCATTGTAAATAAAGGAAAACAAATGATCATCTATAAATTGTTGACTTTTCCTTCGTTTATCACCTCCACAAAGCAATGTCCTCATTGATCCCTGAGTATTCCTGCATAAGAATTCGTAGATTCATATTTCATACAATTAACTGGAATAGGTCCATTTACACTGCAATTGGGTATAACCCAATGTCAATTACAATAAGAAAAAAGAACGCTCTACAAAAATATAACGCTTGCAATAAAATTAGAATTATAACAAGAAGAAATAAAATAAAAAAGAATTATAATAATAATAAAAGCCAATATAATAATTCTAAGTATAATAAATGGAAAGTGCGAGTTACAAGTTAGTAAAGACAAATTTTAAAACACTTTCAAGAAATTGCCACTAGAAAATATTTTCACTAACTTAGTATATTCCAGTTTGGAGTACTTTTGCAAGATTAGTGAAAGAAAAAATACCTAAAATACCCGTCTTGTCATCCTTAAAAGTAAAATTATGTGATTCGTGTGAAGCTGTCTTAGGAAACAATGAATTAAGAAGACCAGAAGAGTTCCCTAAGAAGTCTACTTTCGCTTACAAACCCGTTCCAGGTCAGTTACTCTGCCGTTGGAAAGTTTGTGATCATAAATTCAAACATACACCATAGAAATAAAAGCAATCATCTGATGACGATCTTTTCGAGCTTTGTAACACGATTTCATTATGAAATATTGCCCCTCTAAATTATTATCGTTAATGTTCATCGGTATTCTTGACAAAATAAATCATTTTGGAGTCAGTTATATCATGGAAAGCACTTAAGTGCAAAAATCGTACTCGTAGAGTGCGAAATGTTTAAGAGATATACTTCAGACAATATAGTGGATAGAGTTTCAATGAAAATTCGTATTTTTTATTCATGATCACCAGGAAAAATTAATTGTTTATGGCAACGAAACATATTTCTGTGGATTGAAGTTTGCACTGTTCAATTAAACAATTTTTAAGTTGACGGTATTGATTGGAATTTAAAATTCTTCATCTATCCCGACTTAAGAATCATTGCGAAGTTTAGATAAATCACCATTGTAAAATACGAGTTCGATAATATTAATAACAAATAATAGAAAACCTATTTACATTTTAGCTTAGGTAATAATTTATTCAAGTACGAATAGCTAATAATTAAGATGAAAATAAATAAATATTATTTTAATACATTATTGGGGTAATTTTCTACAACGAAAACTTAATCGACACGTTTTAAAAACGAATATTTGGCAAAACATTTGTTAAATGTTCAGATCAATAGTTATTTAGATATAATAACGATGAATAAGGGTTTGGATGGTCGAAAATGAGTAAATTATTTATAAGAATATTCATAAAACATTCTGTAGGCAATAACAGCTCTCTTATCTTTTCTCTTAACACGTGAAACACGATTTTGTCTTCTACAATTTTCTTCTTCAACAAGCCACGCATTTTACAAATTTTGCTCTCAGCTGAAGTGTAGTCTATAATATGAAATAGCATAGACTACACAATTATAGACTACACTAATATTAATAGGAAGATATCCAGCATTACTGAAACAAAGAAACAATCAAATCGGATATTTCTTTATTCACAATATAACAGTTAAATTTTATTTTCTCAAAACATTTCATCAGCCACTGAACAAATGTAGTTTTGTGTCAATTTTTTTTTTTTACAATTACTCATTAATTCTTTCCCAGAAGAGAACATTTTTATTTTAAAATGTAAAGAGATTATAGTTAAACACATTAGGTAATTTTGATAACAAACTCAGAAATAAAATTATTTTGAAAAATTAACAGTCTAAAAAGCAATTCGAAAATTACAAAAATGTTAATTTAAGAAATATTATAAATAGTAAATTCATTGTAAAGTTGATAAGTGAATATTATCCTAGTGTACATATTATATCGGGTGCAAAACTGAAGTAGAAGAGTCCAATATTTCAATGAACAATTTACTGCTATCAATAGTCCCACAAGGTTTCAATTACATCTGCGATATTAATCGCTTAATCGTTATATTATTGGTTTAACTTATCATTTATTAACATATAATTTTGATTCCCTGGGGGGTTGTTTCGTTAGGCATAATTTTCCCATTAGTAAATCCGCAGCCGCAGCGCCGTGGCAGCGGGGGCTGGCCCGGGAGCCCGCCCCCGCTTTCCACCCTCGCCCCGCCCCGCCCCGCCCCTCCCCCACCATTTGTCTCGCGCTCCTTAGGCGGCTCCCACGCGCCGGCCCTGGGCCTATCGAGCGATCGCATGGGCCACTATTTTGCCACCTTTTATTATTGTAATTATTGTGACGCCGCCGAGCGTTGGTTGGGGACTCGGGAGCGCAGAGGAGAAGGCGACGCGGCGCGGCGCGGCGGCGGCGGCGGCGGCAGCGCTTCACGAACGGGGCCCGGTTTCATTTCGGCCCCCACGCCATTGTTTTCAAGGCCCCGCCCCCCGTCCCTCGCCACCCGCGCCCGCTCCGGCTCCGCCCCATCCCACCAGATGTCACGCCAGCCTTATCGCACGTTCCATCTCACCTGCAAGTTCTTTGTGAGCCCCCCCAGGGGGGGCGGGGCCCCGCACGCTCCGCCCCCTTCATTACACCATGCAACACACTGCACACTCGGCCCGTGGCGGCGTGGCAACGGCGCAGGCCAATCCAGGAGGCTCGGCCACCACCCGCACCTCGCCCGCCGCCTCTGCCCCCACCCCACCCCCTCGCCACGCCTCGCGTTCGGGCTGTCGCCGCCGCCGCTGCCACGCCACGGCGTGCCACTCCGCGCTTCGCCGCGCCGAGCCACGTCCGGCATGAAAGTGTAATGCCAGTTTCCAATGGCATTAATCAATAGCCGTGTTTGCTGTGAGGAAGCGTACTGCCATCCAAGCGTCCACTAGCTTCTTACGGCGGATAAAGGAGAATGGGCCACTAGATGTCTGGATGATTTCGCTGCTTACAAAAAGTGCATAAGAATCAAATTGGTGTAAGGTGATGTCAATTAATCTGTTTTAAGTCCAAACCTATCTGTTCCTTATCGTGTGAACCTGTAACAGTACGCTTTAGATTGTTGTACATGCATGAGTTCATGTCACTTTCTTGGCATTATGGCCTCACAATTCTTAAACACAAATACTTATAAATTAACAAAAAGATATTGAAGTGGAAGAAAATGTATTTTTCTGTTTTAGTAACAAATAATTGCAAATGTTTTATTAACAGAAAAAAACATTCGCAACGTCATTAAATTTTGACGGCATATGTAATAAAACAGTACTTGGAAACTAATACGAAAGTTCGTATATTATTATATTTTATGGGAAAATACCTTGGGGGTTAACAATTTCAATTTTAAGTTATTCAGAATTCACATGACCAAAGCTTATTATTAACATCAGCATTGAAAAATTCTTGAGGCCATATATTTTCTGAAGGTAGGTTTCAAATTTATAAAAGTAGTTAAGTGATATTACATTCTTAAGAGAGTATATGCCAAAAAGTAGTATAAGAGATAATTATTATATATATATATAATTCTTAGACCAAGCCAGTGAGTCAATACTTCATTTTCAAGTTTTCGTTTCCGTCAATACTTTTATAAATATTTGTTTAAAATGCGAGCAATCATAGATGCACATTATTGTTCAAATCTTCAATTTGTTTGAATTAAATTTATTTTAGAGGTTATATTTTAATGCAAATAATAAATGAAACAAATATTGTTAGTTATAGATTTTTCATTTCACAAATAATGTAATTTTGACTAGACTCACATCCCACTATTCAAGAAGTAATCAAAATAAAATTATTTTCACAGAAACTTCTTTTATTCCGCTGTTCAGGGCGTTTTGAGTTCCCCTTCGTGAATTCTAGATGATCATAACGACCACTCAGATCATTCTTCTTTTTCTTAAAAGTTTATCCTCAGTAAACAGGAAAATGAAAATCATTGAGATACATCCCTAATTGAATAATTACAGTTCATTACATGAGTATCACAATGCATAATACACGTCTTTGGAAAGGGGACGTATATCAAAGAATTCTCAAGGGTATTTAATGAAGATAACATTATAAAGGATCATTAAACTAAATGTAATAAAGGTGTAGTAAGTTTGACCATTTTCACTGCATCTGCAACCTTTTCAGAATTTAAATCTTTTTAAAATCTACCTTCTTAAACATTTTTTTTAAAGAATATAGTTTTCTCTGTTTCCGAATTGTGATTGGCGCAGTGTTTTCCTCACCGTAGCGATTTTCTTGAATGCAAGTCAAATACATTGTATTTTAAAGAAACTGAATGTTTCTTCAATCAGAAGAATGTAAACAAGTCTCTGCTCCAATCTGTACTTGACAATACTAAAGGGACATTTACCGTCGCCTGTTCGTGGATGTGTGGATTGTGGTCGTGGATTAACGAAGAACATTTGTACCAAATCTAATTTGAATGTTGATAATCAGTCAGCCAGATATTATTACTAATATATATATACATATAACCATGATAGTATGTAATTCATAAATGAATTAACAGACATCACATTTTCGTAAATAAAATGTAAAACGTAAAAGAAACATACCATGAAATTTACCTCAGAAAAATTAGAATAGGTTCTCTATTACAAACAACAGAATGAGAGGGAATTCATTACAAAATCTGTGTCAATTGTGCTTTTGCGCTCTTCTTGCGATGAATAACATTGTCACTTATCTTCTTCACATTCTCCTACACCTAAGTTCGTGAAGTGTGTTTATAAAATAGCATTAACATATGCATTGAACACGTAGTAAAATAACGACATATTAATAGTCCATAAAAACCAGCAATGAGAAATCTTAAGAGTTGAAGAAGCGGTCAAACGAATGTTTACCTATAAAGACGCCCAATGTGCTCCAACTGTGGCGCCAAATGTCTTGCCCGCCAGGGTTCGCATCCCGGGAGGAGCAGCATTCTGGCAGCCAAAGCCCGCGGCGGCGCGCGCGAGCGAGCGAAGCAGCGCACAGGCGCGCGGGCGGCGCTCCCACGCCCGCGCCGAGGGCGCCGCTCCAAACGCCCCTTCGCCCCGCCCCGCCCCGCCCTTGGAGCGGAGCGCGGCCCCGCGCGTCACCTGGCGCGTCTGGACGCGGCGCCACGCGGCCGCATCTCATTACCGGGGCCTATCCAATTTCCGGCGGCGGCGGCGGCTCCGGGGCCCGCGGGTCCCGATCCGCGCCCGGAGATTCATGCTCCGCGCGCGGTCACCTAATTGGGCCGATCCATCACGGGGGCGCACGCAGCGCCCGACGAGCGCCCGAGCCCTCGCCCCCGCCCCGCCCCCGCGCGCTCCCACAGGTTCGTTCTCACGGCGCGGGCCGGACGCCGCGCGCGGTGACACGCAAGCCACCGCCCCCGCCAGCGCCGCCTGGCGGACGCACCACTCCAACGAGCCCTCCTCTCAGAGCTGCTCTGCACGGGAAGCCGTTGAGCATTGCTTCCATTGGAACGGGAATCTCGGGCAGGAAACGTAATGTATTCTAATGCAATGTGTTGTACATCATTCCAACGACCAGTTCACAATTGGACAATCCCAAGAGGTCCTCTTCATGAGAATCTGTCGAGAATTGTGTCGACTGGAAGGAGATTATGAGGTAGCGAACGAATGGAGTTAGATCCAGGAAGGCGTAAACTGTGGAATAATTTCAATGAACTTTTAATTTATCAGGGTTGTGGATACTACTTCGACAATGGCATTAAAATTGGACGAGTTCAAGAGTACTTGCTTTCCGTGGAAATTCGAAGACGCATGTTGGAAGGAGAATGAGGGGCAGAAAATCTAGAATGACCGAGGGAGATATAGGCTAGCCTTATATTCAAAATGTGAACATAATGTCAGAAACTGATTTTGTGAGAACGTTGTTGTTCCCCAATTCATCAATCGTTACACTTACTGGAAACAGTTTTAGTTCGTAGACACTTTTGAAGTCGATTGGAACACAATTCAAGGACAGCAAGTATTAATACAAGAAAACAAACATAACTCAACCTTATACCCAAATGTTGTATGAACACGATCATGTGTCTATATTCACACACTTTAAAAAATAATTTGAACCAAATAAATTAACAATAACTGAAGAAAATTACAAATACAAATTAAGCTAATACAAATTAGACTAAAACAAATGAGTCCTTCATAATATGATTTTCATTTCTTTGCGATTCATACTCTATGTGACAGTCTATAGCGAGCTTTTTGCAAATATGATACTCGATTAGGAATAGCGCCTTAAACAAAAAGTGTAATACTAGTCACGATGAGATGCTAACTTCGAACGTTCTGGCCATCGTTTAATCTCGGTGTATGAAACTAAGAATCACTTTCTTTCTTGAGATTAGAATTTATTTCTTGTTCCATTTTCCTTTGAAACAATCTTCAATTGATTTGTTTCAGAAATGAATGCACTCGGCTCTGATAAGCATTGTCTTCTCGAATGAGATATGAAACAAAAGACAAGAAGTGAAGATTTGTTGACATTTCACAGCCTGTAGAGAAATAACCTTAATGTCAGAAAATTTACCATCGAAAGTAAATTTTCTACAGTTTGAATCTTTTCATGAACCATGAAAGAGATGGTTCTGCGATATACAATATGGCGGAAGTGTATTACTGTCAATACAAACATAACGGAGAAAACCTAGAATTTCAAAAAGCCAATGACGCTAATAAAACATCAATATTCATCAGCTGTTCAATAAATTGTACAGTGAAACCCATCTTAATGAGTCACGACTGGTTGAGAGAAAAGTGACCGTTAACACAAATGGCCACTTAATGGACAGTATAAGAATATGAGAAGAACATAGGCTGTTATTACATGTTATTTAAGTCTTATGTTATATTAATAAAGTTATACATACTTAAAGTATATGTATTTATATTAACACTTGTTTCACTTGAACTACAAAATACCGTGTTCTGGTGACCACTCAAAAGAATGAATATATGGAATGCCTCATGGAAAAATTAATCGGTTCCACGAAAAATTGACCGCTAAAAGAGGTGACTGCTTAATCAACATGACAAATTCGTTGTATATTTTGTGTGTCACTGAACTCAAAACGAAGATCATTAAACACTATCAAATTATTAATATCTACAAAAGTGTGTGAGAACGAGCTTTAAAATACCAAATAGGTCATGGCAGTAAATGCCAAATTCCAGTTTGTTAAACTTTTTCACGTAGGGATGCATAACCATGTCTTTACATTTTAACTTTTACAATTTCTATTCAAATTTTGTTATGGGAAATTTTGATAATTTGGTTCATGTTTACTTTTGTTTTGAGACTAATAGAAAAGCAACAGTTTTATAGGTTATTCATGTTCATTAATAAAATTAATGCAAACCTTATTGCTCAATATTTAACTATTTCTTGTGGAAATTCCTTTTTACCTAACCGTTTGCCCAAAATAGAGACTTTCTTTTCGTTTATTTCATTGATTTTTAGGAAAAACTAACTTCTTCGGGCGGTAACCATTATTTTATTGTAATTATAAAAGCACATAACATTTTGAACCCTAAACAGACATTTTAATGCAATTAGTAACCCGTTTGTAATAAAAAAATTCATTTGTGACCCAATTTTGGACTAACATTTCTTACCATTTACCGTCATTTTCGATTCGCAAAAACCATTAATGATCAATTCAAATAAAAATATTAATCAACGTAAAAACTTAAATAAAGTTTTGCAATAATCATATTAACAAAAACTTCCATTTATTATAGACATTCAAATTTAAGTTCAGTACGTAAACATTCAGTAAATTAAAATTCAGTAAATAAAAATTAAGATAGTCAGTCAATTCAGTAAATAAAAATCAGATAACAACAGGGGGGAGTCAATAATGGCAGAGACTTTTTGTTGAAATTGTAAGACGGAAATTGATTCGTTTGAAATATTATTTAATTCTGCGCAATATATTGTTTTATGCGTTGGCGAAGTTGTTACCTTCTACCATCGAATTCATGGTTTTGTTTAATTTACTATGTAATGTTTCAGAAATTATTCTTGGGAAACTCCTGGTTTCATTATCAAGAAAGAAAACCACAAAGTGTGTTTTGCTTTACTGTCTTATTTCGTATACGTGTTATTTCTTATGTTATTAGTCTCATTAATACATGAATAATTTCACTTTATAAATACGTCAAAAATTGTTTTAACAATAAAGATTTCTAATTTTCCTTCTCATTTTTTATGATATGTCTGTACTTTCATCCCCATGAGCAGCCTTGAACCTAGTTGAACACTTAACGCCATGATTGCTTCAATAACTCAAATTTAATACATCCCTTTGTGCACTGGAGGTAAGAAATTCGGCACCTCCATGAGATTTTTGTAATTTGCCCTATTACAGGTAGGATTATTAATGAAGTTTCTCCAGGCGAAATCCGATATAAAGTCATTTCAATTTTATCTCTTTTGAGAAACGATAAATATTCTCTGATTAGAAGTGGATGGAGGTTTCTTTTATCAATACGAAACCATTGAATATCCCGAATAACTTAACACAATTTTGTCATCATTCACGATCACACATTTTTACTAGGTGGAACGCTTTCCGAAGAATTCATCCCATTATCTGCCCTACAAATGTATTGGGATTTTTTTTCATAACATCAAAATTTTGTCTTTTCTCAATGTAGAAAATAGGAATTTATAGTTTTCCTTTGTAATATTTATCTTTATTACAATATTTAACGAAACATTTATTACATTATTATTTTATCATGATGTTTTTTAAGCTCAAAGTATATTAATTTAAATTTGAATTCTAAGTTTACTACATTTGTCATTACATCCATCAGTTAATATAAACACTGTAATTTATGTTCATTTACACATATTTTGTGCCAAGTCATTGGTAGGATTTTACTGTGTAGTTCAATTATACCCCTCATAAGTCAGCACTGCACACATATTTCGCTTCCATTTTGTCGCCTCTATATTTTTAAAACTATTTTGTAAGTGTAGATCCACTTCATCTTCGTCGGCAGGAGCGCTTCTCACACCTTTATACACAATACGCCAAGGAAACCACCATTTTGTGCTACTTATAAGACACCTCGGCTAAAACTTCGTAAATGTACAATTGCTTTGGAATTATTCCCCACGAGTGAATCAAACACATTTCAGACGAAAAATATAGAATTTTGTAGATTATTTTATGAAGAATACTCAAAGCACATACACAACCCCTAACATATGTAACTACCACGCCTAACTCGAAAATGTGTTCTAGGCCTTGAAAATTCAGATGAATGGTCCCATTGGGAGTAATGTCTTTAGATTATTATCTACAAATGAGTCCTTTCATAACTTCTGTTACATTTTTTGGATATTGAGTTTTCCTCAGTACATGTGCCCCTAGAATGGGTGGTCACAAGGGAGAAACACATAATCTATGTAAAATTAAGTTAATTGTTTAAAATTCAATGCAATTTAATTGCACGTATCTAAAAATAACTGTTTGTTAATAAATGTTAGCCAATATTAAAATGTTTACTCCAGTACCATACAAGGACCTCTATGATGTAACACCAGATTAGAATCTGTGTCCTCTACATCCGAAGTTGATCAATCTTTACGTTTAAAACAATGAAACAAAGTGCAGAATGATGCATGGGTCCAACAATTATACAATAATTAACAATATTCTCAGTAAAAATATTGAAAGATATGAAATTAAATATTCTAATGGTCTGCAAATGAATATTTTTATGCAATTTACAAATGAACTAGGTTTTGAGTAATTTGAACTGCGAAATTTAATATTGAAATTTGAAATAATTACTCTGGCAACAATGACCGAGTAGACTACAATTGTTGCAGTCAAGAAGGTATCACAGTATTTAATTCGAGCAGTAACCATTATATATTCATTGGATTGTCGTCTATAAAATGTATTACAACAATAAATGTTTTATATCATTATTTATGGCTTAAGTGATTTTCTTTGTGGTAATCTGAAACTAAGTTTCTACTTGTTTCGCTAATCAATATTTCGCACACGCCAAACAAATTCCTGAAAAAGTATTCCTGAATATTCACAACAAAACAACAACAAAGAAACATGCAGTTGAATGCAAGACTTACAAAATATGATTCAAAAATAAGATAATTAGAATTTCGTATTGAATACTTCTACACACTGCAATCAGATAACTTACGTGCGCCCGAGTGTGGGTCCATCCGTTTCTCATGGTTACACCTCTTAAGGCCCACCACTGGGGTAACTGAGGTGTCATTCGATACCTCTCAGTCAAAGGGGGCGGAGTATTTTTGCCGTAACCTTTCAGAACATTCTAAGAGCATTCTCAAAACACGTGTTTTGGACAGTGTTAAGACCACGTTAGTGAAATACTGTAAATTATTCTGCCTTTTCGGCATAACCCGAATCCTTACCACCAGATTCTTCAAACTGACTATAACTAAATCTAAGTTTGTTACGAAACAAAAATATTTATAAAAAGTACGTCTGTCAATAGTTTTATTCCAGAAAAATTATCCAGGATGTACGGGCCAGAAAACTGTGTTATGTTTTAAATTTCTTTTTGATATGAACGATATTAGCATAAAGAAAGTTGTTTACCTGAAAATAACCACGAGAGGCACTAGGCTAGACTAGTCATTTTGGTTGTACTACTGCAAATGAACACTTTTTTGCTGATTTCTGGTACAAAACCTCCACTTTTTAACAGCAACTAAACTAATCACGTAAAACAAATTTCACGAAAATGGATATTTCCATCTACAAGCTGTCTGGAGTTCACTTATTATTTTCTACTGCAATTTTTTATGACTTGAATCATATTTTTCTCTAGAATAGTCATAAAAATATCCAGTACCGTATTTATCAAATAGCATTAATATTTTGCTATAAAAGATGTTTATTAACCTTTAACTAGGAAAAAAAGATACTGTTTCAAAAGTAGATGCAGCATCGTGTTCAAGAACTGATAGTGTTCTCTATAAAAAAATATTCACAAGCAAGTTATGTATTTACCAAATAGTGAACATGTTCAGATTTTTTGACACGTTCACCATTTTACTCTGATATTGACTAGGATAAATAAAAAATATTTCTATAAAATGAGAGAACGTAGATACAAACGTAAAGTTTTTGTTATTTACATGAACTAAAAGAACACATTTAGCAAATGATCATTGGTGCAACCAGCTGAAGGCATAGTGTCAAACCGACTTGTTTTCTTAAAAATAATTTTTCATTTATCCCGAATTTACAGTTTATTTGTATTTGTTTATGAATTACTTCCTCAATTGTGGTATTCGATGCCTTTCGTTACTACTTACTACTTTTAAAAACTACATTTGTGAATATGTGTCATGGAGATGTTCTGGAAGGGGGGGGGGGCTAAATGAACATTGGGACTGATTGATTTTTAGTGTTTCCTGGATTTTTGATTGATTGATTAGTGACTTCGGGCGCGTCAACTCCTAAGTTCGTTAATTCCATAAGTGTAGTTGATGTGTTTTCATCGGGAGGTGGTGGTGATCTTTACCCCGCTGGATGGCGAGATTCGGCGCCGACCTACCGTCGGCTAGTGGGAATTTCCCCTAACCAGGACTCTCCCACCAGCGGGGCACCGCCCCAGCCGGGACAAGCTCTAAGCTTGTGTGGTAAGCTTCTAACCTCTCAGCTTGTCTGGTCTCCGAGCTTGTGTGGTAGTGTAGTGCGTCTAAGTGTAAGAGTGAAAGTAAGGGGAGAGGATAGGACTAGGAAGAGGATGGAAAGATCGCGCGCGGTCCGTCCCCCGTTTGGTAGGGTACTGCTCCGGCATTCCCCTGGTGTTGATCGGAGAAACTCGGATCGGAATGGAAAACTATCTATCTGAGCAGCCAGTGGCTAGAATTCTCCTCCAGGCAGCGATTGAATTCGATGTAGCTGTCTAGCTAGTGTCGAATATCCTGCCACCGTCGGGATTCGAACCTACCGGCCAGAGGCCCTACAATGACGTCAGTTGATGCCCTGAGCCACCTCTCCCTGTGTTTCCTGGAGCGTCAATGACTACAGACATTAGTCTCCCAAACGTCTTGCATGTTTTGATCACACGAGGTTGCGGTGTTCTTTCCCGCTGGATCCGGTGCGACCTACAAGTCATATTGCGATGTTTCCCCTTCCAGGTATCTCACACTAGCGGGACACCACCCCAACGAGAACAAGCAGGTATGCTCAAAGCCCCGGCTGATCTGCCGACATTTGTGGTCGTGTAACGCTTGTCAATGTGTGTACGTAAGTAAGAGGCGAGGATAGAACAGGGAAGGAAAGATCGCAAGCCGTTAGTTACCCGTTCGTCAGGATACTGCTCCAATATTCGCCGCGTAAAGATCGGAGAAACTACGGAAACTTCCGAATAGAGCAACCGGCTGCTAGGATTCTCATCCAGAGCGGCTGAATTCGACATAGCTATCTAGCTTAAAATCCTGCCACCGACGGGACTACAACCATAGGACATCCCTAACAGAAGCACTGCAGTAACATCAGTACCGTAAAGAAAGGCCAAGAACAGCGCGCGATATTTTCTTCCTTATCCATGCCAAGGGGTATTTTTTTTAATTATTTCAAATTCTGTTTTGGCACTTCGATCCTTTGTAAGGTAAGGTATTAATTCTCTTATAGGTATTTGAAACAAGTACAGTCCACTCCAGTTATAGAGAACTCGTATATAGTGAACCCTCGATTATAGTGAACTTAAGTCACTGGTCCCATTTCACTTACATTGCAAGTAAGCATAAGAAGATTCGGTTACAGTGAACCTGAACCTCGGCTATAGTGAACGTAGGAAATGCAACGTCCTGGAAATTCATTCCCTCCTGAAGAAGAATATGTCACCTCAGTGCCACAAATCCCAAGATTAGGCTGCTTGGAAAATATATCGTCGGCCAAAGATCATTATCGAAGAAGTCTCCCCTGAGGCGCAGCTAGCGGTCGGGGAATGGGCACCTTACTGATGACCGGAGAATGGGACGGTGTTCCAACGTGCAAGAGACATTGAAGGGTGTCAAGTCGCAATTACGATACTTCGAGACAGTGGACAATGTAGAATGAAGTATGAAGAGAGCATGAACTCTGCAGAAGGATCGAGAGAAATTACTAATGAAAAAGTAAGAAGCAAAAAAATTGAAAATAATTAATTTTTAAGGACATATAAAGATATTTAAATTTTCAGTTCGTACTGTTAATGTATTTTGCTGTATCTCTATATCAATAAAATCAATTGTTATGGAGAAATTCTGTTTAATTTCAACATCATCGGATATAGTGAACCACGGATATAGTGAACTAAATATGTTAGTCCCCAGAAGTTTACTATAACCGGAGTCGACTGTACTTAAAATAATTTTTATCCAAAACAAATGAAGCTATAATGCCAACGAATATATCCGTAAAAATATAAAATTCCTACTTATAATTAGCTTTATTATAATTAAATGTCTTAATTTAAAAATCAATACCTTAATTAAAAATTTTGATTTCTAATATCGTTTATGAGATTCAAAATGTCTCATTGATCTTCCTTGGATGAACCTTTGCGTTTGTGGTTCAAGACTGTTTCTAATCTAATTTAAACGATTTAACTTAGAAAATTCTCTTGAAATTGTAATTACAAATTAAAACTAGTTATTTAGACCATTATACGTATATATCTTCAGATCTAGTGTCTATTAATTTAGAATGTGTTACCATAATTATTGCTGTAAGTCATGCTACGAATTTTTGACATTACGCGTTCCCTCAACGTGTTTCTACAGAACAAATATTAACAAAGAGAGGAATGTACCAAACTTCGTGTTCTCAACCCAATTATTTATAGTTAGAAGGATAACATTGTGTGCGTGTTTGTATTTGTGTTTGTAAATGTATGTGTGCACATTTGTTTGTGTAATGACACATTGATACATTTGCACATTTTCTTGACACAATGCCCAACTTGCTTCAGTATTTTTCAATTACGTTTTAAAATGTGTTTCAAAAGCATCTAGATTGGGAAGTTTCTATCCTTCCGAAATTGCAGAACTCCAATCTTCGTTGTTTTTAGAGATGCAAATCCTTGAATCCCAATGAATTATTTAATTGTCAAATTTCTTTATTCTGTTTGCTTTAGCATCAGTAATAACTATTTCTCCAACGATTTCATGGAATGTAGAGTATTGAATACCATAGTCTTCAATTGAGAGGGTTCACTTCAGAGAATATTTTATTTTTCATGATCTATGAACATGAGTATCATTCTGATATATTATCTTACACCATGAGATCTTCGATGTATCATTGTGAATTGGAAAAATTTACAAATTGAAGTATTTTTAGTACTGGATATTCCCTCCAACAATTCCTTTAACACGTATAATGAGTTCAGACTTGTGAAATGAAGAGAAATTGCCTAATGCATAAAATTACTAGTAAGAAAAATTCGAACTTCCATATTTGTGAAAGATCCACCGTTTTAGAAGCTCGAAGAGACCAAGTAAATACAACTAGGTTGAGAATAATACACACAAATGTAACTCAAGCCTATTTGCTTCCCAAAACATGAAAACAAATGTGTAAAAGTTTAACATGGAAGTGACTTTGAAACATTTTATTATTGAGTGTTCAAAGTTCAAAAATTTACTAAGGGAATGTCTGGATATCAAAATTCGTTGCCTGAAGAGTGTACATTTTTTAAAATGCATAGGTGTTTAATATGATTTGAAGGCAGTTTTCAAAAACTTTAATATTGTTATAATTTCTTGAAGAAGACATTAAGACCGTTGCAATACTTTGACTTGATAATATGTATTTAATATACGGGTAATATATGATTAATGTATTGTAGACAAGTCGCTGATGACTTAGATTTTAAAAAGCGTCTTAAAATAAATCAAATTCTTTATGTTAATGCTTGTTATTTATGATCGATTAATTCTGAATTAATTACTTATTAATTATTACATTAATGAATTAATTATTAAATTAAACTAGTTAAGATAAATCATGAGAAAATTATTAAAGCTGTTTTACAATTTTGAAGATAGTAATGTAAAAATCAAATTAATGGTAATAAAATAATTTCTCAAAACTATAATAACCTAAATTTTCTATAAAGCGATTCTTTATTTAACGGGAAATTAGAATTGAAACTCAGATGTATTTTTACATTTACGACCTGGAAAATTTGCGACAATTTAAAGGAATAAAAATTCAACTTGAAATTATGAGAAGAATTATGCGGTACATTATGTAATATAGCAAATACAATGTTGAGTAGATGCACCACGTGTATGCTGCAAATTCACTACCAGTAATATTTTTTCCGTAAACTGCGTGCACTCTTCTGTGAAACGATGACTTGAGGCAAAACAGATTCAACGTTAGGTTATTATGCTAAACATTTGCAAAGTATTTTCCAATAATACGGGTCGTGAGATAATTTATTTACCAATGGAGAGTCATTTCTACCTCTGACTCATTCGAAAATTGCACGGAACTATTGAAAGTACTTCAATTTACTACAGAGTGCGTGATTTACGGAGAAAGGAACGTTCAGAACAAAGACAGGTCACGACTGCTCAAACTAATTCCCAGGACAATTGGAGCGGAACCAAGATGAGACTCTACTGACAGAAAATGACAGAAATTCTTTCTTTACCTTAATAAAAGGAGAAAATAGACAAAAGAGTGGTTCAGCCTGAAACAGGAGAGAAATTAAACCAATGAATGACTACGAATGAAGCGGTAAAGATTCAATTTTTGTAAATTTATTTTGTTGACGCATTTATCAATATGAGACACGAAGAAGTGACTTATTGGTTTTGTGAACTAAATTGTTTGTGCTCAATAAATTTCAGAGTAAATGTGGAATATATCGTGAGTTTCCAAGCCAATGTTGAAACAATGACAAAGACATGAAGTAGTTTAAATGTCTTGCGTAAGAAACATGAAGAATTACTGAATATAAAATATGTATATTGGAAAATTATTGAGAGAAGATCCACTATTACACTGAAAGCCTATTTCCAGAGATAAACTGATAAAACACAGAGCGGAAGAGGAAATTAATTGTGGTAATGGGTCACAACATTAAGACAAATCAGAAAGAGAAATATGTTAATCAAATGCAACAGAAAAGACTCTTCCATTATTTTTTCAAATTCAGTTTGTGGATCTTATCATCCGCTGCAGTGCCAGGCACCCCACTGGGAGAACAGTAAGGGGAAACACATCACAACAAGCACGTTAACAATCCGTAAAACGCCTACACGACGAGCAAGATTAATTAATTTGGTTTTCAAAATATTACATCACCTAAAGCGGGTCGGATATGTCTCTGATAGGCTATTTTTATCGCCCACCTCAGGAGGCACTTATTAGCGCAGGGTAATTACAGAAGGGGGCGGGGCCCTTCCCCTCACGGCACGGCGCGGCGGCGCCCGCCTCGCTGCCACCGCTACCGCACCGCGTCCGCCATGTTCCTCGATCCATGTTTCATGTTAATGCGACGGTGCCGCGAGACGCCTTCATATGTTATTTAAATAAGTCCTCACGGAGGCCGGGTAATGGCGCCGGCGCGGATAAGAAATCTCGGCGGTGCTGGTAATTAAATTCCACATCTCGTGAAAATCTTTCGTAAATATAAATTATACAGGCTAATGACTGTAACAGATGCGAGGAGTACGTGCAAGAAGACGAATTTTAGCGGCGCGAGACGACTCGAGACGGCTCGTGAGAAGGGGCCCGCGCCAGGGCTGGCATTACGAACAATCCACCCCGTCCTGTCCCGCATACGTGATATAGTGATAGAGTGTGCTTCGTTCCATTAACATAATTATAACGCCAATCTAAATCTGCTTCGAGGAAACGTCTTCGCCGGAAGAGATGACAGCGCAGAGAGGAAGCGGAGCATCATTTAAATGCGACCGCGCCGCAGAAGACAAGAGATACATGACTGCGGACGATGAGGAAGATGGAGTCGTGTTGTAGATTCACTCTGACAGTATCTGCTCGTCTCGACTTAAAGCAAACGTATGAGCATCTAATGTAAGAGTTGCAGTGCAAGTTGTAACATTGAAAGGATGGAAATGAGTGTTCGTCGTGTCGACAGGAGGTGAAAGCATTGAAAAGAAGGAAGAAATAAACTTTATTAATTTGTAGTTGCAACTGACATATCAGAGCATATATTTTACATGTCTACAACAATGAAGAAAATTAGTGTTCGTGAAAAAGAACTCTTAATACTAATCACATACACTTTCTGAAATGGAATAATTGTCGTAATAAAAGCAATCCTATTTCAAGGGAATTTCTACATTAATGTTATTGCTTTTCGCTAAAATATCTTTGACCGTGGAATAGCTATTACATAGTCGATTACATCACATTCTTTTATTTTTCGCAGAACCTACGGAAATTGTTTATCATTCGTGTCTTCGACAGTAAAATCTCTTTTAGGAAATGTCCATGAACTATTTCTAAGAAGCTAAATGTTAACGATTCCTTTCACAAACAAAAGCTAGTCTTTTGCATGTCTCAGTAGTATTCCATCCTCGTACTGTGATCTAGTAGTCACGCAATAGACGCAGCTGTCAACTAGTAGTTGCTGTATCATTTGCAGTGCTACTGACCTTACAAAATTGTAACTTCTGTACCCAGCGTTTTCTTCAAGGTCGTGCAGTTCATTACTTGGATAGAAGAATTAAGGTACACTAAACAAGGAAAAACACTGGGAGAGAAATGCAATGGAGAAGTATAATGATGAAATGACTATTCACTCCTCAAACAACTAATGATAGTAGGAAAGATTTCCCCTGCGGTTAACAATCAAAAGTGTAGGATCTTCCCATTTTTTCTCGAGTTCAGAATACATTACTCAATTCAGAACCGTGAAATGAAATTTCACTTCTCTAACGAATGTAATTCGAGGTGAAGTCACGTCATTCTTTTCCTTCTCCGATCATTACATGGTGGGCAGCGAAGAGGAGTATTTTAAAAATACGCCTCGAAAATTCTGACAGGAGCATGCATACAAACCCCAAAATCACCAATCAATGAAGAGACTGAAAAAAAGAGAATTCACGAACCATTCAGAAATTTTGGGCGCTGCTCCAACGAATCGTCAGAGAAGCTGAATGAAAAAGTGGCGCCCATGCACCTCGTCACGACGGCGGTGGCGGCGACGGAAGGAGCTGGCGAGAGAGTGGGAGTAAGTGATGGAGGGGGAGGCGGAGGCAGCATTGGCCGAATGGCAGGGGCAGCGCTAAGAGCGGTGGAGGTGGTGGCAATGGGCGCGGTGGTGGTAATGGAGGTGGTGGCGATGGAGACTTTGGAGGAGGCGAGGAAGGAGGTGATGGAGGGGGAGGCGGAGGCAGGGGTGTCAGAGTCAGCGGCAAGGGCAGAAGAGGAGGTGGCAATGAGACGGTGATGGTGATGGAGGTGGCAACGATGAAGGAGGTGAGGAAGGAGGCGGTGGAAGAGTAGGAGTAAGTGATGGAGGGGGAGGCGGAGGGAGTGGAGGCAGAGTCAGTGGCAAGGGCAGAAGAGGTGGCAATGCGGCGGTGATGGTGATGGAGGTGGCAACGATGAAGGAGGTGAGGAAGGAGGTGGTGGAAGAGTAGGAGTAAGTGATTGAGGGGGAGGCGGAGGGAGTGGAGGCAGAGGCAGCGGCAAGGACAGAATGGGAGGTGGCAATAAGGCGGTGATGGTGATGGAGGTGGCAACGAAGGAGGTGGTGGAAGAGTAGGAGGCAGTAGTGGGCGAGGCAGCGCCAAGAACTGTAGAGGTGGTGGCAGCGGGGGCATTGGTGGTGATGGGTAGTGGTGGAGGTGGTGATGGCGGGAGGAAGGCGTGGCGGCGGCGTCCCTCGTGGGATCGGCCGCACTCACTGCAGCTCAGTCGCATTGATATCTGGCGGGCACTTAATAGCGTCAATTATCCGGACGCGATGTGGGAACGTCAGCGGGCTCCAGCGCTCTCGTGCGGCCGGCATCGCGGGCCGAGATGGGTCTCCGACGAAAAACGTGTGAAATCCCCTCGATATCCCCAATGTTTTCTTTTCTGTTTGATATTAAACAGCACGCCGCGACGGCAATTTCGTGGACGCCACAGCGCCCAACTCTGCCGTCCAAAAGAAAGACCGAGCGATGAGGGACCAGCTCATTTTCAAGGCGCTGCTCGAATCTCGAATCACGAGTCTCGCGGACCTCAAGATCGCCCGACTGGCCCGCGCCAGTTACGCCCCGCAGCATGGCCTTCTGATCATGATGTGAGCAAAAGGTCCTGTGCGGATCTGCAAAGCAAGCTTTCGTGTCAGCTGAAATTTGGGTCGGATCTTTTTTTCTCCTCAGCGATTTTGTCGCAAAAACAGTCTACGTTCTTATGTAATCAAGATGATCTTGATTCGGTTTTCGGAGAGAGATTTCGAACTTTGGGTGAAGAGAAGCTAACGAGAACACGCAAGTGATAAAGTGTGTGAAAGCAAAATATCTAATAGCGACAGCAGATGAATTGAGGAAATTGACATTGTAAAACGCACACGCAATTTAAAGAGTATTTTTATGAAAGGAATTTTCCTTGCAAGATATTGCTACTTGCGTGATTGAACGAGAAGCACGACAGCACGAAGCAAAATGTCAGACTGCCTGTTGCGAGTCTTTGAACTCTGTGGCGCCCGCCATTACTGTTTCCACAGTGGTGAACGGTCGCATGACGTGCTACTTATAACACTATTAGAATTCATTTTTTGGGGGTGTTCAGAAAATAATTGCTCTTTAGTAAGTCCTTAGCGTTTTTTCTCCGTCTTGCTTTCAGAGTTCGCACGCCATCTCATGCAGCAATGTTCTACTTTTCGCCATCAACGCATATATCACGGCATGCAGGTAGAGCGGCCGAAATCCCGACGCAGACTCTACCGCGCAGCCGGTTAAAAGAAAACCTCGGGCACTTTAATCTTGACTACTAAATTTCCTGTCGTAAACACAGGAACTTGCATGTAAATTTTAAAATTAGAAATGTAAATGCGAGCTAAAACATGGATTTTTAGATTCCTTCTTTGCGTATAAATCTATGGCTCCGTGTTCGATAACCGATCTGAGCATACATTAGGCCGGAAGCTCGGAGCCGCCCGTCGCCCGCGGGGGCGCTTCCGTTAGCGCTGTGCGGGCGGGTTGACGGGTGCACGCGCAAACTACGCAGCGGCCACGCACCAGCTCACGCACATGGGCGCGATGTCACTCCCAGGGAGCACCGGGGGCGGCGCCGCGGGCGAGGCCAAGGATGAGTGGGGTTGGAGTGGTACAAGGGGTGATAGTATTGGCGGTGGAAGTGGTAGCATAGTTGTTGGAAAATGAAATCATAGTGAATGGGCTCTAAATCCTCAAATACTCGATTACAAAGCGTCGAGAGAATTCTCCATCCTTCGTTTTTGAAGATGTTGAAGGCAATTGGTTATTGGATAAAAATATTTTGAAAATTATAGTATTTATATTTAAAAAGCAACGTCATTTTAATTTCAGAAGTGTTAAAATGATAACATTCTGTATTAAACGTTTCCAGTTATATTACCAAGATGCTTCTTATTAAATAGTTCAGGTGAGTATCAATATAATGCGTTAGAAACGAGCGCAAAGTGTGCCGGTGACCAGGGTGCTTGCTCTCTAAATTTGGTGTAGAGCAGCTATGAAGTTGGCCTGGTGGCGGTGAAGAACTATCTCCAAATTGTCAATCGAATTGGTGTTAGTAGCCGAGATGCAGATTGAGAAGTGTAGTTTATGGTGGTGCAGTGGGAGAGGTTACAGACGCCAGCGCTGCCAGCGGCGGTGGCAGCAGTAATGGCGGTGGCGCATTGCTCGCCTACGCGTGGGCTGCCACTTCAGCTCCGCGTCATGAATATGGAGGCGGACGCTGCGCGGGCGGCGCGGCGCGGCGTGGCGTGGCGTGGCGTGGCGTGGCGGTGCGGTGGGCCATATGGTTTATTGGGCGCGCGGCACGCAACGCGCCCGCCGCCCGGGGTTGAACTGCGGGCCGCTTCCGTCGCCGCCGCCGCACGCGTCGGGTGGTGCTCGGCACCCGACGCCCTTCCTCCGTCGCCCTTCCTCCGTCGCCCTTCCTCCGTCGCCCTTCCTCCGTCACCCTTCCTCCGTCGTCCGTTCTCCGTCGCCCTACCTTCGCCGCCCTTCCTCCGCCGCCCTTCCTCCGTCGCCCTTCCTCCGTCGCCCTTCCTCCGTCGCACTTCCCCCGTCGCCCTTCCCCCGTCGCCCTTCCTCCGTCGCCCTCTTGAGCCGCGAGCCTCAGCCGGAGGTGAGTTTTCACTGGGAGCGGCAAGGGCAAAATGTCGCATTATCCTTGAGGAAATAACGGCATTGTACGGTTTTAATTCCTACTTTCAGTTCTCAATGCTACTGAATTTAACAATTTAAAAAATCATATGAACGTTCCAGTCAACGTATTTACTTCTCAGGGCATTTGCAATTTTTTTTCTTTCCATCCCCTAAATTGCATCATCTTTCTTCAAGAGAATCGCCGAGTGCAAATTGAATTCTAATCTCCTCTCCCCATTCAAAACTCGTGTGTGTCCTCTTTGAATGCAAAAAGAATTACATTTTCTGTACGAGTTGACTCATGTTGAGAGACAATTGTTAATTCCCAGTACAACGTCAGAAAATTTCCAACGTGCTTGCATGGAATTGCATCGTGGTTGGCATTACGGCAGATGAGGCACTGCGCTGCAGCGTGAGCAAACCGCACAGAAAGTTTTAAATAAAGCCGGATATATAAATATTAAAACTATTCATATTTTCATGCACAAGTTAAAGTCCATGTAGGAGGATGGTATTTTGAAAAACAAAATTGAACTTGATTGAATATTTTTCTAGAGTAAAGATAAATTATAATTAATAATAGAGCAGAAAAAGAAAACATGTGGGCGTGCTGTCAGAATCAGGATATATCAAATATAGTAAGGATTTTATAATCATATTACAATGTTTATTTCGTGAAGGGTGTCAATGATAATACCACGTGAACTACAGATACAGCATCATATACAATGAAACGTGAAACAAATGAGGATGTGAAATGTCTCAAACATGGGCACAGTGCCTTCGACCAACCTTCGTAGTATTCCGAACTCAGATCTGAGTGATTAACCGGGTCGCCCGCTCGATCAGTCACCCGCGAATAGACGGCTGCCTGCCCACGCCTCCGCTCAACCACTCTTCAGCAGGAGCAACAGCCGAGGCTCCACCGACAGATGAGTAGGCGGCTCGTCCTCCTGCATCAGCCCCTCCCCGCTCCACCCCACCTTCTCCCTCTGAGCCACCCTCCCTGCCGCCGCCACGGGGCCGGGGTCCACTCTGGACCGCCGCGGAGCGTGCCAGCCGATGGCCGATCGAGCGTGCTCTCGGAGCGAGCTCCGCCAGCCCCGTCCATCCCCTCGACGGGTGCGCATCGCCAACTGGCAATCATTCGGGATTACGGGCCGAGCACCGCGCCGATCGCTCGGTGGGCGGTGGGCGGTGCGCGCTCCGGCAGCGCCGCTCGTCCGCAGCCACGGATCGCCCTGCGCCCCATGCGGCAGCAAATCAGCCTCTTCCCCACCGAAAAGCATCGTTTGGGGCGCTTTCTTGGGGCTAGCTTTTCAGGTCTCCTCCCTGTCTTCGTCCCCGCTCGTCCGAGTTGTCACCATGATATTGTTTTCATTTTTTTTTTCGAATATAACGAATATAAGCATATATAAGATTAAATTATATTTATTTCTCATTTACTTACTTACTTACAGCAATGAAATATTATATACAGAGATGTTTCAAAAGCACTTATGCA
The DNA here is from genome assembly GCA_011170035.1 of Teleogryllus occipitalis. Taxonomy (NCBI): domain Eukaryota; kingdom Metazoa; phylum Arthropoda; class Insecta; order Orthoptera; family Gryllidae; genus Teleogryllus; species Teleogryllus occipitalis. The sequence goes on along the minus strand of BLKR01000820.1, from coordinate 47,324 downwards.
TTCCAACTTGAACTTCGAAAATACTGCAATTGTCTTAGAAATCACTGGAAGTTGATGTGTGAAGTAACTGCAGATAGAATGCAGCCAACAATTTTAACACAGTGAATATAATGGATAACGATTATTTACTGCTCATTTAAATTAATCATGAGTGTATCTTTCTTCAAACGTTTGCTCGTTCAATGACAAAGATACTCAATAAAATAATTTTTTTAACAGAATTATAAGAAACCAACCAATACAATTTTAACACAGTGAATATAATGGATAACGATTATTTACTGCTCATTTAAATTAATCATTAGTGTATCTTTCTTCAAACTTTTGCTCGTTCAATGACAAAGATACTCAATAAAATAATTTTTTTTAACAGAATTATAACAAACCAATATTCGTAAATTATCATTCAAAACCAAAAACAGTTTTTTACTGAGTTTTATATTCTATATTTATTCAACCTTTTATGTAATGAGCAAATTTATAAAATTATTGTAATCCTAATTTCGAAATTACTAATCATTCAATGTTACCGATGAGTTGAAGTTCTGTCGCCGACGGAGTGTATAACATTCAGACGAAATTTTTTTCGTAAAAGTACCAGTGGTTAGACATTTACATAGAGCAGCGTATTAAGAGCTTGATTGAAATATTGTTCATTTACAATGATAATCACCGAATGTGAAACTGTGTCAGCGTCTAGTCACTGGAACTCTATTAATACGACATACTAAACATGCCCCGTCATGGTCTGCCGTGGTGCAGGTTTGTATGATCATTCTTCTTGTTTTTTCGACAAGCGAAAACCTGATCTCGGAAAGTGCTACGAAACACGCAATTGACGGAGCAACTGGGTGCAGGAGCTCGCAGACTAGTTCTCGGGAAGTCGTGAGTGAAAGTAAATCATAGTACTGACCTCCAGCAATATAATGTATTCTACTTCCCAAGTTCTTTATGTTGTTCACTTTAGGGAGTTTTGAGAATGTTGACACATAGAATGATCGTGATTTTCAGTCGTTAACCCAAGAGTATTTTGCTAGAAGAGTGTTTTCACAAGTATATATTTGTAAAAGATTTTACGTGACCACGTTCAGTAAGAATCTATATTGCAAACATGTAAACTACATCATGGTAAAAATATTCTTGATCTGTTGATTTACGCCAATATAATATTCGAAAAATAAATTCTCCAAAACTTGTAAAGTTCTCGTTTGAAACTGTGTTTTTACTCTTTTCAATTATTTGTTATTCCATAAGTATATTCACATAGACGAGAATGTAAAGATTTAGTTTTCTCCACACTATTAATTCAAGTATACATTTATTTAATGTTACTTCTAAAAAAATAATGTGAACTTTGCTTAGAAATGTAATCTTAATATGTTTATGCTAAAAGCAAACGTATGTTATATCCATCGCCATTTTGTGAACTATCCTTTACTTCCTTGAACACTATTATAATGCTTTGATTTCTTAGTGAAATTAACTCACATATGGCATTTCATCTGAGTAAAATACGATGTTACTCACAAGTGAATAAAATCACTTTACTCTCGAGTGTCGATTCGTATTTTATCCAACATCACTGCGTAAAGAACACTCAAATACTTCTCAAACGAAAAACATTTTTTAATGAGGTTGAAGTTAAGAAGAAGGGAACAATTTTACTCAATGCAATATATGTAAAATATATTAGTAGTGAAATAATATTCTCAGTAGAAAACATCTTAATTCACTATAGAAAGTCGTATTTGGTGCAGTGGACAAGGAAATGAAAGGTTCACAAAGCTGTAGTGGATTAAAATATGAATCACTGCTGACTATTTTATTTCGTCGCGAATATAATTTGTGCTGACCATAGGGTCAGTATATTTTTGCAACTCTTAGACAACACCCCAAAACAATGGAATATAAAATCCGTTGAAGCAACATCACGCAGTATTTAGATATTTTTAAAGACGTTCTCGCTTATGTTTTACATTTTGCTAATGCACGAAATAATACTCCGGGCAAGCCTAGGAAAATACATTTAATCACTCGTGAAAATTAGCACCCTCGTCTCCTACGCCGCTTCAGAAACTGAGTTTCTCCCCCTCCCCCCGGAATAAAATCTAATTTTATATTCTTTCACTAAATTACTTCATCAGACAAAACATTTTTATTTAATTTCGGCCGTGCATCCTGAACCAAACGGCGCCTTGTCGCCCTGAAGCCGAGGCCCCCATGAAGTCAATAACCTCCCGCGGCCGGAGGGTGCTGTCTTCTGATACGAGACGCGTCGGGTGGACGCCCCCCCCCCCCGTCGCCGCGGACGGAGGTGCGGGCCGCGGGCAGCGGCCGTCACTTGTCCAGCCGTCGCGACCGCCGCGCGCCCGCCCCTTCGCAGCCACAGACCCTAGAGGCAGAGGGTAGCGGGCCGGTCGCCCGCCGCCATTTAATATCCTTTCACGCAATAACCCCTTCAGAGAGCATGCAGGAGTTAAGGAAAAATCATAACAATCAAAGACATTGTGCAGAGTTTCAAGTACATTATCATTGGGGTTTGGTAGATTGCTGGTTCCAAACTCACCCACAGAACTGCACAATTCAACTATAGAATGGAGGAACCAGTGGTGCAAAGAAATGAGCTACTTTCTGTACTTTGTGACTTTCATTGCAGCATTTGGATGTGGTACACAAGACTGGTCTAGTAGTGGCGGATGGGACTGACTGCTTCAAGGTGCGGTTTCGACGTCACTTTCATACAATGTCAGAAATGTTATGTTTGGTCGTTTGTATATATTACTTTGTAGAGTCAATGTTTTAATTTTTCTCTTTTATGATTTGACATATTGAATTAATTTTTAAGAATTTATTTACATTCGCCTTATTCACTTGCATATTACTTTTTCCATTGTTGAGAAAGATGCTATATGACATGTCAGTAGATAAACTAGCTTTTCTATATGATGTAAACTGGTTGTGCAGAAAAAGTGACTAAGTCAATAGTCACAACTCATTCAAATAACTTTGAAACTGTAAAGGCAAATAAACGCCGAGAATTTGTCACAGCAAGTTTTGCAATGAAAATTATGACGAAGAGTTAAACACTAATAAAATTCTATCATTTTGTTCATTAATAAATAACGAAGTATCGAGAAATTCCATTGAGCTGTCTTAAAAGCCAAAAAATAGATAGGAGTGGAGATTTGGATTTAACGCACTCCGCCCTTGCATAGACAAATGAGGAAAACATCACAGCCTTCCCCTTTTTTCTGACAAATAATATATGTCCAATGCTGTTTTGAGTAAATAATGTTTTTTAATGCTCATTCACCTCAGTCATGAAATGCAATGTCCGTGCAAGTAGGAGATATAAGTGTTAAGAAAATAGTTAAGACACAAATGTTTTTATAGTAATGCCATTTTACAGTACGGTATGTTAAAATAGTTGTTGTCCCAGGCACGAAAGCAAAAGAAATATTTAGTGATTGCTGGGAACGTAATTAATATTTTATAGAAACCAAGAAATTCGCGCCTTCTGTATAAACAGCTCCGGAAGAATAGACGTTTCCCAACACGTGCCTCCGTGAGAGCATTTAGGCACTCTGCATCTAATTCCGTCTTGGGCCTCGAAATGACGGGTGACCAGGTTTCACCTGTCGATCGCGGCGCCCGCGCGTCAATTTCATCACGCGAACGCAACGGCCGCACGGCGGAGGAGGCGGCGGCGGAGGCGGCGGCGGAGGCGGCGGCGGAGGCGGCGGCGGAGGCGGCGGAGGCGGAGGCCGCTTCGCTCGTGGCCCGGGCGTCCTCGCCGGCGCGGTCGTGATGTCGAGCCGGGACGCGGGTCCCGGCTCCTAATCTCCTTTGTGCTGTCCGCGTTGCGGTCGACTTTACTGCCCCAAATTATCCCGGGGAGGGCGCCGCTTTAATAGGACCCCCATTACCATCTAAGCGAGTGGAGGTGGACGCGGAGGCCGATATCTCACGGGCAGCACCAGCTGCCGTGGCGGAGGCGGTCCCCGCCTACGGGCTCCGTGCCCGCCTGCTCCTCCGCCTCCGCCTCCGTGGCCCGCCGCTGTGAGCAGCAGCACCACGCCAGCGCCCAACGCCGGCCTGCGTCGCTGCCTCTAAGCTCGTTCTCAGCTGGACTCCGTGCACTTTGCACCCACAGGAGACTCACGTACAACATACGTACGTACTACATACGTAGTCTTTGATGAACGTACAAAGTGTAAGGATTAGTGTACGTTCAAATGGTGAGGTCGCAAGGGCGACGTTGTGATGCATCAAACATATCCGCGTTATAATGAAATAGTATTTTTTACGAGTGTTATAAACATCTGCAACCCATAGTTCATTTAGTGTGCAAATGGTCAAATCCTAAATGGCAACGCAAATGTTGAATGTTCTCTTAAATGTACGACAGAAAACGCATTGTTAATGGAAATGTAGTATAGACATATCGCACAAATGAAAAGTTCACAATAAATTGCTTTCAAAACACACATCAGCTGTTGTTTTGTTAGATTTGGAATATGGATGTTATTTTCATATATTCTTCCAGTACACGGGTGAATTTAAATGGACGAAGAATTGTGTTTGAAGTCTGATTACAGACGACGTAGTCACAAACTTAACGCCAGGAGTGTTGATGAGATTATGCAGATACAGAGTAAAGATGGACACATACTAGCCATTAAAATTTTACTGAAGTTTAATTGAATTGAAATTCACTCAATTTTTATTAGCAATTTCCAATGTTGTGTAAAACACTTTCAATATTTATCTATTCATTTGCAACACACCCAACGCCGTGTGCATTGAAGCTTGCGTAAAATGAATCAAGATCAGTGTTTCAAAGGCTGCAAGCAAGAAGTGCAGTGTGCAAATCTCATTTGTACTCCCCACAGCTAAATGCGTATTTGTGTCCGGCGAGCACCCGCTCCATTCCTGGGAGCCTCGCACCAGAGGGAGGCTCGCGCTGCGACCATAGTGCCGCCACGGCCCGCGGCGCCCGGCCGCGCCCGGCCCGAGGGGCAGCAGCGGGGCCTCGTGCACCGCCGGCGGGGCGGGGGCGGGGCGGGGCGGGGCGGGGCGGAGAGTGCGGTCGAGAGGCACGAGGCGGCGGAGAGCGCGGGGTGGGTCTCGTGACCGGGCGGCGCGGGCGGCGGCAGCCGTGTAGTCGGCGAACCGCGGCGATAATAAATTGCGATGGCGTCGCGTCGGTGGTCCGCGGCGCGGCGCCCGGATCGCCGGGCGGCGCGGTGATTGCGGGCTGAGAACGCGGCCCCGTCACGACCGGCCCCGCCGCCTCCGCCGCCTCGCCTCGCCTCGCCTCGCCTCGCCGCGCCGCACCGCGCGGCCCGCGCCCGCTTGCGTGCGCCTGATGAGCTGTTTTTGTTCCTCCTCCACTTGCCGCTCCGCTCCGCTCCGGCCTCCGCCGTGCCGTGCCGCGCCGCGCCGCGCCGCGTCGTTCTCGCAGCGCGCAACCCAATAAGCACCTGGGAGCTCTATGTGAAGCGAATGCCGAGCGCGCGCTGCCTGCGTAATTGCTAGTTGAAGACGCGACCAGCGAGGCGCGGCCGCGGTCCGAACCCGGCTCATCTCCTACCCACAAAATGTTACCGTTTTCTCGTGGCTCGGCGGCGCCCGCGTCGTGTTTTTTTGCGCGGGGATTCGCTGGTAAGCGGCGCCGTGGCGCTGGTGGACGCCGGCGTGTGTGATTCGATTGCCGTGTCATTACGCTTCGGGTTGGCTTCCTGTGAACGCGGGCGGGGCCTGCAGCTCGCTTATTAGACAGTCACCTTCGCAACTCTTCTCGGAACCACGCGCTTTATTAGTAGGCTCCCCTCACATGAAATATTTATCCTCCGAAGTACTAACGCCGCGGCAAAATCTTTCACTTTCTAACAATAAGAGGATTAGTGTCAAATAACACGGTGGGTCGCGTATAAAGATACACGAACGCATTGCGAACTCGTTCCTCTCTGCGCCGGTACGGTCAAATAACCACCTGAGAAACGAAACCGAGAAAAGCGTTCGTACAGGAGAGGCGACCGCGAGGAGAACAAGAAAAAGATAAGCTATAATTAATGCTAACGGTGACCAATTTATGAAACAAAGCGCACGAGTTGTAGCGTAACAGAAGTTTACGGCTGATAGTCGCCCACAGGGGCGTACGTTTCTTCCACGACGTCTCTGATCATAACTCGCACACTCCGCAATAGCCTCCCGTCGCGGAGGCCGACGATTTACACGGTAGCGTCAGCCGTTTTACGAGCTCCGCCTTTGTCTCATGCAGCACCGCCGCGGCCTTTCGGGTAAATTTAATTAGAAAGAAATTCTTCATGCTTCATCCTTTCACTTTACGGCTCAATTAACATAAACAATTAGCATACAACGCTCTCGTGTCCACGCGCGGGCTCCATAAATCGTAGGCGACACCGCGGCGGCATCTCAATTTCGGCGGTGGCAGGGGGTGGGGGTGGGGAGGAAGGGAGGTGGGATAAGCGCGAGGAGGAGGAGGAAAGCGTGGGCAGAGGGTTGAGTCGACAACAAAGATAGAAACAGATTCGGCAGAGAGGTCGGGGGTAAAGGAATCCACATTTTTATGTCATATGCTTAAGATGGTCGATCCTATCGGCCACAGGTTTCAACTTGGTACGACTTGGAATAGAGATAGAATATTTGCCAAAACGATGTGCGTATCGCTATCACAGAGGTGAAAGCAATATACCACATAACGACGGTTGTGGCCGACGAGGAGCTGGAGGCGGAGGGGCGGCGTTGGAGAGGCGCGGTCGGGGCGTGTTGTGGGCGGGCTCATCGGTGTCGCACGGCCGGCGGCGACCGCAGTAATAATAAAAATGTAAATGGCGCACGGGCGGGGGCGTGCGCGGGGGGCGGGGCGGTCACCGCGAGGCGGCCGCGGAGAGTAATAATTTGAGCGTCAGTGGGGCCGGACAAGGGGCGGTCGGCAATTAAGAACGCTGCGCTTCTCTCCCACACCGCACCTCGTTAACTCGAACCATTTCCTTCGCTCCTGCTCGTCTCCGGGCCGCGAGTCCGTCTGTCCGTCGGCCTGCCCGCCCGCCGGCCCGGCCCGGCCCGGTCCGTCCGCCTGCCTGCCTGCCCGTCGCCCCGTCCGCCGAGCCGAGCCGCGCGGGGCGGGGCGGGCTGCGAGCCCACGTCAGAGCGGACAGGCCGCCATTTGCCGTCCCCGGGCGAGCGGCGCGCCGCCCGGCAGGTTGATATTTATCCCGGGGCCGCCTTGGCCCGCCGACGCTTGTCCTTTTGTTTTTCAGTCGCCGCGAAGACAAATGGCATGAGTAATGAACCGCGCGGTGAATTTTAAACGACTTCTGATGAAATAGTGCAGGACCGGTGGACGCTGCGCGCGGGCGGCGCGGGTGGAAGCGAGAGAGAGGGACGACAGGACGAGGGCGCTGGAACAGCCAACGGGTAGAGCTGGGAAGCAGGGACGGAGCAGAGGAGGCGCGGGAGCGGCTGGGGCGGCCGGGCGGAGACGCCCGGCGTGGGGCCGCGCGACGCCGACCGATTGAGTCATACGTCAGCGCCCGCGCTCGCGGCGCTCAAGGATAACCATCTCTTCGACGCCAAGCGCATTCCTCCGTGTTGTTCTTCGCGAGAGGCCCCCGCGCGATTCCTCGCACCGGACAGCCGTCCCTATACCTCATCACGTTCACGTTAGTAGTTTACACACAATGCGAACGATACACTATGGGTAGGATGCCGATCTCTGACAGTCGTCTGCTAATTTTCATTTCTTTCTCACGATTGTAACTCTATAATTGTAAGAAAATGCGAGAATACTTCACTGCTTCAGTGCAATCCTTGCTAATTTACCTAAACGTACTCCCTATATGCATATTTCGGAACGTACGTATGCAGTACAGTCAGTATAAACGTTTTTATTCGTACATAAAGAACATCAATAAAATATCACCATTATTTTTTAATTGCCATCCAACAAAATACTTATATTTCTGCTTTCTATAAACCTATTGTTAATTAACCATTGGCTGATTAATGTAAATAAAGAAATATTGCAAAATTATGTGAGTCTCCCACTGTATGTTAATATTTAAATAAAAATATATTTTTCTCACAAATCTGCTATTCGTTGAAATTAACGGCTTTGGAACTCTTAGCAATGTGTCTCTATCCTTATCACTGTTTCTCGAAGTAATGTAGGAAGACTTAACATCCAAACATTTGTCATCAAAATGGACAAGCAGAAGGAGCTGAGAACGAATCTATATTTGAACTTATCACTTAGACTATTTGATTGCAAAAAATAAGGATAGTGATGAACAAATTTAATTTCCTGTGCAAACGTTATTACTTTATATTGGCAACAAAATTAGAAATAGTTCAACAATAATTGTACCGCGGTCTTGAATGAAACGGAGGTTGAGTGAACGCGAAAAACGTTTCATCATTAAATTAGTGCAAGAAACTCTCGATTAAGTGATATTCTTTTCCGGTCCTTAGTGGAAAATGCGTCGAAGAATGAGACCATTCGTCTGACCATTCGTCGACTGTTATCGAAGTATGGATTCCATGAACGAACAGCCCGGACAAGACCGTTTATAAGCATAGAAAATCGTAAGAAGATACCTGCTTTCACAAAATAGCAAATGAATGAATGCGAAGAATTCTGGGACTAATCTGGTCTGATGAAACTAAGATAAACTTATTCGGAATATATGGAATACGTCGGGTCTGGAGGAGAGTAAACAGAAACAATCATAATATGCACACAATGCCTACAGTGTTCGAAGTGCGGTGATGGTTTAAAAGCTCTATTGGACTGTTTGTCAAATGAAGGCGTTGGTAAGATCAATTTTATTGTTAGAATTACGGTGCCAAAAGTAATGTTTTGATATACTAAATAACAATGTAAAGCAAAGCGTCCAAAATATCCGCCTGCCACCTATTTATAGGTTTCAGCAGGTTAATGACCCCAAGCATAACAAGCAGCTTAACATGTCATGTTTGTTTCGAAATTTAACAAAGTTACTACAAACGTCAACTCAATGTCTCAATTTAAACCCTATTGAGCATTTATGATCAGTCTTGAAACGACAAATCCACAAAAAGCGAGCAGCGAGAGGCTGAAATGTATTGCGGAAGAAGATTGGTTCAAAATACATCCATTAATCTCCCAAACTCTTTTTCACTCTGTGTTGAAGCGATATACATCTGTGGTTAAAGCTAAAGTATGTCCAAAAAGTAATATAAATACTTTTCATGTTGTAATTAGTTTTAATTTAGAGAAATTACTTCTAGGGCTCAAATAACTATCTTACATGCAAATAATTATAATTATTTTTATTTTGTTTTATAATTAATAGTACACAAGTTTATAATCACATCATGCCTCTATTTTTCTATTTTTAGTAGTTTTCTATTAAATATTGGCCACCTTTGAAAAAAATGGTGTTTGAAAACGACATTAAAACATTTTCATGGTACATCGTGGTAAATAAATACGAATTTTATATGGTGTTTGAATAACTTATTAGTCCTGAATGATATACCTTTGTTCGCGCCCTACAGCAGTTAACAGAAAAAGCGCTAGCTGGCAGTCCAGTGAGACGGGATTTCCTTCGCCATGACGTAAGGACCGAAAAGCGCTCGACCGTGAAATCGAAGGTCTGTTGCTCAATTCTTGTAGGTCCAAATCAAGTATATTTCGTATTTCCGCCGCAAAGGGTAAGGCAGTTGGTATTTTCATTTTTGGAAAAAAAGGGGAAATTGAATTTGCAATACATAATGACATTTTCTGATTCATAGTTTTGAAAATAATCTATATAACTAATTAACTAAATTTTTATTACACCTAAAGGTTAGTCAATCTGAAATAAATGAAATATTGGACTGAATGTTTTCTCGTGTGTGTTCCTTACATAATTAAAATTTTCATTCTGGCACGTCACGTGTTGCCGACGTTGGCCTACTACGACTCTTTAAACATAGTTACACTTCAAAGACACGAGTTCAAAGGAGAGAAGGACATTGCCCAATCGGGAGATCCAATACCAAAAACGTAAATCGTAACGAAGCTCCTGATTAGATGACAGTGTTCTCTACTCCGTCTAGCTCGTGTCCTTGAAGTGCCACTGTGTTTAAATAGGAGTATAGTGATATTGCTTAACCATTCCACGTGAAGTCACAGAGGTTAAGCAACTCGAGACACCGTGGGTTCCTGGATGGGTTACCGTCAGGTAACCCTGGGGATCTAACAATGCTGCGCTCCTGGCCGAAGAGATAAAAGGCTATGAACGAACAGTTTAACGTTGGATTGCTCCACGTTCGACACCAATGAAAATGGTCAGAGAACGTTGTTTCGAAAAACGTAGCAGAATTTAAGGAAAAAAGCAAACAACCTGTCAAGAGCGAAAGCAAAGCCGTCTTTACTCTGCGCCATCAATAAGCCTTTCGCCAGCGCTGGACTGTGGAACACTCGGTGGTCAAATGCACCTGCGTCTGCTTAGATAACTGGCAAAGAAACCTTAAATTCAATCAAATTTTGTGGGCAAAAAACAATTATAAATACGTGAAAAATGTGGAAGGAAGTGACATGTTTTCGTAAGATCATTCATTAAAATATTATATTTTCAAAGAATCTACACTTAACGTTTTCCCTGAAAAGCAATAACTTCCGAGTAAGACAACTTCTCGAAACTTTTTATTGACTGAACCACTTGAAATGACACGTCATTTTAACCTCAACTAATTCTTTTAGACGAAGTGCGGTCAGATTAACAATCATAAGTGGGCTATTGGACTTTAACCCGGGAGGCTGCTTATAAATACATTTTATCCTTCCCTGCTACCCGTGGTTCATCCACCACACCCCAAATATTTTGTGTCCATTAAAGAGCACAGAACGACCGTTTGGCATCAGCTTGAGGTTTCAGCAAATACCCTATTAGGGCCGCCAGCACCGGTTTGTGCCCCTCGCGCGCCGCGCCGCGCCGCGCCGCCTTCGCAGAAGCCCGCGCCTGGCGAGGCGGCGGCGCGCCGCGGCGCCGCTCCCATGGTCGCCTTCCCGCGACGGGGCGCGCGCGGGCCCAGCAGGCCGGCCGTTTGCGGCCGCGGCTTCCCGCCCGGCGTAATAAAATGCATAACTGCCCGTGGCTCACACCACCGCCCGACCCGACATTCCGTCGTAACGAGCGGGCTCATACCGCCCCTACCGCCGCTGTTGTCAATGTCGACGGCCGCTCGGGGCGGCGCCCAAGCTTAGCCCAAATTACAGGCGGGCGGCGGGGGTGTGTCACCGCGCCGGTAATCACCGCTCTGTCCCGCGGTGTGATGTGGGTTAACCCGGGCGGCGCGGCGACGTGAGGCCAGGCGGGGCGACGTGGGGTTGGGGCCTCCGCCGCGTCCGCTTTGGCTAATAAATAGCGAGACAGCCGCCTCTTTGAGATATGCGACGGGCCCCAGGCGCCACCCTCCGACCTGCGCGCGCCGACCCGCGCTTTTTTGTGGGATCTGGGAAACGGTTTTGGGGGAGCAATGGGCGCGCGGGGGTCTGGCGGAAACAGCCCTTCTTACTTCATCGCTATGGAGTAGAGACAAAGTTAGCTAATGCTGCGCGAAAAAAGGGCGAAGTTTTGGCAGAAAACTGTTATTGCGGAACCCTGGTCACGAAAAAATGGATAAATCCAGTTGCTAAATTTAGAAAAAAATTCCCTATCATGTGGTGTAGCCAGAATCCATGTTTTGTGGGTTTTTGAGGTCAAACAATCGAATGTCAGCAAAACGTCTGTCTCTCCGTCCATCAGTCATTTCGTCTGTCCGCGTGTCTGTCTGCGAACAACGCTAGCGGCTAATCCGTTCTTTCGATTTTCCCGTTGGATAGTATGAAGGATTTTTAAGAGAATGGTTCTGATCATTTTTAGTTGGAAACCCTGATGTTTCGAAACTTGCAAAAATTCAACATTTTTTCGGAGTCTTCCTACAACTAAAATATTAAAAACAGAGGTTATTAAAGGAAATTTACTGAAATTTGTTTCTTAAATATTCATTTGAAATAAGGTCATGCACTATGTTTCGAAAAGTCGAGTACTATTCGCGTAATTTTGCGTGAAAATACGGACGAGAAAGTACGTGCTGTTTCGACGCGGATTCTATGGTGTCGCACGCCGACTGCGGGGCGATATGTGGAATCTGGCCTTCGTTGGGGTTGAAAAGGCTTTTCTGTACAGGTATAACATCATTGTCGTTTTCTGAATTATCTGAACGTATTATATAATAGTCATGTTGATGTTACAAATATGTCATTTAACACAGACTTTGAAATAATTAAAATGTAATAACTATTTTCCGAGAATTGGTTCAATTTTGTTCGGTGAAAATTCTTAAATGGTGTTATTGATAAAAGTGAACTCTTTTACATCATAATTACTCTCCAAGAACACTCATCAAATTTTGTCCATTACTTTAAGTTATGAATTAATCAATCTACAGAGTACATAATTCCACTTTCTCGTATACATACATATATACGGGAGTAATATACGTAATATAAAGAACGATTTCGAGATTTCGACGAAAAATACACGTTTTGGGGTCCCCTGATACCGAAAAAATGATTTTTTCAAAATGTCCGTCCGTCTGTCAGTCTGTCCGTCCTTCTGTGAACACTGCTAGCGTCTAAACCACACGTACGATCTTTTCCAAATTGAATAAACCCCTGTACATCTGGATCTAGTTGAAGTTTTGCAATTTAAAAAAAAATCATTAAAATTCTTTTTGGGGTACTTTACATGAAGTCCCCCAGATATTTTCGAAATTTTCTCAGAAACGGCTCCAAATTTTTTCTTTAAGTTTCTTGTAAGAATAGAGTAAAATGCACTCACAAATGGCACAGGTCCGATTTTTGCTGTTAACTCTGAATTTTCTAAAATTGCAAAAATTTGAATTTTTTTCGGCGTCTTCCTAAAGCTATAAAAATAAAGATAGAGATTTGTGCTTCAAATAAAATTTGTTGAACCTAATCAGTTCTTTTAATAAGGTAATGTAGATTTTTTAAAAATTTTAGCAGTTTTTGCGCAATATGGCGTGCAATATTTGCAATTTCGAAAAAAGTACAAAAGCAAGATTTTCTCAACAACGGTTCCAAATTTTTTCTTTACACTTTTGGTATGGATAGTTCTAAATGCACTGTATAAGATGACATAAACGCCATGTTGCTCTATTCTTTTGTTCTTTCAAATATTACAAAAATGTAATTTTTTTGACTTGCCTCTCACGTCGGTAATATTTACTTTAGAGGAGATTTCTTCACATTAGTGTATTTATGTAAAGTCAATTTCATTTTGGTGTGTTATTATGTTTTTTGAATAACTACACGTGTACTTTTGTAAATATGTCTCACGCCGTTTATATGCACATTTTCATCGATTTGTATTAATTATTGCATATGTGAGTTGAAGTGCTTCAAATGACTTTAAATAATGTTTTTCGGAAACTCAACAGATCCCTGTGAAAAAGAGCTTCAAATTTTGCATTTACAGTAACGGTTAAATGCCATATTCTTGAAAACGGCTCCAAAATTTTTCGATGAAAATTGCCAATTCTGACGATCTGTTACTCTTCTTTAATATTTGTGAAGAAATATTTCGGTTCTTATATTAGGAAACCGAAAACTTGAAAAAAAAATATCAAAAAAAGGACTTTTGGCGACGATAGATGGCATCTGGCAAGAGGATGGGGCAAGACCGCAAAGTCAGTCCCCACCAAGTAAATTAGAAAACTTTACTACGAGAAAGTATGTGCTAGTTTTCTAGCACCACAAGTTTGTACTTTTTATCATTTTGATTGAATGAAATGAAGATAATTCATGATATGAAATTATCTTCAACTAGAAAAAAAACAACGAATAAATCTGATCCTGAAAACGTAAATATTTCAAGCTCAATGGACGCGTTGCCATCACATCGGAATTATCTGTATAACGCGGGTACAGGCAGAAATGTCTAACAACAACAACCGATCGGTAAATGTAATTTGGTATTTAGATTGAATTAATGATTTTCTACTGATCAGGACATACCACAAAAATTCAACCAGTCCTCAAATATAAACTCTGTTTTTTAAAACGAAGGAAAAGCATTCAACACGATTTTAAGCGTATGTTAAAATAAAACGAACACTTGAAAGATAGATGGTAATCAAATATTCAAAAACATGCCGCCCTGTGATTGTCAACAATGTATATTCAACTTTCTTTCCGTCCTGTTTAATACGCTAAGCAAAAATGATAGTTTTGTACAATTTACAGGAAATTATCCACACAAATCTCCGTATGTTAATTACTACTCGATATGGATTTACTCCCAGTCGTTCATAAATCACATTTAAGACGAAAAAAATAGAAGTTTGTAGATAATGATATGGTAAATGCAGGTGCACACGCAACCCGCAACACATGTTACACTGCAACATACTCTACAATCGTGTAGAACTCGGAGACGATGCGTTCTGGTCCCTTAAAAGCGCATTTTAATGTGTTCTACCACTAGCGAGTAATGTTTTTATGTCAAAATAAACACAATAAGTTGTTTTTGCACTATTACATTTTTGAAGTGTACCTCAAATTCGAAGCACGGTTTACCACGTAAAATGTGGGGAGGAATATTGAGTAAATGTGGGGAGGTAATATTGAGATCATCTCAATATTACGGTCTCGAATTTTTGGCCGCTAAATCAGTGTTCAAGATAATTTTGAGCCGTAACTGCACACACGTCAGGATTAAGTACAGGTCTATTAGTGCTGTTTCAAAGACGGTTAAGATTGGTGCAGGTGGCCAAAAGATGCACGAAATTCTGTACCCGAAAATCGGAATGTGTGTATGTACACTATGTGATCTAAAGTATCCGGACACCTGACTGAAACGGACGTATAAGTTTGTCGCGCCCTCCGTCGGTAATGCTGGAAGATAATATGGTGTTGGTCCACCCTTAGCCTTGATGGCAGCCTTCACTCACGCAAGCATACTTTCAATCAGGTGCTGGAAGGTTTCTTGGGAATGGCAGCCCATTCTTCACGGAGTGCTGCACTGAGGAGAGGTATCGATGTCGGTCGGTGAGGCCTGGCACGAAGTCTGCGTTCCAAGACATCCCAAAGGTGTTCTATAGGATTCAAGTAGGGACTCTGTGCAGGCTAGTCCATTACACGGATGTTATTGTCGTGGAACTACTCTGCCACGGCCATTGCAGTATGAACAGGTGCTCGATAATGTTGAAAGATGTAATGGCCATCCCTGAAGTGCTCTTCAACAGTGGGAAGCAAGAAGGTTCTTACAATATCAATGTAGGCCTGTGCTGCGATAGTGCCACGTACAACAAAAAGGGGCCCAAGCCCCCTCCAGGAAAAACACGGCCACATCATGACACCACCACCTCCGAATTTCACTGTTGGCACTACACAAACTGACAGGTGACGTTCACCGGGTGTTTGCCATTGCCACACCCTGCCATCGGATAGCCACATTGTGTACCGTGATTCGTCACTCCACACAACGTTTTGCCACTGTTCAATCGTGTAATGTTGACGCTCCTTACACCAAGCAAGGCGACGTTTGGCATTTTCGTGCGTGATGTGGGCTTATGAGCCCACCATGCGATCCAAGGTTTCTCATCTCACGACTAACTGTCATAGTACTTGGAGTGGATTCTGATGCAGTTTGGAATTTCTGTGTGATGCAATATACAGAAAGTGTGGATGGTTGGATGCAAATATGTCGCTCATAACTCTAACAGCTTAGAATCATCTCTTGAGATGGAACAAAGTAAATACGTCAAGAGTAAGATCTAATTTAACTGTTTATTACGATATTTTCATTTTTTTGGGGGGGAGGTAGTTTCCATAGAGCTCCTCTGACAAACTTTTCTGAAAAATATCTACAAATTATTTCTTAAGTATTTTTTTCTGCTTGAATAGAAGAAAGTGCATTGTTAAAAAGGGTTTATTCCGATTTTCATTAAAACCTGAGATTTTGATGCGATTTTGAAAATTTCAAATTTCAAATTTAGTTTAGAACCTGTCCTACACCTCCAATTCGAAAGTCAGAAATGTCTTTCTTAATTAAATATATGTCAATATTAGATCTTTAAAACTGGTATGCACTGCCTTTTTAAATAGTAGTTGTATAGTAGGAACTAGTAGCACCTAGAGCCTCCTCTAGTGTGAGTGTGTGGATATGCGGAATATTCCCACAAGTTTGTATTCTTAACAGCCAATGTAGAGGAGATGTGTTGGAAGCAGAAGTAAATTTCAAAATATGTTGTAGAGCAGCAATAACGTTGTGCAGATTTTTCACCTGTTTGCCAACACCCTCACGACTCTTCCATAACGAAAGTTCGAAATTTCGTGTATCCACTGAAAAGCGCGTATTTTCAGTGATACGAAGCCAGGGCTTTCCATGCATGAGCATGAGATCCGACTCGCTGTCTCGTCCACTGGCGCCCAGGGCCCAGTGCCAGAAGGCGGCCGTCGCCGCGCGGAGGAAGCAGTGCTTGCGAATGCGCCTCACGCGGCGCCGCCGGCGGTCCCCGCGGCTCGCCGCTCCGCCCCGCACGTCCCCACCCCCGCCCCCGCCCCCGCCCCCGCGCGGCAGCGCTCTGGCCGCTCAACCCGCGCGCCCGCTCCCGAATACTAAGGCAGCTGCACCCCCGCGGGGAGCGGTGGGGGCGGGGGCGGGGGCGGGGGCGCAGCGATCGCGTCCACGCCGCCCGTCGTCTCCCCGCCCAAGGGCACGCGCGCCCCGCAGCCGACCAACCCCGGGCACAAAGCCTCACACGCAAGTCTACCTTCGTGCGCCAACGTAAATCGCTTTTCTTTGTCAATGCGAAATTTTACACTAAATACACTAAAATAAACTACGTCAATGTACACTGAGGGAACAATAGTCATGGGGTACCTCCTAATATCGCGTCGGACCTCCTTTTGCCTGGCGAAGTCTAGCAGCTCGACGTGGCATGCACTCAACAAGACGTTGAAAGTCCCCTGCAGAAATAGTGAGTCATGCTGCCTCTATAGCTGTCGTAATTGCAAAAATGTCAGTGCAGTATTTTGTGCACGAACTGTCCTCTCGATTATTTCCCATAAATGCTCGATGGGATTCATGTCGAGCGATATGGATGGCCAAATCATTCGCTCGAATTGTGCATAGACCTTTTGCGCATAGACAGCTGGGATTGGTTTGATTTGGGTCGCTGACACTTGCACTACGCCTTGGGCCAGGCACAAGAACCTGCCTGTGCATACGGAGCCCCCTCCCCTCCCCTCCCCCGGCCTGGCCATTTGATATTTTCAGGGGAAGAAGCGGTTGATGGTGTGAGTCACCCCTCCTCGCGCATGCGCATTCGAAGGGAGATTAATAAATTGTTCTGTCATACAGTAGTTAATCTTTTACTACAGGTTCCAGTTTTATGAATGATAAATGTCCAGAATAAATTTATAAACAATTTTTGTTTTCAAATAATTAAATCCTGACTCTTTAGTTTTCACAGACCCTTTACCATTCTAATACATTCACTAGAATTGTGATTAATTTAAAAAAGAATTATCAAAATGTATCAATTTGTTTGAGAGTTATGATGAGACTATTCAAGAAAAAACCTGCATTTTGGCGAATTATTTACAAACAAAAAGAAAAAATTAAAAGAATTTTATCTCTAAAAGCATAAAGAAATTAAATGTATAGGGGAAAACAAAATAGACCCAAAATTCTAGAATTTGTTTTCTCGGGTAGACAGCTACCTCACGTGCAAGCATATTAATTTTTGGTATATTACCAAATTCAAGAACAAGGAAATTTAATCTTAGCAAGTGATTAATGATTAAGAAGTTACAAGTGATAAGAGTGTTTTAAGCGTTAAAATAATTATATATGCCTCATGGAGTGGAAGAAAATTATGGGAAGCTCATTTAAAAAAATAATTGTTAATTCAATGACATGTGAAAATCAACGGTTTAGAAATTACAGGAGTGTAGAAGTGAAAATAATTCTTTAAAAATGTTCAGAGTCAAGACGGATAAGATATATCATATTGACTAAGAAATTGTGGCTAATTCATTTACCCCCTACTAAAATGTGGGAGATGTTTACCTTTTATGGGATGGTGCAAGTAGTTACTGGTTATTTTATTATTATTATTATTATTATTATTATTATTATTATTATTATTATTATTATTCATGAAACTGAAAATTCTCCTCTAATAATATTACGACTTTGGGGACATTGTTGTCGGAAATGACGGCTTCTTCAAATTCTAGCAACTTCAAATATCACTACTAACATCACGAGTAAAACATTTATTTATTCCAAACTTTAGTACTAGAATTCCTTATTCGCTGATTCATTAAGTACAATATTGGGAATGTTCACTTCTTTCTCTCAAATTATTTAGCATTGTGTTAACTTTTAATAAAACACGATCATTTAAAAAAACGTGGATTAAAACGTATTTATGGGTTTGTATCGCGGCGAGGATGTGATTCCCCCAGTAGTGTTGTGGGAAGATCAAACAGGATATGGTCAGTGTAGTTTCATTTTGTAAGTTGACTGAATAACGTATTTTACTAGGTTGCAAATGAAATGCTGTTGATCTACAACTGCCTGTCGCTGTGTGTCATTGGCAAAGAGTACTGTGAAAATAATTAAAACAGATTTACGTAATTCTAAGGCAAATAATAGACTCTCCAACTTCGATACAATTTTAATAGAAAATAAACTTTCTCATAAATGTTCGCAAGATGCTATGTTTTAAAGAAAGTGACACTTTTCTGAAGAAAACCAGACATTTATAATTGATTTACAAAAAATTTCAAACAATTTAGATGGTCGCAAACTTTTGAAACAAGGAGTAAGCTATGCACCAGTAATACATAAGTAAGCAGTTTCACTTATATTTTCTTTTATCAATTCTGCAGTAGTCTTATTCTTGATTTGAGTATTGTTGCATGATTGAATTAATAATATTAATTAATATTATTTATATTAGTATTATCATCATCATCATTATATTTGTAGTCTTCTGATCTCCATCTTGGAAATATTTGATATTTCACAAATTAAGCATTTCGTGTATTTACAATATGTTCGTGAGCCAGCTTATCCAAAAATTAACCTTACGCATCGCCACTGGTCCTCAGTCATTTATTTGGTCAAATACCATTATTTTGGACTGAATAGCATGGATCAAGATGTAGGTATTCCCCTAAAATATCATTGTTCGTTACGGCCGCTAAACAAAGTGTTCGGTAACATGTTATCGGCTTACAGAAACTGGTTGGATCTCTGTTCATTATTAAAAACATGGTAAAGTGTAACTTATGATCACAGTCTGAAACAAGAGAGGGGCGTCAACATTTCTGAGCCCCCTAAACAATTGAATTTTATTTACATATGGCATATTTTATTAGTAAAATAATAAACACACTACAATGGAAATAAATTTATAATTCTAATGATACAATTAACAAATACAATTTATTTTAAGTCAAAGGATTTACAGAGTTGCCAGATGGATTAGAAAGGCTACTTTCTAAATGTTGTAAAGGTAAAAAAGGGAAGAATCAGGGATTGAACACATTCATGGAAATAAAATAAATAATATAAAATAATAAATATAATAGAAATATAAAAATATTTTGTGCTGAGGGGCTGCGGCGTGCTTTTACAGGGGCATAGCCCCTGTGGCCTCCACCTACGCTTAACGGGAAACCGAGCGGAAGTAGTTTCCGAATCCTTCTCATCCGTCCAGAATGTGCCGAAGAACTGCTGTTTTCTAGTCACACCCTTGGTGACGAACACTGACGAATGCCTTTACCAGCAGCTTTCGCTTCAGCCACAGAAACTGTGACAATTGTTCGAAAGCTACAAATTTCCCGTATCTCCGCCGGGAATCGAACTAAAGTCATTGCACAAGCACGCTAACCATCAGCCATCCTGGGGATTTAGAGTTACTTTATGTTGCATTATAGTAATAGATTAAAAAAAAATTATGTAAGTTCGTGAAGAGGTGGAATTTTTATTTTCAAATTGGTGTTCCCCTTTTTTCCTTCTTAATACTTGGAATTTGGTATCACAAAACGGCTTGTATACTCAAGATAATTATATATAATATAACACAGCCCTATTGAGTACATGGTATTTCATTCATTGACTTTTCAATTGCATTGTATATCGACAGAAAAAATGAGACGATATCTCACTGAAAAGAAATATCAACTAAGTAAGCACTTGGAAGAAGAAAAAGGGAAGGCAAAGTACAAAAAATGATGTATGTGGCAGGAATGTTTCTAAGAAATCCCATGTCCAGGCTGGCGCCGCGCCTTTCTGCGTAAAGCGCCGGGTGCCCTGGGGACGCCCCTCCGCACACAAAGCACTCGGCGGCGGCGGCGGCGGAGGCCGCTGGGGGCGCCGCCGGCGGCGGTAAGCCCTTCTGTGACGTCAAGCACGAGCGGCGTCGCGGGCCGACAGCATCTCCATACGACGCGAGCCGGCGCTCGCGGCCCGCCGCATCCGTCGCTGCGATTGGGCGCCGCCGGGCAGCGGGGGGCGAGGGGGGGGGGCGCAAATCTGCATGCGCCCCCGCTCGCCGGCCTCCGCCGTCCCAGCTTCTTTTCCGCTCGACCGCCCACCGCCGCCGCCGCCGTCGACCTCGCCCGCGGCCGCTCAAAACAAAAGCACGCTTGCCTTCCCCAACTTATCTCCACTTCCCGCTCCCTGCCCCCTTCTCGATCGCTCTTCAGTTCCTTCTATCCACCTGTTCTCTCCGTGTTCGCTGTTCCCGTCTCATCTGCACCTATTCTCTCCTCTCATATTCGCCTTCTCTTCTATCCTATTTCCCCCGCCCACGCTCGATGCCCATTTCCACCGGTCACTCTATCTGTGCACTATCGCCCGCTACTCTCACCACCTACATTACCAGCCTACTCTACCCATCCACTCTACCCGCCCACTCTACCACTCACCGCCCACTCTACCCAAGCACTCTACCCAACCATCTGCCGCCGCCCACTCTGCCCGCCCACTCTACCCACCCACTCTACTCACCTACTCTACCCACCTACTCTACCCACCTACTGTACCTACTTACTCTGCCTACCTCTACCCACCAAACAACTCTACCTGCCCACTCTACCTGCCCACTCTACCTGCCCACTCTATCTGCCCACTCTACCACCACTCTACCCGCCAACACTACCCACCTACTCTACCCACCTACTCTACCCACCTACTCTACCCACCTACTCTACCCACCTACTCTACCCACCTACTCTACCCACCTACTCTACCCACCTACTCTACCCACCTACTCTACCCACCTACTCTACCTACCAAACAACTCTACCTGCCTGCTCTGCCTACTCTACCCACCTTCTTTACCCGCCTACTCTACCTGCCTACACTACCCACCTATTAGGTCCGTCCCCTCCACCCTACTACCCTTTTTGCCAACTATCGCCCACTCTGTCCCCCTTGCGTACATTTCCTCGTTCTCCTGCAGTTCATATTCGATCCTCCCTCGCCTCACTCTCATTACCCTTCTATCCAATGTGCTTTGGCTCTTCCAGATTATTTCTCCTTGGCCACTCAGCCTGCACTCCTATTCTTCGCTGAACTCTTAGCTCTCCGCGCCTCTCCTTCCCACAACCAGCTCCTCATCCTCCACCTCGGTCCGACGTCCGCTGCCGACGGCTAGAGCCCGCTCCCTCCACGTGCTAGAGGCCTGCAACCGCAGACTTCCCGGAAAGGTTGTGCTACGTAAGCTTCATGCTTTGCTCTACAACTTTTCAAGATCGTTCCTCATTTTTGCCCCTTTTACTCGCCAAGTTACTGACCGCCGCGCCATCTTCGCTGGATCTTAGGAGTCTGAGAAACCAATCGTCCGGAAGTGTCAAAAAGCAATTCAATAAAAATCGCATCACCTCTCTGATTCACATCAATTGAATAGTTCACTCGCGTACAGAGGCTGCCGAATATGTTGGAAATGTTGAAAACTTGAAACAAAACGCAATCCTTTCCAACATTACTCATTTCTAGTACTTCAACTGACCCCTGATACTCCTGATATTACCGTTTCTTCTCAATATTATAAACTCTTGCGAATGTTTATTAATCTTCGCAAACAACATTCTACCTAGCCATTGAAAATATCGCAATAATATAATTGAATAGAAAAACGCGCGATTACACTACACGATTTGATAAACACAATAGAGAATTCTTGCAACAATCAGCAGCGAAACACGACTGACCTTCAGCTTTCTCAAAGTCCTGAATTGAGAGTGAATGAATCTGTAAATATAATTAAATGAGGACGTAATAAACATCGATGCATAAGAGCTGCTATACCAAAAACATGGACAACTATTTAAAAATACACAACCATAACATCAACTCAATCGTCTTTTAGAGAGCCTAGAAACATCAAAAATTAAGGTTATTTTTGTTCACAAAGTTACAACATAGTCACAGAAAGCTTTTGAATAAAAATCGTGCAATCTAGTATATCAAGCATGCTTGTGCATTTACTAGTCCAATGTTAAAGTAACCACTCAGTTCCATAACGAGGTGAAGAGGGCTCTGAAACAGACTCTAAATGGACCTGGGTCTACTATCTCATTGGTAAACTTAAATAGATGGCTACCAACGAATTTAACTTTCATTACTATAAATTTACAATAATTGATAAAATTTTACAAAGCTAAAAAATATATTTTTCTAGAAAACATCTCACAGAATCTTTGTTAATCGAATTTTTTCTTCATATTTTCTTTACATCTTGAGCTTTGTCAAAATTAACTATAGACAAAAGGAAGCGACATTTTGTTCAATCAAAATAATTCTTCAGTTATAAGGGCTGATTCACGTCAATATTATTTATAATAATTTATTACGTAGAATTTTTAGCGTTAATTAAGATGAGGCAATCATCAATTATCATAAAAAACAATATGTGTATTACTAAGTTCCTGTGCGCGCAGAAAGAGAAAATGAAGCATCCCATGTCATGTGAGAGGGGCAAATGGTGTTTTAGAAAGGCAGAATCTCACGAAAAATACAACAACAATAAAACACTTTCGATTTTCACTGAAAAACGCAAAAAAAAAAAAATATTGTTCACGACATTGCATGGCGCCCGGCTTCGCTGCTTTGGATGGTGGGTTACAGCTCAATGCCCCAATTTGATTTTGATTTATTTTGTCAAAGAATAATATAAACTGTATTCGTATGCGCGCTTCAATCCCGAGAGAACTAAGCAATCAATGGTCATATGAGAAGATCAATGAATTAGTTAGATACCCATGATCTCGGGAGAAATAGAATTGAAATAGAACATATTGAAACAGTTTCAGTTTTGTTTGAAAGAATGCAAATATTTGATTTGTTATTCTGCCTGTTCTCATACCGCGCGTTGGTGCGTCACTTCTTAAAACATAGCTGGCGTTATGCGATAGAAATCTTCGAAAAGAAAGGTCGCCCACCATTAAATATTTAGTTACGTTTAGTGTTATGGAAAACCTAATTTGATAATCTTGGCATGTACACAACTGTTGTAATGTTTATCCGAAGATACTACATGTATATCACACGCAGTATTTGTGAACTCTCTTTTATAAAATAATTGATAGGAGGATGTACAGTGTAACTCGTATTGTGCGAAGTATTCTGTTGTTGTTGTTGTTTTGCAGTGTGTGATGCTTTTTGGGATATAATTTTATGTGGTCTTGTTGAGCAGCATTTTTGGTGCTTCTGGCCACTAGTTATAACAAAAGGGAATTAGAGAGCAAGTTTATTTATTTTGAAGTAACATTTTCATTGAATTAAATTTTTTTCTAAGTTTTGTAATCAGTATAAAATTAGGAATTTATGAAATGTAGACATAGTAAACTTTTGAAGGATAGTAATATTATTTTTCTAGTTTTCAATTTTCGTTTTTTTCTGTTCATATAAAAATCAGAATACCTATTACTCAAACGTTATTGCTTGTCATTGCCTTCGATACGGAGCTCAAAAAACACTGCATAACTTGCCTTGATCAAGAGGATCACGGTTCAGGGGGAAATATAAAAACGGTTGAATGGTTCTACAAATTCTCTTATGGAGGGAATTATGACGGGGAATCATAAGAGGAATTATAATAATAATAATAATAATAATAATAATAATAATAATAATAATAATAATAATAATAATAATAATAATAATAATAATAATAATAATAATATTTATTCCCAACTTGTTTTACAGAGATAATGTACATTGTTATTTCTTCGAATTACAATAATTTCTTCGATAAAAGAAATTATGAAACGGGATTAAGGGAGAGAAATATGAAATGACAAACCGAGTCAAGTTAACAACTAGTGAATTAAAAAACAAAAGGTAGACTTGATTCTACACCCACTAGCCCTTACACCATTGAAAAGTCCTTGTTGCGACATTGTTTGATATAAATAGTATCTATTCGGTATAGTACGCATGCCATGCATGAATAATACTAACCAAAGCAAGTTTTTCTCGCAGACATTTTGCTCTTACAACACCGTCCTTACCTAGACCGCCTCGTTTCCTGTCCTCGGGGGCGCTCCCGGTGCCTGCGCGCGGGCGGCGTCGAAAGGGCGCGGGTCGAGCGCAAAAGTTGCGCCGGGCGCGAGTGCGGACGTGGGCGTGGGCGTGGGCGAGGGGGCGGGTCTGGCCGCCTGACCTGCGCGTTCCCCGGAGGCCCAGGAGGGGCGCAAGCGGTAGGGCGGGGGCGGGCGTGGAGAGCAGGGGCGGGGACGGGGGCGGGGGCGGGGACGGCATGGAAAACCACGCGCCCGGTTGGACTGCAGCCGCCGCTCAGGCGGAAGCCAACTTTCTGGCAGGGGAGATTTGGAGCCATTTGGGCGGCTGCGAAAGCTGCTCCACGCGCTGGCGGGCGGATGGACGCTCGAAGGACGGACGCTTCGCCACTGGGTGGCAGCGAGAGATATGCGGATATCCTCTCTATGAAACTCTACAACCTAAGGTGTGGAGAGTTCTACACCTTTTTGCATAGACACGAAGTAAGAACACGGCCCACGTATCAATACACAATTTAGCGTACAGCACAAATCAAAGCACAGTGACGAGAAATATTTTTAGCAAATAAGTTTCAGGATTTTTAGCATGTCTAAGAATTTATTTCAAAATCATTAAAAGATATAATCAAACATTTCCAAACCGATATTCAATTTTGATTAGAAAGATACTGAAATTTTGATATTAAAACATAATGACGTTAAATTGTGGAAAAGACATTTTATATTTAACCACGTTTGCAAATAATCGTTTATATGCATTGTTCGTTGCATTAGCAACAAATAATCTTTTACTTTTGTCAAATTGAAGCACTAGAGTTGTTTGCAAAATATCATCTTACGGCGGCCTATTGCTCTCAGAATTATAATATTTGGTAAAAGTAATAAATGCCAAAGGGTCCCGTCAGATTATATTTCTTCGCTGAAAGCTAGAAGTTGCCTTATACTTACACTTTATACCAACGGTGTAGACCTCAGCCATGGCGGATATTGTTTGTGAGAGATTTGAGCGTAATCCTCAATGGCATACACGATAGTCCCATAATATATAGAGCTCGAAAATGGACCCCGAAAATGGTACACAAACAGCTATAAAATAAATAATTAAGAACAATGTTCTATCAACCAATAATAAAATTCCTGTGAAATTATCGTCAGTTAATCAGATGTTCTAAACACAGTCATCGTAAATCAGATGTTCAATAATATTGTGTGGTTAGAGTATTACGGCTTAAGTTTGATGTATCTCCATCAGAAGAATTATAAGTCAATTAAGTTATTTCCATTTAAAAAAATAGTATTTTGACGCACTGTATTTCTTTACTTCCATTCCAAAAATTATGCTCACAAATGTTATTCAAAGAAATGAATTCAGTTAAGTCGATTTATTTCCAGATGAAAATTAATATTGTACCATCAAAGATTGTTATATTAATTGGTTATCTCTGTCAGAAAAGACATTTCACAAGTGAAAGGAAATGATAACAATACGTCATATATTGATTACTTTTTAATTCTATAATGTGTTATTATATTCTATAAAAGTAAAAATACTTGAGACATTCATACTGCCATCTTCGTACCACCAGTTTCAAGTTTAATTTAACAACCCTCAAAACAAAAAAGGAAATCATTCATTAATACAATGTACGTACAACGAGCCGACCTGGATGGCCGAGGTGGCTAAGAGCGAGTACCGACTCGGCGCTTCGGTCCGAAGGGTCGCGGGTTCGAGTCCCGCCTTGGGCATGGCTGTTTGTTCCTTGACTTTGTATGTATGTGTTGTCGCGGAGGGCCTCGCGTTCTGGTGACCCCAGATCAGAGGAGCCCGCAAGTGTGTTGGTGTCTAGTGTATGGTCGAATATGCGTCCCATCGGGACGTAAAGGGTAACCGGCTGTCGGCTGGATAAAAGCCCTGGATTAAAAAAAAAATAAAAAATAAAAAACGTACAACGATATTTACGGAACAATACACTGGGATTGTGATTCTCTTTTTATGGAATTGCATACGTAAGTAGCTTAGTATATTTTGATCGCTTTAGCTTCGCCATCTGCTTCTCACTTACACAGTGTTATTGTGAAGGCGTGCAGTGCATGCACGCCTTCTGGCACGAACTGTTCCTCCGTTGACATCAAGACCTTCGTAGCTCTCAACAATCTGCGAGTTCGCGTGTCACCGCGTGGAATAAAGGCGCAATTAGCGCAGACATGTTGGGGCGCGAGTGCCCGATTACCCGCCCCCTCGCGGCCGGCGCCCTAAATGCCTCCTGCCGCGCGCGCCGGGAGCCCCCTGCAGCACAGGGCTAATACGGCGTGCAAACACTGCAGTACGCACATCTCCAAAATAACCGGCTGAGGTGGCTCACAGCATCAACTGACGACACTGCGGTGTTTCCTTGGTTCGAGTCCCGACGCTCGTCGAATGCAGTCGTTGACTGGAGGAGAATTGTAGCAGTCGGCTGCTCTGATCGGAGTTTTACGTGGTTTTCCGATCAATACCAGGGGAATACCGGAACAGTATCCTAACAAACGGGCCACCGACCGCGCGCGATTTCTCCTTCCTCTTTCTTGCATTGTCCTTACCCCTTACTTACACACACTTTAACTCTCATGCACTACTCTATCACACTTATCGAGAGATCAGTCGGGAGCTTAGAGCTTGCCCTGGTTGGGGCGGAGTGTATGTGAGTTTCGAATGAAAATTTTCATAGTGGTAACATTTTCAACCTTTATGGAGCCTTCTACAGGGCTTCTAGTTAACGACAGAAGTTACACGAAACACAGCTAAGGCCCTGAAGAAACCATAAAGAACGCTCCTTAAAGATACTAAATACTCATAGTGTGGTAAACCGACTGTCTCGAGAAGTTTTAGATATTGAATAACGATGTCAAGAAATTTATATCCTGAAAATATTGTATGAAACAATAGAAATATCTCACTTGGTGTGATTAAAAATTAACGATTTGTGTCAACAGAAATGTTTATATTTAAAAATATATTTGGGAACAATTGTGAAATAAAAACTAATAAATACAGAAGGGTGAAAAAATATTAACAGGAATTTCAAAAACATTTGCATACAATACATAATTCCTTAAATTGAGTTCTTGCAGTTTAATGTGGGATGAAGTAATTATTTTGAAAAATTGTTCTTTAAAATATCCTCCCCAAAGGACTTTAATCACACCGAAAGAAATTACCTTGTTAGGTGACATCTGAAAGTTTCTGTTTCATCTGAACTATTTTTCTAACAGCTTTTCCTTTCACAAAACGTGATAATCTTATCAAAAAGAAAACATGTTAATTTGGATCTGAAGTGGGAAAGTTTTCTATTCTCATTCATTTTTATGAGCTCTTTTTTACTGTCTGATTGTTTTATTTTGTTTTTTAATTATTATTCAGTATATTTCTCGTGTAGTACTTCCAGATTAATCCACAAATAACCAAACGTTTTTCTCAAAAATTAATCTACAGTAAATTAGTTCAAGTATTATAATTTAAAAACGTTTTATAGAGAGTTGTCTCCCATTCCTAGGGTATTTGCTCGTTGGCTTCCTTTTTATTACGTACGAATCACTTCACAACAAAAGTTTTATTTTTGCTGAGAGTCTGGCTCAAAATTAAAACTGAAATATCGCAGTGCTAGCAATTAAAATGGCTGGTAAATTACAGGACCTTTGATCCGCTCTGCTTCGCCTTCGGAAGCGTGTTAACAGCCCCCTTGATCACTCACCGGTTCAGCGACTCAGAGGGAAACTACGAAGGCCCTGGGCAGGGACACGCCGCGCCACTCGCGAGGCGCTTTCGCGTTGCAATTAGCCCTGTATACGCTCGCAATTTCTGCGTCTTCGTCCGGTAGCGACAAGCTCGTTACCGCACAGCGCAAATTACAACCTCTGTGAAGAGCTCTGTGCAGCTAGCAAGCGTAACACGACAATACGCTAATGGGACCTTGTTACCCTCGACGCATTTGCGAGAACGCGGCGCGCGTGTTGTGAAATTGACTTGCACTTAGCCCTGCAGACACCAGCAATTGGAGTGGCGCGTTGCCCTCCGTTGAAGACACAAGGCCAAGTATTGGAGGACACGTGGGAGTTTATTGTCAAGGCAGAGAGGCACTTCCTTTGCTAGATAGTTTATATTTTTTTATGTCGCAGCGCTCCTATGTTATTCACTTGATTTTAAAGAAAATATTAACACATTAAATAAATATGAAAGGCATTAATATTTCTCAAGTTGCAAATTACTAAACCACAATACACATGGAAGACTCTTGTCACTTAAAACCAACCCAACTAAGATGGGACAAATGAAGGAACTTCGAGGAATTGACGCTGTCGAATCGCGCACTTGTCTCTATGTACTCTCCAAGCCACCTGGGCGGGCCAGGAACGAAGGGATGATATGGGAAGGATGATTAATGGTGGTTGGGGCAGCTCACCATGCAGCATCACACAGGCAAAGAACCATTTGTTCGCAGAACTTGATTGATTGATTATTTCTTTTTCCAGGCGCGTCAACGGCGATGGTCATTAGTCCCGTAAGTATAGTGCATGGTTTTATCACAGAAGGCGTTTTTTCCTGACTGAATGACGAGATCCGGCGCGCCCTTACATGTCACCTTGCGAGGGTTTCCTTCTAGGTATCTCCCAACAGCTGAGCATCGCTTCAGCGGAACATCAGCCGACAAGCTCTACGCTCCCGATATGTGTGGTAATGTAGTGCAGGCAGGTGTAAGTGTATGTCTCGGAGAGAGGATCGGACAAGGAAGAGGAAGGTTTGTGACACGTTTGTTAGGGTTCTGCACCGATATTTGCCTGGTGTTGGTCGAAGGAACGACGGAAAACTACCGATCAGAACAGCTGATCGCAAGAATTATCCTCCAGACAGCGGCTGATTCAGCGGTCAGATTCCACCTTGTGTATCTAGAGTGGAAAATTCTGCCACCGTCGAGTCTCGAACCCTAGAATCTCATGGACTGAGGTGGCGCAGTGACATACGTTGATCCTGAGCTACCCCAGCTGGTCCGCTAATCGAACCTCAGTCCCGTCGAAAGAAGCTCACCCCATATAACCAGGGGTTGGATGGATTGATGATTCCGGGCGCGTCAACTACTGAGGTCATTAGTCCCGTACGTGGAGAGCATGTTTTTTCATCGGGAGGTGGCGGTGATCTTCCCCCAGTGTATGGTCAGATCCGGCGCCGACCTACCGTCGACTAGCAGGGATTTCCACAACCAGGTATCTCGCACCAGCGGGGCACCGCTCCAGCCGGGACACGTTCTAACTGCCCGACCGGTCTCCCGGCGTGTGGTAGCCTCCCGTGTGCGGTAGTGTAGTGCATGTTCGTGTAAGTATGTGTGTGTGAGAGGATAGAAAAGGAAGAGGAAGGAAATATCGCGCGCTGTCCATTGTGTTAGGGTACTGCTCCGGCATTCGCCTGGTGTTGATCGGAGAAACCACGGAAAACCATCAATTAGAGCAGCCGGCCACTAGAATTCTCTTCCAGACATCAACTGAATTCGACCTAGCTGAAAAGCTAGTGTCGAAAATCCAGCCGCTATCGAGACTCGAACCTAGGACCTCCCGGTCACAGGCGCTGCAGTGACTGCAGTTGATGCACTGAGCCATCACCCCCCGGTCGAGGAGTTGGAGCTTTGGTGTGCTACAGAAGAATAATTTAGCAATATAACAACTTTTATGCACTTTCAAAATATACATATTCGTTGTCATTTATTCACTCTTCTAATGGCGGCCACACATGCGACATTCGGCGAATATGGAGCGGCTGCGCGCCCGAACCGGAGATTCCGATTTTCGGTGCTCTGCAGATATTCGTTTCCTGGCATGCCACATAAAACTGCCACGGGCGTGACCTTGGTCACTACAGGTTTCAAATACAAATGCAAATTATGCACATTTGTTTTAATATTGAACAGGACTTTCAAATCGGTGACAAAATAATGTCTCATTTTATACATCCAAATACAAATTTTATATGTTGCACAATAAAGTAATTATGTTCATCCATCCTATCAATACAGTAGTCCACTTGTGTTCAAATTTCCATAATGTCAGAGAAATTGGGTAGTAGCAAGGAGATGTCAAACGCCTTGTTACTGTCTTCGCCTAGGAGTGGCCTATTGAATTGAATTGAAATGAATTTGCCTTATTTTACGTGGCGAGACTCAGACCATGAGGCCTGCTCTTCCGTCTGACCACGCAAATTTCGTTACACTCCTTTCACCAACCATGGGAGAAAGAAGGCGACGAAACAGGCGATTTGAATTTAGCTCAGAGGCATCATTTAGGCTTGAGGATCTTTTACATGCAGTAAATGTACTAACATGGGACAGCCGGCTTTACTTCCCCTCCGAAGGAAGGCGTACGAAGGATTTTTTCGCCCTTAAAATCCACGGCTTCGATCGGGTTTGAACCCGCAAACTTGGTTGTAACAGTCCGATACGCTAACCGCTACACCATCGCCACCCCTACATCATCGCCGCCATTCTCCACAACGACGCCTCCTCGCCTCTCATCAACGCTCCGAAAGCAGATCAGGGCAGAGGGCTCGGAGAGAGTGCGACGAAGAAGGGCACTTTTGGAGGGCCGTGGCGCGAGCGCGCTCTTCCCAGCGAATCATAAACGCGGGGCGCATTTCGTCGCAGGCCACTCCGCCCCCGCGCGGAGGAAGTGCGCCTGGGCATTCCGCCGGCGCCGAGTGCGCCTTGATGGGTTGACTCGCCGCCCAGCGATGCAACGCCACGCGCACGCAACGGCACGCTACGCCCAGCGCCTGTTCAGCACACACACACACACACACACACACACACACACACACACACACATACACGCACACACACACACACACACGCACACACACACACACACACACACGCACACACACAGCCACGCACGCACACACACACACACACACGCGCCCGCGCACGCACGCACACACACACACACACACACACACACATATATATATATATATATATATATATATATATATATATATATATATATATATAATGGTAATAAATAACATTCATAGTAGTAGTTGAGATGGCTCTAAATTATTTCTGTGCGTTTATGCATAGAACTAAAGTTCGCGAAATGTACAATGTTGTAATTTAGTGGATTATGGTATTGAATGGTAATGGTAATATATGTGTGTACGTACGGAGATTGGTAATTCACAATGAAGAAAAAATCCGCGCAAACTGGGAATCGAACCGTTACTCGCCGAGTTTTAGACCAACACTTTGACACTGAGCCATCCATTCGCTGTTCTAACACTTCTCTTGTAGTAACATATTTTGTAATAACGAAACTCGAAAACAACATTACGCTAAAAAATTAATGTGATTTCAGTTTCATAGGCAGGAACGACGGAAGTCTTGTATCAGGGTTGTCCAACTGGATGCCGGCAGTGCCATTAACAGCAGCCCGCGAAAGGTTATTAGATAAACACGAATGTCCCTGGCGGCCATTTCGGGCGAGAATATTGGGCTTCACGCACGCGTCTTTTCAGGGTCAGCATCTCCTCAATGTTAAAATAGGTTCGGTTTAGATTTAAGATTTTTTTCTAGTAAATTCATAAATTCAAAATCATTCCCATGTGTTTCACTGCATTATGCATGGTAGAGCTTGTGTAGCGTCGCATGGTTCGGCGCCGCTGCGTCGGGCCGCTTCGGGGAAACCCGCTCTAAGCCGGATGTAGAATGGGGGGTGTAGGGCGGCGGCGCCACGCCGCGCCGGCTGGAAAGCCCCGTAGGAATCCCGGCTGGAAAATCCCTGAAAAGGACGCGCGCGGACGCGAGTTTAAGAGATGTCGGTTGCAGTCCTGGAAGGGCTGGCCAGCGAGCCGTATGACGCCCGCTGCTTGTAGGGTGGGGGCGAGCCAACGCATATTTAAGGCTGCGCCGACAGGCGCCTCGCGGGATACGCAGGGTGTCGAAAGACGAGAGGTATCTCCAGTGCTATCATTGCACGTGATCTTCAGGTCGAAGATCGGTTTGGCGACAGGCCATGTAACTGGTGTAGTTACGGGACTCTATGTCCGACAGCTTCGCACCTCGCGTTGCTTTTTGCTGCTTCCGAAGCAGTGGTTCTGGGCGAGGCCTAGGGACGGTCGCGGGGTTTCGCGGCTAAGAGAACTGAAAGGTTGCCAAGGGGTTAGATTTTTGTATTATAATATTTATACATTAATTGTAAATATACTGTAAATATATTGTAAATATCAATCAGAACAGTCGTCTGTGTTTTTCATTCTAGTACGTCACACTTGATATCGTGCATGGTCAAATTCCTCCCCCCTTCCAGAGCATCCGGGCAAACTGCCGAGATCAACAATACGGAGTCACGTGGGGATCACCCGAGTAATGAAAATTTTACCCCAAACCATATCATAGTTTTGGCCCTTGAGGTTTTGAAAGTGGGACATCCCTGCTCTATACTATTACTATTTACCTTTTAATGAATGTTAAGAGTAGTTTATGCAATTAGTTTATAATGTTAAGATTTATTGAGTGAGTACATGCTTTGAAAACGAGCGACGTTAGGAGCGAGTTTTCAAATGTGTACGATTGCAATAAAGCAACATTATAAACGAGTTGCATACGCTAGTTTTTGTATAACAGCATTATAAATTTACAAGAGAATCAAACTTAATTTTGCAAAACTCTTGTGACGTCTCGGGCATTTGATATCGGAGCCAGAAAATACTGGTCGGCTGTTCCGTTACCTCTACCTCCCCACTATTCTTTCACTGCGATTGGCTGAATGTTTGATGTCGCAATCATAAGTGCCGTAAAATTGAATACGTCATCATTTGTGTCGTAAAATGTCCGATTATGAACGATTTCTTGCAACAGAACAGGTCGTGTATAATGCTGGTATTCAAAAGAATATTTGAATACGATATCCAATAAAATAAACTTAATAGTTCGGTTTAGAGAACGTAGTTTTGGAAAACCTCGTTAGACAGTACAGTCGGCAGGCAAGGTTGTTCGTCGTCATCAACCTCTAGGGCCACGGCATTTTCGAAGCGAAATATTACGTTTCCCAGGGTGAACACGGTTGAATTTCATTACAAATGAAATATTTCATTTTTCTGCAAAAATCCCAGTTTTCGAAAAAATGAACTTTTATGCCAGTTCCAGGTATATTATGAATACTATGAATAATCCTGCAACTTTTTTATTGAATTATAAATATTCTAGCATACCCGTGCGAGAACTCTCGCATGTTAAATTCCACCCTCTTCCCCATGTTTCCTTTTCCACATTAAGAGAGAAAGTTGTTAACAAAACGTGTTTATTTGTGAAAAAGTAACCTCCAATATACTTACAAAAATTAAAATAAAACTTAAGAACAATGAAATTGATGTTTGAAACAAATTCCTAATAAAGGTATATTCATTATTGTAGACATTTTCTTGAAACAATTCACAACACTTTTGTAAAAACAGCATTTGAAGTAATTATACAATCTTTCTTGACAGCTTTTCGCTTTCCTTGTTAGTCACAAAAACATTGCAAAAGCTTTTGACTCTCGAGAAATCTACTTAAAGTTTTCCACGCAAAAATACAGGATTTGGCAAATCATTGCCTTACTCTTTGGAATACTATTTAACTTCATTACCGAACCCAGAGATACACCCGTGCAATTTAATCATCTAGAATATCAAGTAATTCGTTTCAGTTCATATACAGTTGCAGATTCTACTCGTCTCTGAACAGGTGGGGTTTATATCGCGAAACGCCGGATCAACAAAATGTAATATAATGTTCAAGAAGCTCTCTTCCTTTATATTACGTTGCGAGAAACGTTTCTTCGTGGCCTTCTGCTTCAAACTTCGAAATTTTAAGCCCTAGAACGCTTTGTCTAGGAGTTATTCAACTGAATAGATTTTAATAATGCTGACCGAGTGTTGCGTAATGAATTTGACATGATTACTTAGATTCATTTTTTCAACAAATCCTTCACATTTTTAAAGTCAAAGTGCAAATCGTCAGGTGTCCTTGAGGTTCTCTTTCTTTAGAGACCTCATTTATGAAGATCGGTTGCGTGTGCGCAAAACTCATCTACACTACTGAAATAATATAGGAGAAGATTTTATGTAATATAAACAATAAAACATGAGATGACGTGGCAGCATCTGGACTATCATATGCTGTACCAACTATATTTCCACCTATATTCAATGATTAATAAATCAATGTGTTTAATAATAAAGCTAACTTTCTTCCATGTAACAACTAGATCTTTTACTATCCTGCTCAAAGGAGCAGGTTAGTAAAAGCAGCACTGAATGCAATACGATAATAATCCCTTTTTTGGGAAAGACTTCAACTTGTCCAAGATATAAATTAATTTGTAGAAATTACTATTCACTGTAGGGGAAGTATTATTTCCCAGCTTTTTAAATGCAATATCATGACTGAACACACTGACTTGAAAATTTCACCGAATCACTGCTGATAAAGAAAATACCGTCACAGGTAAAACAGAATCTAATCCTAACAAGCCAAAGCCTTCACTCTTCTCTGTACACCATCGCATCCTTTGCCAATATTGTTTCTTTCTTCTGTTTGACGAAGAACATCAAAATATGTTAGAGCTCTCTTTCCATCATAGTTTGATTTAGTTTCTAAGCTTTCTGATAATGCCCTTCTCAAATTTTCTTGAGCCTTCTGTCTTATCTCTAGAATTCACACGCAGAACACCCTGACAATTAGAGAGAGAGATTTTCGTAAAGATGGTTTCTTCCTTGAATCTCGATCGCCCCTGTACACTGTAACTCCTTTCTTGACTTTTTATCATAGCATAAGGACTTGCAGCGAATTTTCCTTTTATTAAAGTCAAGTGCACCCACCTTCAAAAAAATTAAATCAAATACGGTAAAACAATTATTTCTCTTAAATGACTTATGTTAGGTCTTTAAAATCAACCACACTAGAAAAATAAACAGTATTGTGAAAGAAGTATAGGCCTATGGTTTCACATTTCATTTTTAATTCGTTATCCAAAAAAATATATTTTTCCCTCTTGATCTCCCCTGTCCATGGATGTATATTGACTTACATGAGAGTAGTTTGAAATTTGAGGGGTTAGCGATAAAACAGACAAAAAGGTTTAGAATAAGAATAAAATGGCGTGTAGTGATTAGTAGATGTTTGGTACTATACAGGAGTGCATGAGTACTGTAGGTTCTATCACAAACTTCACAGAAACAAGAATGTCAATATTTACATTCGATAAATGAACGGTTGAACTATACACATAAAAAGCTATCTTCATTGGTATCGAGCAACTATTAATTCTTCTAATTGTCGCTGCGAGTGTATGTAGGTTTATTTGCATAATATTGAATTAATGATTATGCAAATAAACCGCATCAATCTGCGTAAACCACGGTCTTCACTGACAGTATACATCTAAGTCGGAGAAATCTAAGCCTTCTAAACGTGACGTTACAAAGAAAGATCGCCCCCTGCGCCGTGTAATACAGTTGGTATTGGATAATAACGATAAGCGCCGGACCAGCAAAAATGAAGAATGTTCAAAATTAATATCCTATAGAT
Source organism: Teleogryllus occipitalis (assembly GCA_011170035.1). Taxonomy (NCBI): domain Eukaryota; kingdom Metazoa; phylum Arthropoda; class Insecta; order Orthoptera; family Gryllidae; genus Teleogryllus; species Teleogryllus occipitalis. The sequence goes on along the minus strand of BLKR01000820.1, from coordinate 11,135 downwards.
TACGATATGAGAAACATTTGTTTTAGGCCATTGGCCTCAAGATTTTTAATTTTGAGGCGCTAGAACGCTTCGCTTAGGGCTTATTTAATTATATAGATTTTGACAATGATAACGAGTGTTGCGGGTTGCATTTGAAATGAATATTTAGATGCGTTTATTTCAACAAATCCTTCACATTTTTGAAGTCAAAATGCAATTCGTCAGGTCTCCGTGAAATTCTCTTTCTTTAGAGACCTCATTTATAAGTATTGATTGGGTGTGAGAGCCGGAAGACGTATGTATACTACAGAAATAATATAGAAGACGGTTAAAATATACAACTTTCTAATTTAATGAAAATTAGTTAGAAAACTTATGTAGTTGAAAAGCATTGCTGAAGTAAATTTAAAATAAGTTCTAAGTCGAAAGATTTAGTTGTGTCGGTCTTGACAAGTGCAATAGGTAGGGAAAGGCTTTTACATAATAATTCGATAGAACTCGTATAACATTTTCTCTAATTGTTCATATGAGTATAAAACTGTCGGATAATTATTATTACATGTACTTTTACAATGATCACTCCACAATTACAAAGAAACATCAATTGTTTGAGCACCATACAATGACTAACAATTATTTATAAATTTCACCTAAAAGTGGGGCTGGACGTTCTATTTTCATAGCAGGTCTAATATTTTTCAGAAAATAAATTTTCGCATGAAGCACCTAAAATGCTGAAAGGAAATTGGAATTTAGACAAAATGGTTCTATAAACGTGTTTTCAATCTTTTTACTAAGTGTCATATCAAAATGTTCCTTATACAAATTATTGTTGACGCCCAGTACATATTAATTTTAGTTTTTAACCATGATAGAGTAAATAATATTATATTAAAGGAAACGTGTCGTTCATTTTAGATTATTATTTTCAAAAATGTTAGAGTGAGAATTATTATAGGTTTTTTTTGCAATGTTTATTTGCACAGTTTTGCAAAAAATGATCTCGATCGTAAAAGAATGACTAACAGGAAGAAAACACTCGAATACGATTCGAATGCGATCATTAAAAGTTATTTATGAATATGGTCCCGTAAGTGAGTCTTGAAGGACAATGTCAGAATATTAACTATGAGGCTTAACGATTCTTAGAGCACATATGAGATTCTTTATAACAAAATTTTGCAATAAAAATGTAATTGTCATTTTCAGAAAGTTATCATTCTTGTTATGTGACAAAGCCTCGTCCATGGGTGGCATTGCCTGTAGTGAAGGGGTGAGTGGATTTTTGTAACGTCAGTGAATACAGCTCTGTAGCAACGAAATATCCATTCAATGATTCAATAGGAGTTCTAAAATCTGAAACCAAAAGTTCACTCCACCTATTTTCATGTCTGCTACAATATTTTAACGGCAACGATTTGTTTTGTTGCCGTCAAAATTTGATTTGTTGCTTAGGTCCTAAAGGCCTGTTTATGTACAACAATAACAAAAAGATTACATGATACCGTGTATTGTTATTAACGTCACAAGATTGACATTTTTTGGGCGCAATTGAACTTTGAAGCAAATAATGGACGCTGTTTAAGTTTGTAAATCGAGGCAAGTGCTGAAGTTTATAAACAATAAAATCAGTTATTTGTAAAATCGGTCGTGAGTTGCTTTGCGTCCGGCAATCGATAAAAAAAATAAGTTGATTCCATAAACATAAGCGTTATTATAATGATATGAAAAAATTATATGATGATAACTTTTTCATTCGTATCATTTTTGGATTTTCTGTCCAAAGGGTTTCAAATGATTTTGAATCATGTGATAGCCGAACATTTAAACGTTATGATTTGAAGGAATTATACGTAATCTCATTTACTTTAGTATTAATGCGTAAACATAATTAAAAAATTTCGATTTCTAGATCCATTTCCCTACTCTAATTACGCCAGGGTCATCACAACATTGCACATGTTCTTCGCTTCTTTAGGTGAGAGGAAACGTTCAAGGAAAAAAAGAGGAATGCTTGATAATGATTTTTACATTGCACGACGTTTATTTACATTCATATGACACAAGCAGGGTATGAGTAACAGTTTTCTTGGGATCCTGTTTTGCATCATCACGCTTTGACCCATAGAACCAAGAGTCAGGACAGTTCTTGGAACTGTATGTCCGTCATTCTAAATAAGGAATCTCACTTCTGTTACATTTAGTCTCTGTGGAAATATGTAGAGACAAATTTATGGAAGTGGAGACATATTTATGACATCAAATGGAGTACTGATAATGGCTGGAAAAAGGGCACGACTTATGCTAGCAACGATTTGTTTTCCTTATTTGGTAAGAATACGAAAGAACTGGTTTCTTGTAGTAATGGTGTCCTTTATAGGCAATATAAAATTATATACCAGCTAAAGCTTACTTACTTACTTACTGAAGCTTAAATAATTTTTAGATTTTAGAAACAATATAAATAGGTCTACTCTTTCGATGAAGGCATTCAAAATGTTACACTATAAACCACTGTATTATGAGAAAGTATGTAATACTTAAAATAACCAATGAAATTTAAGTATATTATGAGTGACACTTCACATTTTCTCGTACAATAAATTCACTTACCGGTTTTCAACTAATCTGGAAGTAAAACTTTACGATTTTACAAATTGTACATACTTGGAGTCAGTAATAGTATTCGTAATACATTACATTAGTATACTATCAGTGTCAATACCTATAGTGAACCAATAATAATCTCAGATACACTATAGTATATTCTTCCTTTCCATTTCTGCAAATCGCACAGAACCAGTTAGATTCAACATCATGGAGATGTTATTTGCGATCTTGAGAACGATATTTCATTTTTTTTCATATTCTCTTGAAATATCATCCTTTGCCTTCTCGATTGTCTTAGATTCTGTTTGAATAGACTGTTCGTTAAATTTCGTTTCCGATTCTTTCTATATTTGATATGAAGTTTTAGGAAAATTTGTCAAAAGCCTAGATAAACATTATTTTTTCATTATTTCTTTTGATTATAAATAGAATCATTTGAAAATAATTCTTCATTATCATTTTGGCCAGTGTCACTAGAACCAGGTTCACTTTTGCCTACTCCAACTGCCAGGGTATCAGTTTGCGGACAATATCACTTTCTATTTATATGTTTTCATTCTATTGATTTCTGTTGACGTGAAAAAAATTAAAATAATGTTTAATAACTTAACATATAATACACTGAATAACTTAACATATAATAAACAGTAACCTAAGATGAAGTAATCAAAGAACCTCCTGTGATCCAATTTCGGCAACTCATCCAAATGTTAGAAAAAGATAATCCAACAGAACTACTTCAAGTACAACATTAATCTCAATGCATATTCGGAAGCAGCTAACGAAGTGCATTTGTAAAGTATAGCATAAAAGTTGTGAATACGTACTCCTGAACGCAATGACTTACAAAACGTTCCAAGCTGTATCATAAAAATAGTAAGATTACAAAAACAATGTAACACTAATTCTGCATATTAAAATCACTGAAAATAACCCATTAAAGTATCCACAAGCACTGGAGCCAACTTATACGAGAATGAGCCAAATGTTCTTTTGCACAGAATGCGTGTGCATATGTATGTAGTCCAATTTTGACGCCGCCGGTCCAAATTCGGGAACATTTCCCTACATGTTTAGCTCCCAAATACCTCACAGTATAATCGGTAATGTATTTGTTTCAAACTGTTTCAATAAATTAAAAACTGTGATAACAGATAAACAATCGAAATTGGAAACATTTGGTTAATGTGCCCAAAAAGGTAACAAGTATATTTTGGCATCTGAAATATAAACTTTCTTTTATCGTCTGCACAAATATAGTTTCAGACCGTCCCAGGCTCTATTGAATACTGTCCATCTGGAACGTAGTATAGTGCGTCTGCAGCAATGTTTTCTCGAGTCTATCGTCTTGAAGACAGCTATTTCAGGTTTTGTGAAAGAAGCATGCTACCTTTCCCGTAGTTATAAAGGAATTTAAAAAATATAGAGCCACCTTCAAACGCGACTGAATATCTACAAATACCAAGAACATCCAAAATACGCAGAGAAATATAATGTCCGTTTCCTTGAAAACTAAACCGACATCTTCCGTGACCGAGCCGCCTGCAGCGATTAAGATCCTCAGGCTGTGATGAGCGCGTCTCACTGCTTCCTCTGCAGCTTCCTGAAGCATCACGAGCCCTCGCGATGGGAGACTTAAAGAGTCATCACCATAATTGCTCTGTAATTTAATTACGTGAACGCTTTCGCGTTCTGAGAGTGGTGCTCACAGACAGGTCGCAGGGAAATAATCTGAAAATTATTGTTATATAATCTCAAGAGACTATGGACCACCCTGAACATCGTAAATAGTCTTTGTTTACAAAAAAGGTGTAATTTTAAGAAGGCACGGTCACGAAATATCACAACTTAATGCATTTGCCAGAGAAGCAATTTGTACTCCATAAGAATCGTAAGTACGTCATTACACCGGAACTAAATCGATGTAAAATCTTCTCATGGCTCCCCCTCTGCTTTCGTAATGAGTACGAGCATACGAGATGGACGTCAAGTGACCATTATTAGTTGCTTTTTAGAGGTCCGAATAATTAGCAGTTGTTAAGGTCGAGAAACACCTGGATATAAGGGGGTACAGACTGAATATGTTTGGGTATCTATCAATTAAATGTATATTTAGGGGTGACGTTTGAGGTTTTTTAGAAGACGTATAATTCAAAGTTCTAACAAAACATGTTCTATTACGTCATGTGCTTGAGATGAAGATGTAGTGTTTAATAAGCAACTAGAAATAGTATTTTTCCCGCTATTCCCTAATTTTTCTGTGTTCGTTTTCAAAATACACTGACCTGGCAGGTGGTATGCAAATGATAAATGATCTTGAATGAAGCTATCAAGCAAAGAATCTTTTGCCAGGCAAATGTAGGTATATATTAAAGATGAAGAGTAAGAAATGAATTGTTTTTTTCTTATGCCTGTGGTTAGTTCTTATTTAATGCTTATAATATACATTATATAAAACCAATTTAGTTCTTAAATAATATATTGCATCATTCCCAAATACTTAACACGTTCTATGAATAGGTTTAAGGAAACCTCGTTATGCAAAATGCGAGATAAAATTTTAGCTGTTTATTAAAAACATAATTTTAAATAGTACGTACGGGATGAAAATTCGGCCATAATCCAACATTTATATTTTACTTCATCTGTACATCTATAATTAGAAAACAAAGCTATCAGAAAAAATCAGAAAAAAATCGTTTTAAGATTAGTATTCAATAATTATATACTTCCGAAATTATTTTCGATCCTTATACTTATACATCATTCGCTACATACTCAGACACGTATAAACGGAGTAATACACATATAAAGAGACATTTATGTAATGCTGCAGAAAATCCATATCGAGATTTCTACGGAAATGCACAATTGAGGTCTCGTGATTCCAAAAAGGTGCTTTTTTAAAACGACCATCTGTGCGTTCGACCGTCAGTCCTACCGTCTCTCTGTCTGTCTGTCGATGGATTGATTAGTGATTCCAGGCACGCCAACTGCTAAAGTCATTAGTCGCCGTAAATGTAGTGCACGACCTTTTCTTAGAGAGACGAAGGTGATGTTCCCCCACTGGATGGCGAGATCCGGCGCCGACCTACCTGTCAGCTAGCAGGTTTCCTTCAACCAGGTATCTCCCCTAACGGTGCACCACCACAGCCGGGACACGCTCTATGCTCCTGACGGGTCTCCCGTCCCGTCATGTGAGGTAGTGTAGGGCATGTAAGCATAAGTGTGTGTAAGTAAGGGATTAGGATGTAATAAGGAAGAGGAAGGATAGATCGCGCGCGGTCCATGGCTCGTTTGTTGGGGTACTGGCATTCACGTGGTATTGACCGGAGAAACCACTGATCAGAGAAGCCGGGCTCTAGAATACTTCTCCATCCTCCCACGGTCGATACTGAAACCTAGGATCTCGCGGTCAGAGGCAAGGCAGTTACATCAACTGCTGTTCTGAGCCACCTCTCACGGTAATAGCATTCAACTGATTAATGTTTTGGTACTTCTGCTCGTGAACTAGTGATCATTAGATAGGTAGATAGATATTTATTATTCTGCAGGTAGGTATATATAACCTGGTGGCAGAACTCTACAATTTACATATTACTAATATTAACTTAAAATTATTTAACAATGTAACTTTAAATTATTTAAAGACATAATAATAATAATAATAATAATAATATGCTAACAATAATAGCCTTAACTACATTTTATGGTTGACCTGCACAGTTATTTGAAACTATTAAATACAAGATTACACGACTTTTTAATTACACTTCACTTCACTTTCACTTCACTTCACTTCACATTTGAAATTCACTTCTCTTTCTACTTCTATACTGCACTACACTGCACAACACTTCACCACACTTCAATACAATACTACTTTGAATATAATTATATATTAATACAGGAACGCATTTAATAGTAATTAACACAATAATAATAGCAATAAAAATATCAATAATAATCAAATAATAACTGATATAATAATCCAACTTACTAAATTAATAAAGTTTACAAATACCATTAGTTAATTTATTTTTAAATCTTTGAACACCTAGAGGAAAGGGTTCCAGGGCTGTCGCAGGTAACTTATTCCAGTCCGTTATTGTTCTATTTGTAAATGAAAATTTTCCAACATCTGTTCTCTGTGGCCTAAACTGAATTTTACTCTCGTAGGTGTGCTGCATGCTCCATCATGGGATGTAACGGTTTAGCTGGGATCCGATGCTGAACTACACGTCTGTTCGCAAGGATTCCCTTCTCTGGGTGTTCCCCCTCCTGCTCGAGACACCACCACAACGGGAACATGCTCTAATCCTCAATTGTTTTGTTGTGGATTTCAGAGTGGTGAGGGGGGAGGAGGAAGAGGGATGTGGAAGAAAATATCGTGCGCGGGCCACAACTCGTTTGTTTTTTTTTTATCTAGGGCTTTTATCCAGCCAACAGCCTGTTACCCTTTACGCCCCGATGGGACGCATATTCAACCATACACTAGACACCAACACACTTGCGGGCTCCTCTGATCTGGGGTCGGCAGAACGCGAGGCCCTCCGCCACAACACATACATACAAAGTCAAGGGACAAACAGCCATGCCCAAGGCGGGACTCGAACCCGCGACCCTTCGGACCGAAGCGCTGAGTCGGTACTCGCTCTTAGCCACCTCGGCCATCCAGATCGGCACAACTCGTTTGTTACGGTACTGTTACGACTTTCGCCTGCTACTGATCGGAGAAATTACCAGTGAGAACAGTCGGCCGCTGAATTCCTCCTCCAGTGTCGCATACGACCTAACTCTATTCCTGGAGTCACTGCGCCGCTGCAATTGTTTACATAAGTGAAAATATGAATAAAACCAATCTGCAATTAACACTAAAAAATACCTCTTCTATTGGATTTCATTGAAACCAGTCTCTGAACACGCCTGACTCCACTAACGAGCACAAACTGAAATTTTCAGCTAAATCGGGTGGGAGTATTTTAGTCTTTAGACCATTTTATTCATATAAAAATATTTAATAATTGAATATAATGAAACCTATTTGATTATATTAATTTAATCACAGGTGTTGTTCTTTGAACCGGACTAAGGTTCACTTTGACACGCGGGGCGGGGTCGAGCAGGACAGGGCGAGCGGGCGGTGCGGGATGCAGACGGGACGAAACTGATGCTGAGCCAGGCTGCGGCAGCGAGGCGGCGATGGCGGCAAGGGAACAACCAGGTCGTAGCAGCGCTGGCGGAGCGGGAAGGCACGGCGGAGCGAAATTCTGCTAGTATTTTGTATAAATACAAACAGACGTTTTTAGGATATACTTACACTTGTTTTAAATTCACGTCTTTGTATTTAAGAAAATACTTTAATAACTATACTCCTTATGTTTTGAAAACAAGATGGGTTGTCAGAGAAGAAAAAGAAATAGAAGCCAAATACGTCCTTTCAATAAATAGAAATTAGTTTTATTCTTTTTGGTAGGAACTTTCTGCAACTCTCATCGCCTACACGTTAGTTCATGTCTCTACTGGCACGTCAAAAAGCTTCTGTGAGTGGTTTTAAATTATCCCAACTGGTGAAGCCTAAATCAATCTAGATCCAAAGTCCATATTTGGCCAATGTAAAACTAATACCAAATGTCCTTATATTCATGCGATATAAATCGTACAGAAATGTTTGTTAAAGGTACACTCTTCAGAAAGCAAGAAAGCATTGTTAATTCAGACTTGCGTAATAAATCGCTATCCTCAGAACGATATGAGAACTCGTAAATCCGAAATAGAATGTTGCCCATTGTGATTCACCCCATTGATACCAAGGACACAAAAAGGGGCCAAAAAAACTCCAGTTATTTGATAAGATTGGAAGGGAGCTCATGGTTTCTTTGCAGTCGACTCATGTGCGACGCCATTTCCTGGTACGCATTCAGCGACACTTACGCCGCCACCGCCGCAACCGTGGTACGAGGAACGCGCTTTCCCAGAGCTGTATTTCCGAGAACACATCCTCGAAATACGACAGGAAAACAAAAAAGAAGTGCGAAAGTGCAATAAAGCGGAATGTTGTAGGCGGTCCTGAAACGCGACGTCTCCGCGTAACGAACCAGCCCAGTGGGAGCGGAGAGAGATGATCCGGGGGAGCGCGGGGTGCAGTGCAGGGCGACCGCTCGCCCGGCAGGTTTCATAAATGTCAACGAGCCAAGGCCATCGCAGCTTTTTCCTAAGATCTTTGGCGAGTAATTAATACATGTGTTGGTGTAATATATGTGCGTGCGCGGCGCTGCGGGGAAGCGGCCGGCGACTGTGATGGTGGCGGCCACGGTGGCTCAGGTGGCTGGGTGGGTAGTCCACTGCACCCCGTGATGATTTCGTTTTACATCCCTATATTTTGCTAAAAGAGGCGTGATTGTTGGCGGTGTCGGATGTGGCGGAATGATAAAAATTGAGATTTGAGGGGAAGATGAAGAGGTGTTATGAGAACATTGCCTCTTAAAGCAGTGCCTGCTGTATAGGCGACTGAAAGAAAAGCAGGAAAACATCTTGAACACTTTTTTTATATTTCGGCGATATTTTATTTTAAGACGATATTATTTTTAATTACAACAATTAATAGTTCAAAATATCTATTCAGTTGCTATCTGGCAAAGAAGTTTTCGTGATGCAGTGAGCTGCCAGAACAGGGAATTACTTCACCGACTTATTCAATTCCGTTACAAAGTTCCACAGCCATTGAAGGTATTGTACAGATACAACACGGAATCAATTTTGAAATTTAAAGCCTCCAAAGAAACAACAACGAGACTTTACGCATTGAATAAATGAATAAAAACCTTGGGTCTTTTCGCTTTTATTTAATTTGGTTTGATATTAGCAGAACAACAGGACATCTTAAGTTACGAAATTTTAGGGGCATATTGGATAATTTGCGGGGATAGATAGATATTTTGGACTATTAATTTTTGTAATTAAAAATGATATCGTCTTGCCGAAATATAAAAAAAGTGTTCAAGATGTTTTCCTGCTTTTCTTTCAGTCGCCTATACAGCAGGCACTGCTTTAAGAGGCAATGTTCTCATAACACCTCTTCATCTTCCCCACAAACCTCAATATATATATATATATATATATATATATATATATATATATATTGTATATTTTGCAGTCACAAAATACAAGTGGCATGCTAGCGGCAGCCGGGCTGGGTGAGGATCAGAAGCTCCTGGGCGTCGCCTCTATCCTCTTTCCCCCACCTTACATCGCTTTTAAGTTAATCTACATACAAGTCTAGCTAGATGGGGAAGTCAATGATATAAGGACAAGCTGGCCTAGTCCACCTCTTAGCCGGTCAGCTGGGAGTGATCCCCGTGGTCCGTTACCATCCCTTGGGCTATGTACCCGGGTAGGAACTACTTTCTGACAAAACCACTGCAAATTTACATCCGTGCCATCAAATTTACTGCGTGTAAAGTGTTTTTGTGGTTAACGATAGTGCAGGCTAAATTTTCAAGAAGTGAGAAGGAGAGTTTATGTTGTATCGTACGAAAAAGAGTGTCATGGTCTGCGTGTAGATGTCGACCAATGTACGATTCGATTAGCCTCCGCCGCGAGGCCCATTGCGGGCATTCGCAGATGAGGTGAATCGAGGTCTCTTCCTCACCACAAATGCAGCGGGAGGTATCCACCAGGCCCAGCTGAGAGAGCTTCGCTCTGAACGGTCCATGCCCCGTCATCACTTGCGTGAGTTGTGACGATAGGACTTTACATGTGGGAGAAAAATCTTTACAGTCGCTGCCTGAGACGAAGATTCTCAACGCGCCTGCCACCTGCGGAGCGGCTCGGCTGTGAGTCCAGCACGGCCCTCCTCCATTTGGAACAACTCGCCTTCAATTTTTAATTCAGTGTTATCTTTTCTCAGTTTGTATCTGCCTGTAGCCCTGGCTGTCATGAGATCAAGGAGCATATGCCCCGAGATATCTTGGAGGCCAACTGTAGCTGCTGTTCGGTACGCCCTGGTAATGCATACCAGCGTGGCCCTTTGAGTCTTTTGCAGTTCTCTTTGAATGTACGTGGTATGAGCCCTGTCTGCCCACACCGACGCACAATACATAATAATGGGTATAAATGCACCCTTGTATATTGTGCGAAGGGCCAGCGGGTGAACATGCCCGTGGGTCCCGGCAACTCTGCGCAGTTTCTGGAATAATGCCCTGGATTTGCTGCACTACACTTTTACATGCTGTAAAGGTCAGTCCAGGGTCAAATACCATTTCTAGGTATGTGTGTGTCTTGACAATTGGAATAGTATCTAATCGTGGGAGACCTTCCTTTGCATGGCAACGCCAAACCAGGAGCGGTGCGAAAGTGTGCCGTAACGTGTGTGCCATGTGCAGTGTGCCATGCACGCTGATTTTGCCGCGGCGATGGTAAGTTTGGACTCTTGGCTCCATAAGCTTACAACTTCAAGGGCTGCTTCTGCATTTGTTTCAAGCTCCCTGCGGGAGTGCCTACGCACGATAATCACTAGATCATCGGCTTAGGCAATGGCCATTACC